>OZ010615.1:60975558-61075558 GCA_963932145.1 Acanthosepion lycidas
TTTATGTGGAGTGCTGTCTATCCCTGATATGATAGGTCTCATTGGTATGTTCGGTTCAGGTGTTTTTGGATGGTATTCAATAAGCTTTATCCAGGAGAAGTCTTCATTTTTTAGTAGTTTTTTGATGTTGCTTGTAAATTTTTGTGTTTCTTTTATAGCTATGTTTTCATTTACTTTTTCATAGATGTTATATATATAGGATTCTAGTAATAGAAATGTTAAAACTGATTCACCAAAATAGCTCAATATATTTATCGTTATAGAACCAATAAATTGCACAATAAAGTCCCAAATTACCCTATATGGGGGATAGGGAATTCTAATTCGAACTCGAACTGAGTCTATACACCAGGGTTGAATAAGACTGACGAAGTTTTCGTCAGTTGAAATAGATCTATCTCCCATATGTGATCATTTGCGATTTTTTGTGTAATAATAATAATAATAATAATAATAATAATAATAATAATAATTTTTTTTAATAATAGTAATAATATTTTTTTTTAATAATAATATTTTTTAATAATAATAATAATTTTTTTAATAATAATAATAATAATAATAATAATAATAATAATAATAATAATAATAATAATATTTTTTAAATAATAATAATAATGATAATTTTTGTGTAATAATAATAATAATAATAATAATAATAATAATAATAATAATAATAATAATAATAATAATAATAATGTATGAACACCACCCAGACCCGGTTACGGAGATAGGACCTGTTACAATTCTATGGGACTGCACAATACACACTGACAAAACAATCAAGGCCAACCGCCCAGATATTGTTATTAAAGACCACAAACAAAAACGGTGCCTCCTTATTGATATGGCAGTTCCTGCTGACTGCAATGTATCTTTGAAGATATTCAAAAAGCTGTCAAAATACAAAGACCTTGAAATAGAAATCTCGAAAATGTGGCATATGGGAACATCAACAATCCCTGTTGTAGTTGGAGCCGTAGGACTGGTTGGAAAAGATTGCAGTAGACTAATTGAAGGGATTCCTGGAAGTCCATGCCTCAAAGAGATACAAAAAAAATTTCTGACAAGTACAGCCCACACTTTACGAAGGGCTTTATCTATGTAACTTTTTTTTTTGTCAGTGGAAAGTGTCATGATGCGATTTCTAACCTTAGGTCCCTGGGCGGGACCCAGAAAGAAATGTGTAAACGCCAGAAATCAAAGAGAATAAAAATAAAATATATATATATATATATATATATATATATATATATATATATATATATATATATATATATATATATTATAGTAAAAAGAAAGAACAGAAAGATATATAATCCGGTATTTGTATCGATATTTTTATTTATAAATAAATAACGAAATCAGACGTCCCTATCGAAATATTTCTGGCACTTAAAAGAAACCAATAAAACACCTACAGTGAAATGGAAATTAATAAGAAAAGCTAGAAAATGTATGTCATTAAATGACGCATGGTCTTTGTGCATACATGAGAAACTATATATTAGTAGATTTATAAAAAATAAAAAATTACTGAATCAAAGAAATGAAATAGCTATTCTATACCGACATTGTCAAAAATTTTCCTTAAATAATATTTAAAAAATAAAATAAAATAATTAAAAAAAAACGGGAGCTTGTCATATACATACTTATATTTGATATGTAATAATAATTTTTAAATAAATAATTCTATTACATTTCTTTGTTTTAAAAATAAATATACACTTTTATTAATTGAGAGTAAAAATAATTTTAGTTCAATATAACGTATTCTAAACCAAACACCCCTTTTAGAAAGAATCGTTAAGTATAGAAGTACGAATTTAACAGAAAAAATTCCGAAAAACTTTTTGTCGTTGATAAAAAAAACACAAAAAAAAGGACAAAAAAACACAAAAAAAACCGACGACATGCGTTGAATGGATGTCATAATTCGTTGAAAAATACACCTCTACCCTACGTAGACTTAACTTCTTTTTCGAACGTAACTCATAATTGATACAATAATAGTTAATAAAAATGAACACGCTACCGCCTTTTGTCTAATTGATTGGATTTCTCTGTATCCGTGGAAAGAAAAAATTATGAATTGTACGGGTTTTAAAACTCAGTAAATTTAAAAATAAGTTATTCCAAAATTCGCTTGAAGATGAAACGGAACTAATGCTTTTAATTTAATTATATAATTAAATTTGAAGTTTTTAGCTTCGGTTTTTGAAATATGGTAATTCATGTGTAGCGAAGGAACCATATTTAAAATCAGTTAATTTATAATATTATATATATATATATATATATATAATATTATAAATTAACTTATTTTAAATATGTTTATATATATATATATATATATATATATATATATATATATATATATATATATATATATATATATATGCAAAAGAACGAAAAGAATATAAATTCAAACGTTCATAACATTAATTTAAAAAGGGTTCAGTAGAAGAGTAGAACAATAAATATTTTTTTATAAACTCTTACACTGGAATGGTTAGCAATTTACCTCCATTGTTGGCCGCTCGACGAGACGTCTTTGGACGTCAAAAACAAATATGCATTTTTGTTGCAGTAACTTGTATGTTCCAATGTAGCAGTTTATAATATATATATATGTGTGTGCGTGTATGTGTGTGTGTTTCTGTGTGTCTGTGTGTGTATGCATAGGGCATAGGAAACATCATATCAAATTCTTCAAGGATCAAAGACCGAATATCACCCTGAATACCAATGCCAAGGTGATCAACTTTCTAGACCTATTCCCAGAAGTATAAATGCCTTATATTAAAGAGCTTTAAACTATAAATACTTTAGCAAAGAATCCACCCAACTGGAATTTTAAATAACTTGCTCAAAATCACAGACTTAATTAATTAGTTCCAGCAACAAATTTATTTTTGGCAAATAATATGTAGATGCAGTAAATAAAAGTAAAAACAAAGTTAAACTGGAATACATTTCAATCATTAGTAAGAATGTCAACAATAAACATAAAAATAGAAAAATAACAAAATAATTTGGTTTAACTCGCCTTTTAACATTAATGTCAAAACCAACACCGATAAAATTTTCCTAAATCTAATCTACAACCATTTCAAACGTATCCCATTGCCCGACAAAATCTTCAATAAAAACATTTAGATTAGCTGCAGCTGCACGAAAAATCTTGAGCAACATTTAGCACAGCATAATAATGCAACAAATATTTAAATAATCTCAATAACCATATTAACAGAGAAAAAAGTGTAATTGCCGAAAAAGCATTAACTTCACAGTAAATCATAAATGTATGTATTCATCATTATCTATTAAGCTAGTAGTAAAACAATGGCGAGACAAAATTTAATTTTGGTTCCACGGTAATGGCAAACCGGTAATTATCACCATAAAATGACTGTTACCAATAAGCAACATGCAAATGTCACAGGACTCCCAAAATTAAAACAAATGACTATACACCAGTAGGATATTGGAATTTCGTCGCCAAATCTAAACACTTTTCCGGAAGCGGCGATCGATGCAACCTGTGTTTGCTGGGAAAAAAAGATTCATCCTCAAAAATATTAATGACCGAAATCTAGTTAAAAAAACCAAATGAGGTAATTTTAGGTTACAATCATAGAAAAATATTTCTCTTAAAATATTTTCATTCTGGATAAACATATTTTCCAAATATCACTTATAATTTCCATACTTTAGGTTACATAATATCCTTGCTTGACTCAGCTAATGCTCTGCGATGGAACGGTTCGGGGGAAAGGAAAGGCGTGGCTCTTGTGGCACAATCCGTTGGGTTATGAATACTTGGACGAGTATCACCACGGAATTTGTGAGTAGCTGCGTTATACAGAGTCTATTCAGTTTCTTCCTCGCTGGTACAGTTGGTATGACGCTTACATTGTATCGAAAAGGTCCGTGTTCATATCTCGATAGTGGATGCACAATGAGTCGAAAATAGGACGAAATGGCCGTCCAGTGCTTTCTGTTAAGGATTATTCTAGACTCCTTGAATTACTATAACGATTTGCGTAAATCCCCAACATTCTATTACACACACATACTCGCATATATATATATATATATATATATATATATATATATATATATATATATATATATAAAGTGAACATAGAAGTCAACACTTAGAGGCGACAGGCTGTTTCATGCTAGATGCAATCCTCGTGGCCTGAGGATTGCATCTAGCATGAAACAGCCTATCGCCTCTAAGTGTTGACTTCTATGTTCACTTTTATCTTTACACACGCTCTCTCTTTCTCTGATATTGAGCACTTTATCCCATAAATATAGCACATCTTAAGACTATATATTTTTCATATATATATATATATATATATATATATATATATATATATATATATATATATATATATATATATATATTAATGACTGAAATATACTTAATAAAAGAAAGAAACTTGTAATCCTAGAGAAAAATCTCTCTTAAAATATTTTAATTCTGGATAAATATATTATCACATACAATTACTTTAGGTTACATATTTATTACTCCCCTTTAACCATTTTAACATCTATTATTACTTAACGGGTTATCCAGCGTTCCTCTTTTCAACTTTAATTTTTTTTTAATAATATGTTTTTTTATTCTTTAAAAAAAAAACAACTGTAATAAGCGGTTCAATCGCCATAAGTGCCTGACGAATTGGGAAACCATGAAATTTTAAGTTGCACTACAAACGTAGGCATATGTGTATTTATTAATATATACTTCATAGCTCTGTTTAACTACATTGAGCACTGTTTTGTTTATACCTTATATTTAATTAAGTAAATATTTATTCGCTTATGCACGCTAACACACGCATATACATTTACTAATATCTAAATATTTGGTTTATATATATATATATATGTGTGTGTGTGTGTGTGTGGTTGTAGTAGTAGTAGTCGTAGTAGTAGTCGTAGTAGTAGCATAGCTGTATTATAAACGACAATTTAAAATCGACCTCGCTAACCGAAACGCTCCTCTGTGCCCAAATCGGTAAAAGCACGTCAGGCTATATGACGGTTCCGTATAGTATACAGGTTCGATTCCTGTCGGAGGACGAATATTTTCTATGACAATTTCTCGTATATTCAGGCCAGTAAATGTTGTTAATACTGTTTATTATAGACAGACAATTTACTTAAACATTTGTATCTATAAAAAGAATGAAAAAATAAAACATATAAACATAAACATTTATCAGGGAGCACACTTCTTGATGCCATCGGACTGGAGGGATCGATCTCAGTGTGAGCAATCTTTGGAAAGTGACTGAAAAACTTACCACGGGTTGACCTAAGACTTGTGATTAAAATTGGTTAGACGGAACCCTCGGGGGCCGTTGATAGCTATGCTAGCACGAAGTTACAAGTCAACGTGGCCGAGCGTTTCAACGTGCTGGCCTTGTTCCAATTGTTGATCACCCCTAGATAACTCGCTCTTTCCAAGAAACTGTAACTAAGATCTGCTCAGGTGGGCTCTGTGAGTGTTGAACAAACACAAATGCACCTAAGCAAGCGTCTGCAATAAGGATTGGCTAGGAGATGGATATCCTCGAATACGAGTGGCCCGCTATACATCTGTCTATACCATGCGCAGAAAGAAGGTCGAAAGACAACATCTCGAGCGGACTGAATAGTTTTCTCCTTTCAGAGTTGTGTTTTTTTTTAAATTAGGGTGGCATTAGTGAAACAAAAGTTATGACTAGCCTAAAACATTACCGAAGAAGGCCGGAGTGTAAAACGGCCGAAATGTCATCAATATATCAACAAAGATGGCGACAAGAGTTCGAATATTGTAAATAGTGTAAATAGTTACAATATTCAGAGATAAAGACAGAAGCCGAAAAGAAAAATCAATGAAATATGTACACGTGACCCATACGTTGAACCCTGCAAATAATTTAGACTTTATTCCTCGATATATACTGCCGCAAAACTCTTTTTTTGGGGATTGTCTCTTGATGTTGTCAGAATTCACAAATGGCTACTAATTTCTATAAAGTTTATCACAAAATGGACAGAATAAATCTGGTGAAATTAGTTGCGTGTCACCAGTTGGACGTCTTAGACTCTGGCTTTTCATATAGTTTAGTCAGGCAAGCTTGAGGGAGACAGACACGGCTACAAATATCAAACAGAGAAGTCAGTTGCCATCGGCTTTTATCAACCCCTTTCTTGCAACCCTTTTCACCTTTGCGTGATGACACCTGTTTTCCTCAAAGACTTTCACCTCCTCGTAAATAAACCTACTCCATTTAATCGGCCAATGGTAATACTCTACAAATTATCCTGAGTGATTTGAAAACCTGTCAGTGACTTGTATATTTGAAGCTTTAAAACATACTTTTACTTTATTCTTTAGCTTCGTTTATTTGTTCATACGGTAGTCGTTTTTGGTATGTGCTTATCAACCACTCTCATTAAATGAAATCATTTCTTCTCTCCCGAGTATGGGTTAAATAGCAGGACAGACTTGGCTCTTTTTGTCTTGTTTGGTAGCCAAGTCTAAAGATGGCGACTCGATAAATTAAAAAGGTGCCTTTAAATGTTTTTAATGTTGGGGCCTTTTAGCTTCCCTTATCTGTCTATCTTGTATGCAGGCATAGTGTTGAAGGACAAAGTGTCGAACAGACAAAGTCTCGAGTGGACAAAGTGCCGAATGGAAAAAGATCCCAACTGACAAAATGACGAAAGGCCAGAAATATGTCTACAATAGAATACCTTTTGACTTAGAATGCAAATAATTAATGTTAAATAATTATTTTTAAAAAAATGGCAAGTCAGAATCGATTACATTGGAAGGATTTCTTTGGATTTTATAAAGAACCTCGAGATGAATAGCAGGACTTCGGTACCTGTTTTCCTCAAAGACTTTGACCCCCTCGTAAATAAATCTACTTCATTTAATCGGCCAGTGGCATTATTTCTACCAATTATACTGAGTGATTTTAAAACCTGTCAGTGACTTGTTTATTGAAGCTTTAAAACTTACTTTTACTTTATTCTTTGGACTGTTAGCTTCGTTTATTTGTTCATACGGTAGTTGTTTTTGGTATGTGCTTATCACCCACTCTCATTAAATGAAATCATTTTTCTCTCCCGAGTATGGGTTAAATAGTAGGACAGACTTAGCTCTTTTTGTCTTGTTTGGCAGCCAGTCTAAAGATGGTGACTCGATAAAAAGACTTACCACCCAGAAGCCTGGGGTACTCCTGGGGTACTCCTCGGGAGACATCGACACATAAAAAAAAACAAAAAAACAAAACATGAGTTGTGCATTCTGATGCAGGCGAAGGATATATTTATTATCATCATATGTAATCAAAATTGCGGCGAACACATGCTGCAAAATTTAAATAAATGAACGGTAAATTCTGTCTGTGTGCCTGTGTAATACAGAGAAACCTCGGTTCTCGAAAGTCTCATATGTCGAACAAATTTAGTTTTCGAACAGAAAATTCGAGATAAAAAAACCTCGGTTATCAAACAAACTTTCGAACAACATTGCCGATTCGAGCCGGACCGAGTTAACCGGAACGGAATCATTTCTTAATCGACCGCCATGTTGTTTATTGTGTTGTCCTTTTCTTTTCCAATTTTATTGTTCTGTGCCTTTTTTTTCCCCTCTTTATTAGTCCTCAGTCATGGCTCCAAAGAAAGCTAGCAGTGATATTGGTAAAGGAAAAAGAAAAGTTAAAAAAAAAAAACAATTGTTGATGATATTGTCTTTTTCTACTCAGTTTCATATGGCAAAATCAACGATCTATACTAATTTTATAAATAAAGAGACGACCATGTCTTTCCTTCCCTTTTCCAAACAATAACGTCTCTTTTCTTCCCTTTCCACTTACGCCATAAACTCTCTCACAGGTAAGGTAAAATTGAAGAGTTCGTCTATATTTTATCTGTTTAGTATTGGGTTTAATTATTTTTTTCTTAGATTTAATGATTTTCATTAGTTTTGTGTATAAATTTGTACACAAAGTACTGTTGTTAAAGTTTAAATAACTAATCATCTTTGGACAAGGAACGGATTAATCTATTTTACAGTGATTTGTATTGGAAGAATAATTTCGATTTACAAACATTTCGGGTTATGAACGGGCTTCAGGAACGAATTAAATTCGTGAACCGAGGTTTCACTGTATTAACATTACGATTCGCATCTATGTCCCTCCCAATAAGTGTCATCAAAAGATAATATTAAATAAATCCTAACATAAGGTTAATTTCATATAAAATGCAAATTTTATTGTAATCTAATTAAGTACAGTGTAACCCGGATATAAGAGAGTTGTCGGGACCGGAGAAGAAGTCTTTTATATCCGGGTTTGGTCTATTTTGTTTAGGTAAGTATGGCTCTAATTTGGGACCAGAGAAAATCTCTCTTATATCCGGGTCTCTTATATCCGGGTTACACAGTACAATAATGGCTTACATACAATATAGACGAACAATTCAAATAGAAAAATAGAAAATAAATCCAATGTATCTAAATACAAATTAGAGACCTGTCATAATTGATCACTCCATATTATACAAATAAGCAGTACATTCTGACTGTCGACGTTTGAAATGTCTCTAGCTCGGGTTACACTTGCTTTATATATTAGGTTGGTGCAAAAATAATTTCGTTTTCTAACATATGTTACTATGTGAAAAAAACGAAATTATTTTTGCACCAACCTAATAGATATATATTATACTGTTTTGAAATCAGGATGATCCCGGCATTGAAAATCTGCCCTTCATCTGGTGCCTGAATCTCCAAAATCGGGATCCGGACGACGAAGGAATAGTTAAAAATTCAAATTTTTTTCATTCTTTTTTCATTTTTTCTTTTTCTTTCTTTCTTTTTTCTTTCTACATATCTCTCTATATATATATCTTCTAAAAAGACGGAAAATTTTGTCTCTCCGTTCGTGTGTCTGAAACGCCTCTAACTCTGGCCGCACTTGTTCTACACAGACATATACCTTTTTCGAATCCGGAGGATCCGGGATCGAAAATCTGCCCTTCATTTGGTGCTTGAACATCCAGCATTGGGATTGATGAACGGATGAAGAGGAAACAGCTAAAAATTCAAATTTTAAAATAACTGAAAAAGAAAAAAAAATAGTGATTTTAATAGTTTTTAATTTATATTGAGTAACGCAAAATCTTTGTGAATTTAATTTTTTTTGTTTTAAATTCAATTTAAAATATCTCCAAAACTTTGTGAATTGAGAAAATCAATTTTATTTCTTCAAAATGCCAAGGAATCGGATTAATTTTCTGCCTGAAATGGAATTTCTGGCCAAATCGGTCTTTTGATTGGAACTGGACAAGATGGCCAAATAAGAGTTGAAGTGAAATTTTGAAGTTCCATAGAATGAATTGAGAAATTCGAAATTATTTCTTCGAAATTGTCATTGTTGTTTGGTGCCGGAGGATCAATTAACCCTCCTGAGGAGCCAACTTAAAAGTTTACACCCACAAATATATACCGTATTTTCCGGCTTACACGATGTTGCGGCTCGGAAGACGCAATCTTTCTTTACGCTGTATAGATGTTCTTGTTATTAACCTTTTTCCTCCTCAACTCAATTAAATAAATTTATTGACTCAAATTTTCAATCCCGGGATCATCTTGATTCCAATAATTTATAATATGTCTATGTTATAAGAAATTAATCTGCTTGAGCGTGTATCGTCTGCTTCCCTGAGATAAAGCATTTTGCTCTTTCGAGTATATTTTTGGCACATTGCGATTTGTGAGAAAACAACTGCAGTTTTTTTTTCATCCAAAACGTATAAAAAAGTGTCCCTTCAAATTCCGAGAAGTGTATTTGGAGCCTACCTGTAGGTTATTTAACGGGGTTCTAGGAGTAAATTTGAGGAGTTGACGGACTGCTGCTGCAGGAACCGAAGTCGCTCACACATCAAGAAAAATTCTTCGGCTGGTGTGCTTGTTCTATTATTTGCTGTTACCAGGAACTTTGCTTCGAAAATTGTAAAAAATTATTCTTTGAAAACTATTCAGAGAAGCATTTTCATCTTTTCTTCATTTTATGTCGTTTTCTTTTCTGAAGACATTCTTATGCAACATTATAAATTTATTGTCAAAAGGCAGATTTTATTTTCATTGATAATTTACACACAACTTTTTATTGGCCATCATTTGGCACACAATGCGCTTGTAAATTCATTCCTTTTTTGTGTTAATAAATTTATTCCCTGTTTTTAAATTTGGCTCGTTTCATCTGCCCATATATAAAATAAATGTTACCTCATAAATTTGTTTGAACTATTTTTTTCGTAGGGGTTTTTTACCAAATAAAATATCATATACTCGATTTTTTGGCAGTTGGCTCATTCCAGGATATTGGTGTTGGTCACATTTTCTTTTCATTTGATGTTCAAGACAGAACGAAGCTTTTTTTTTTGGTGAAAGCTTTCTAAGTGTTCAACGTCACGACGATATAGAGTCCAGATTTTGCAGCCCAAAGTTGAAATGAGGAGGAACTTTCAATTTAATTTTCTGAGTCAGCGAACATTTGCAGCAGTAACCCAAGCCGCTCCGATCCAGAAGAACCAGTCAATACCAACAAGCGAAAAGCAAAATAACACATTCATAAGACAAAAAGAAAACATAATTTATCTAGACAAATGTAAGGAGTTTATTTGTTTTGTTTAATAATGATTTATCTCTTTCAATCGCAAACTCAATTGATCTGCTTGCCTCTTTTTGTATATCTATCTATCTATCTATCTATCTATCTATCTATCTATCTATCTATCTATCTATACACACACACACACACACACACATATAGATATGTTCGAGCCTTTTCATAAGTTATCTGCCTTATATTTCTCTCACTATCTCACTCCTACCTCTCATATCTATCTATCTATCTATCTATCTATCTATCTATCTATCTATCTATCTATCTATCTATCTATCTATCTGCCCTTCCATCAGTCCGTATAGTAGTTTATCTATTTTCCGCACACACATACGCACGCACGCACACACACACACATATATATATATATATATGAGATCTTCACAAATTATCTCTCCTTTGTCCTCAGTCTCTATCCATCTCTTTTCACACTCACCTATCTATCTATCTATCTATCTATCTATCTATCTATCTATCTATCTATCTATCTATCTATCTGCCCTTCCATCAGTCTGTATAGTTGTTTATCTATTTTCCGCACACACATACGCACACACACATACACACACACACACACACACACACACACACACACACACACATATATATATATATATATATATATATATATATATATATATATAAATGAGATCTTCACAAATCATTTCTCCTTTGCCATCAGTCTCTATCCATGTCTTTTCACACTGACGTATCTATCTATCTCAGTCTGTTCATATCTATCTATCTATCTATCTATCTATCTATCTATCTATCTATCTATCTATCTATCTATCTATCTATCTCAGATCGACAGGAACATATTTAGATAGATAAATAAATCGATAGAAGTCTATACTTCTAACGTCTCCTAAACTTCCAGATTTGTACTCTTATTTGGTGTTTTCCTTCTCTTCCCCTTCCATCTTTGTGACGTTATTGCCTTACTTAGGGTGAATTTATTAAAAATGTACTTTATTATTTCGAAGAATGAAGTTGACAAACAAAAAAGGATACTATATATAACACGGCCATACATTTATCAGTGAAATGTCTCTTCAAAACAGCAGATTCCGAAAATATATTATTCACATGGAAATGGATCTATTGTGTTTTAGCTCTGTGTGCCTGCTATTACGAGAGGCTCTTTTCTGTTAATACTATTCAAAAAGAGAACGTCCATTTTCCTACAGATCTTCCATTCTCTTTTTCAAGTGCCATCGTCTTCACAAAGGTCTGTCCATTGAGAAGCAGCCGACCACTCAGTGATCTTTTATTTACGCAAGATCTACAAAGCAATTTATTAATACACCGCTCTCTGCAGAAACAAATCAACGCCATTTTTTATTCATACTTTGTGCACAATAAAGTGATTGATGATGCAACATTGCTAATATTACATATATATATATATATATATATATATATATATATATATATATATATATATGTATAGGGTGCGGCGGTTAAAGTGTCGTCATTTTATATTTTTAAGTTCGCGCATGCGGGTTATTTGTTTTTGATTTTGGTTTTGATTGCACAGTATATTAGGATCAGTTGGGCACAGTCTGCAAGAAAAGGTGCACTAGGAAGTTTTCTTTCATTCGGTTTTCTCACTGAAACCCAGGAGTTCCGTTTCTCCTTGGAATGTAGCATACTCACAGGACTGTACTGAACTGTTATGTAATATCAGTCCTCCTGTACGTTAGTGATTGCTAGACAATCTCCTCACAGATGAATAAAAGACTTGAAGCAACAGAAATAAAGAAAAGAGTACTGAACTGTTATGTTTTACCGTATTTACGTAGTATATCGGCTTCCAACTGCTAGAAAATTACACGCATACATAGACCTACATAAATACGTGACACACATTCACACATGTAAACGATATTCTATTTCTTTATCATACTAACGCAAATATTATATGGCCTAGTAAAATAGAGAAAATAAATATTTGTATTTGTCTATATTTAACATGGCACATTTGATAAAGTCGTTAATTAGATTCAGGTCCCAAAGACAAAACACACTCAAAGAGTGTGAGAAGGCGGTGGAGAACGTGGAGAGGGGAATTAACAGGAGATAACTGATAATCTGACATCCATTAGACATGGCACGTGGAACTAGAGCAGTGAGCGAAATAAAGGGTTCAGTTCGACAGTCCAACCACTTGAAGAAGGCCGGAACGTACAACGGCCGAAACGTTAAGATAAATATGGCGATAAAGATGAGATATAGTCCGAATAATGTAAATAATGAGAAATATTCGTGTGTGAATTTGTTCCGCAGATAAAATTTGTTTCTTTCAATTTGAAAAAAAAACAACTGATACTCAATGATTAAAATTTACTTAAACTTGTAGAACCGTGATAAAGGCTCTATTATTTCTTCTTTTTTATGTATTAAACCTTGAAACCAAGACTCGCCACTTTTTTCATATCTCTGTTTTTAAACCCCGAATTCGGGAAACTTTTATATCCGATATTCTTTGTATTAGCTATTTTACTTCAAATTTCCTTGTCCGTCGCAATCACGGCTCTCCACACACACCTTTTTCTTTATGAAATATAAATTGCCAAGAGTTCTTAGGAAAAATTTTGGTGTGTTTTCCAGTTGCCTGCATCATAGTTTTGCATTCTGAGTGGCTCTTCTCCTAGAATGCTTGCTATCTAAGGCTACAGTGGTCAATTTACCCTACTATTTAACCCATAGATGTGGACAGCAACGATAAGTTCATAACATTCATATATATATATAAAAAAATTTATAAACGAAGATCATATCATTCGTATACAGGTTCGGGGTTTATATATCTTATTTGAATTGTTTGCGACGATGGATTCTCGCCAATTAAATCATTAACCTCTGTATTTGTTTTTTGTATGAATGATTCATGAATATATATATATATATATATATATATATATATATATATATATATATATATATACAAATTCATGAATCATTTGTTTTTTGTATGAATGATTCAAGAATTTATAAATTAATTGCACCTTTATTGAAATTAAAATAACTGATCCAAGTGCAACTTTCTGATAATAAGTGCGACATTACTGTAATTATTGAACAATATAGTTCATGCCACTTTTACGGAAAATTTACCAGTTAAAAAGAATTCTCTTCTTGCTATATTTGTACAAAAACGCACAACCTTAAAATTTAAATTCAAACTCAGTGTTGCGACTGAACGTTTCAAAACAATAACACATTTCTCATAGCATTTTTTCGGATTATATCTCTATTTTCGTTGTCCTTATGTATCTTATATGTTACTGGCAGTAGATACCAAATTTTAATAATACAGAATTTTAGAATTGGATTATATATATATTTTCTATTTTAAGTGATCGGTTTATATTTTAAAATAATTTACAGCACAATTTACATATTAACAAATATTTCAAACGCACAAGTCCACTGTAATATATCCGCTCTTAATATAATGGACTTTTATGATCTTTTAACTTTCAAAATGCCCTCTCACATTGGAGTTGAGTAATTAATAGTGTGCAAATGACTTTGTTATATTCTTATTCGTTTTTATTATTAAAAAAATGTCTGGGTTTGTTTCTTTATTGCATTTTTATTTTATATAGGGTTGCCCACTCAGGGAAGCTGACAATCTGGATAGAGATTGATAGTAACCCAATGTTTGGTCTAACCTGGCTCTTGTCACGATAAAGTTAAAGATATACGTTCGTTTTTATAATACCTTTTCATACTTCTACTTTAATAATTGTGCTTATAATTCGTTTCTATAAACAGAGTTTACTGCCCAATTTACATATTAACAAGTCGTTCAAAAGCACAATAGACTATCGTTTGCAATTTACTCTATTGGGAGAAATTGTTTGTTTTCCTTAGATGATTGGTCTAATCTGTCCAATAATAATTGCTTCTGTATCAAATTGATCTAACAATTTCTTTTCAGTGGATAGCAACATATATGATTCCAAATTCTTCTCAGAAAGCGAATTTCTTAACCTTGTCTTTTTAATCTTTATCTTTGAAAATTTATTCTCGCAATGAACTTGAGTAACCGACAATGTACAGATGATTTTATAAAGTTCTTATTTATTCTTATTACTAAAACAGTTGTCTGGGTTTGTTTCTTTATTGCATTTTTATTTGATATAGGAGGGAAGCTGAAAAATCTGGATAGAGAGCCATTAATAGTAACTGTTTGGTCTAATCTGGCTCTTGTCACGATAAAGAAAAAAATATACGTTCGTTTTTTTATAATATATTTTCATACTTCTGCTTTAATAATTGTGCTTATCCTTCATTTCGATAAACAGTTTACTGACCAATTTACACATTAACAAATAGTTCAAAAGCACAATAGACCATTGATTGCAATTTACTCTATTAGGAGAAAATCGTTTGTTTTAATTAGACGGTTGCTCTAATCTGTCAATAATTGCTTCTGTATCCAATTCCTCTAATAATTCCTTTTCAAAGAATAGAAACATGTATGATTCCAAATTCTCCTCAGAAAACGAATTTCTTAACATTGTCTTTATGATTTTTAATTTTGAAAATGTCTTCTCACATTGAACTTGAGTAACTGATAGTGTGAAAATGACTTTATAAAGTTCTTAATTATTTTATTACTAAAAGAGTTGTCTGGGTTTGTTTTTATTGCGTTTTTAATTGAGGGTCAATTCAATCGTGAGACAACATGCTATCCATCCAAGTGGTACCCTGGCCAGTCCGCTACTGCTATTAAATATTTTTATTCAACATTATCTTTTTTCTCGTCATTGCTCTTAATGCAGTCGTCAATATTTAGGTATATCAATAAGTCTAGACTAGTTTTTGTGGAACCCCCCCCCAAAAAAAAAAACCGTTTATCTTATGTTACAAATATTCAGTATTCAACAATATCTTCTTTTTTGTCAATGCACTTAATTCAAATTTGAATACGAAGGCGCATTTCCAAGTTTGTGGCCCAATTTAAAAAAAGAAAAGTAATATTATTTTGCACCGTAAACATTCATTATTTATCATTTTTCCCTTTATTGTTAATGCACTGAATTTAAAGGTTAATATGTAGGTATCTTAATAAGTTTAATAATGAATGATTAACTGATTTGATTTCTGTCGGCTTATCAAAATATTTGTAAGACAATATTTTTAGATTGTAGTAATTTTTGTGTGGGTATGGGTGTTAAGATAATAATGATATTTTATTGACTTTTTTAAATTGTAAGCAATTAGCTGACATTTCTAAATAGTTCAATGTACAATTTACATATTAACAAATAATTTAAAAGCAAAATATAGCATGCAGTTTACTTTATTAAGAGCAACCGTTTGTTTTCATGAAATGATTGTCAACTGTGCCAATGATTGTCTCTACATCAAATTCATCTAACAATTCCTTTTCAATGGATAGCAACACGTATGATTCAAAATTCTCCTCAGACAGCAAATTTCATAACCTTGTCTTTATGATAAAAAAAATGTCTTCTCGCATTAGACTTGAATAATTGATAGTGTTCAGATGACTTCATAAAGTTCTTATTCGTTTTTATGACAAAAAGTTGCCTGCGTTTGTTTCTTTTTTACATTTTTATTTGATATAGGGGACTCATTTTATCAGGGTTCAATTTGTCATTGAGCAAGCCGGCACCAGGGTCCGTCCACCACTGATCACAAACATGGCATAAAAATAAATACAATTTTTCAAATTATACATACGGAAAAAATGGTAGAATTAAAATATTTTCGTAAAAATATGTATTTCTAAGTAATTACAGTGTGTATTGTACATCTTACTGGCAGTAGATAGCAAATGTAAATAGAAAATGATTTATTTATTTTATTTAAGTAATTAGTTGATATTTTTAAATAGGTTATGGGACAATTTACAATTTAGCAGTTTGTTCAAAAGCACAATAAAGAATTTCATGTAGTCTGCTATATTAAGAGCAACCATTTGTTGATGATTGTTTGAATCTGCCAATAGTTGCTTCTGCATCCAATTAATCTAATAATTTCTTTTCAATGGATAGCAACATGTATGATTCCAAATTCTCTTTGTCTTTATGATCTTTAGCTTTGAAAATGTCTTCTCAGATTGAACTTGAGTAACTGATAGTCTGCTGATGAAGCAGTCTGAAGCAGTCCCCCATTTCAAGAGCAATCATTTGTGTTCACTAAATTATTGTTTGAATCTGCCAATAGTAGCTTCTGCATCCAATTGATCTAATAATTACTTTTCAATGGATAGCAACATGTATGATTCCAAATTCTCTTTGTCTTTATGATCTCTAGCTTTGAAAATGTCTTCTCACATTGAACTTGAGTAACTGATAGTGTGCTAATGAAGCAGTCTGAAGCAGTCCCCCATTTTAAGAGCAATCATTTGTGTTTGCTAAATGATTGTTTGAATCTGCCAATAGTTGCTTCTGCATCCAATTGATCTAATAATTTCTTTTCAATGGATAGCAACATGTATGATTCCAAATTCTATTTGTCTTCATGATCTTTAGCTTTGAAAATGTCTTCTCAGATTGAACATGAGTAACTGATAGTCTGCTGAACAAGCAGTCTGAAGCAGTCCCCCATTTTAAGAGCAATCATTTGTGTTCACTAAATTATTGTTTGAATCTGCCAATAGTAGCTTCTGCATCCAATTGATCTAATAATTTCTTTTCAATGGATAGCAACATGTATGATTCCAAATTCTCTTTGTCTTTATGATCTTTAGCTTTGAAAATGTCTTCTCACACTGAACTTGAGTAAGTGATAGTCTGCTGATGAAGCAGTCTGAAGCATTCCCTCATTTTAAGAGCAATCATTTGTGTTCACTAGATGATTGTTTGAATCTGCCAATAGTTGCTTCAGCATCCAATTGATCTAATAATTTATTTTCAATGGATAGCAACATGTATGATTCCAAATTCTCTTTGTCTTTATGATCTTTAGCTTTGAAAATGTCTTCTCAGATTGAACTTGAGTAACTGATAGTGTGCTAATGAAGCAGTCTGAAGCAGTCCCCCATTTTAAGAGCAATCATTTGTGTTTGCTAAATGATTGTTTGAATGGGCCAATAGCTGCTTCTGCATCCAATTGATCTAATAATTACTTTTCAATGGATAGCAACATGTATGATTCCAAATTCTCTTTGTCTTTATGATCTTTAGCTTTGAAAATGTCTTCTCATGATTTTATAAAAGTTCTTATTCCGTTTTATCACCAGAAAACGGTGTCAGTGTTTGTTTCTTTATTGCATTGTTATTTTATATAGGGGCTCATTCTATCGGAGACCAACTTGCTATGAGACGAAGTTGATATCCTGCCTAGTCCGCCATTGTTACATAGTTTCAATTTTGGGTCAAGATTAGAATTGTTGATATAAGTTGATCTCTTCCAAAAATAAACCGATTTTCTGGTCATATTTTCCCTTTACCGCACTGACCTGCACATAAATAAAAATATCTACATTAACAATCAAAAATTTCGGACAACTCTGAATTGTTTATCTAAGTTCATAAAAAAGTTTAATTTTGCATATTTGGATAAATAGATTCATTTATTTTTTGTCAATTTAAACGTCAAATGCATTAGACATCCATATTTGAGTAGACGTCGCATTTACAAGCCTGAATATTCTAGAAATATTATTAAAGAAAAAGGCATCCATTTTTGTAAAAGAAACATACAGTATAAAGTCATGTTTAATAGAGACGTTCTATTGTCTATATATGCCAAGTCTTATATAAAACGCGAACAGATATTTCTACAAATATTGTAAATTTATTTGCATAAGATTTTGGAAATTTTGTTACAACCTGATACCCTTTCTGAATTGAAGAGTAGAAATTTACAAACAATTCAAGTCCACTGCTTGTTAGAGGTTTTATTCCATGTAAATTAATGCCCGATCGAAATTAATTTTGAGAAAAAATTAAAATGCCAAGAACTAAATACATTAGTATTGAAAAAAGGAAGGGTACTCCAAAATTTCGTCTGCTAGAAAATTACAAATAGGGTACATTATTTCCTGCAATGACATACAGAAATTAGTGCAAATGTTGGCAGAAAAAGATGATTTTAATCTAAATTATTGCATAATTACACGCAAATATAGAAAGATAATTTTTTTCTTCAAAGATTTGAAACTTGATACTTTTTTTTAAAGTTCAGATGAAAATTAATGTGGTTCCAAACTTTTGGTCGGTAGTGTGTGTATATATATATATATATATATATATATATATATATACACACACTACATATATATATATATATATATAGAGAGTGAGAGAGAGAGAGCGACAATTATATATATATATATATATATATATATATATATATATATATATATATATATATATATATATATATAAATAGAGTAGTTTATATATATATATATATATATATATATATATATATCAACGAGTCTATTTTTTAGGCCGGATCTGCCGCCAAACCCTTTCTTTTCATGGCGATTTCTACATATAGCAAAATACTATCAGGCGTCATGATTGGCGTGCAATGTCCAGATTTAACTTGATAGCTGGCGGCTTGCGAACGATTACCGAAGCCAAAAGGCCACTAACCTTAACGTTCAGGATTCGGTGCTTGGCAAAATAAATGCCCATGTTGATTGGAAGTCATCGACATGGAAAATGGTGATTCTTTTCCTGCCAATCGACCAGTGTTTGACGAGTTTTATTCGCCCTTGGATATTTCGTCTCTTCTCGATGTTAGATGCCAAGTGGGCTAAAAAATTTCGTTGGTACAACGAAGTCTTTTGTCATTTGGCAGTAACTTTCAACGATTGTGATGTGGGGGTGGGCGTTTGATAGAGAAATTAATTTCTATTTCGTGTTTTGCAGTGTTGCGGGCAAAGGAAGAACTCGGGTTGAATGAGGTATTGAAACATCCAAAAAGAAATGATAACAGGACAAAAAAGACGGGAAGTTTAACTTATGGCTTTCTTTTTTATTTCTTCTTCTGCTTATAGACATTTCTTTGTTTGTTTGTTTGTTTCTTTCTCTTTGTTTGTTTGTTTCTTTCTCTTTCTTTCTTTCTTTCTTTCTTTCAGTACCCTGGGTAATATCTTTCTTTCTCTCGACTTTCCATATTTCTTTCTTTCTTCCTATCAGTACCCTAAGTCATGTTTTCTTTCTTTCTTTCTTTCACTACTCTTAGTCATATTCTTTTTCTTTCTTTCTGTTTTTCTTTCTCTCTCTTTTTCTTTATTTCTCATTTTCTATCTTTTTAACTTTCTATTTCTCTCAATGATTTTCTCTCCTTCACTTTTCATTCCCTTCTCTCTCTCTCTATCTTTCTGTTCCTTTCTCGTATTCGTTCTTCATTACCTGTCTCTCTCTTTTATTTCTATTTTTCTTTGGCTTTCTCTCTTTCCCCTTTTATCTTTCTTTTTCTCTCAAGCATTTTCCCTCTTTCTATTTTCTTTATCTCTCTTTCTCTTTCACGTATGTCTTCTACCTCTTTCTTTTTTCGGTTATTCTTCATCTTTCTTTCTTTTTTCTTTCTTTCTTTTAGTACCCTTAATCATATCTTTCTTTCTTTCTTTCTTTCTTTCTTTCTTTCTTTCTTTCTTTCTTTCACTTGCACTCTTTCTTCTCCATTCTCATTTTCTCTCTCTCCTCCATTTCTCTCTTCCGCTTCTCTTCTCATCCCATTTTTCTTTTTCTATTTCTTTCTTTCTTTTCCTCTTTATGTCTCTCTCTCTCTTTTTTTCAAACTTTTATGTCATTACTCCTACGAACATGATTTAACATAAGATTTGATTTCTCTGAAAGCTAAACCATTCCCACTCGGAAATTAAACTCATCTGTTTACATTTGTTCCTCCATTATACGGGTTAAATTCTTCGAAGTGTTTTCTCTTTTTGATCAGTGACAAAAGAGTTAATAAAGACAAATTGAAATTTCTCTGCTATGCATTCTGGTAAACCTTCCTTGATTCTACTAAAACTTAAAAGACATTTTACCCTTCATATTTCGATTCTGAAACTTAATAAACTAGAAAGAACATCAAGGATAAATGTTCTAGTTTTCCCAGAAATTTCCCAGAAATTTCAACCGATAGGGACCAAAAACTGCTTGGTAGTCAATATTGTTGTATATTTTGCACCAGTGCCACATAAAAATTAAATAAAATGGCAAAGATTAGAATGCTGATATGCATATATATGGTGGACTCTCCCGTCGTATTCAACGTATGAGTGTTAAGACCAGGTACCGGCACCTTATGATTTCATTATGGGGTAAATGCTTTGTGCAGGACCATCCACACTTTTTGACGGGCCGAATACAGAGACCTGGTGCACTACGTGCCACAAGGTCCCCAAACGACCCTTCGCATGTTTTAAATTCAAAGATGTCCTTGTCCTAGACCAGTTGCCATCCAAGGCTTTAGAATCCGGTCTGTTTGACAATAGCTCGGAGAGGGCTTGGGGAGAAGAAGAGGATTCATACCTTTTCCAAGGGTATTAGCATGTAAGTGAATGTAATGGATTCGAGTGTAATTCGAACTCGACTCTCAGATTCCTCAATCCACTACTCCTCCGTGCCTCCTACACACACATACACACACACATACACACACACACTTTATTTTATATTCGCAGTACTTAGTGGAAAGCACTCAATATTAGTGATAGATCTAACATATTCCGTATGAATATTGTTATGTTTGCTAACATCAAACAAAGTGTTTTATTTTTAAAAAATGTATCTTTTTGTGCTTGTTTGATTATGTTTGGTGGGGGAGGGGGAGATTTAAGGTTTTAGAATTAGCAGATATTTTTTATATATATAATGCTCAGTATCTGTCTATATTTCTGAGATGAGGTATGATGTACACTATTTACATTATTCAGACTATTATCCTCATCTTTGTCGCCATATTTATTACAACGTTCAGTATCTGTGTATATTTCTGAGATGAGGTATTATGTACACTATTTATTTATTTATTTAAGCTGCTCGGCCCGGTCGCTAGGATCAAAGTGTAGTACGCTGCCATTGTGAGCTTCCGGTTCGGAGTCTGTCGAACTCTCTGCATTACGGAGAGGAACTCGGACGAAGCTTTGCCGAAGGGCAAGGTTTCGTTCGGGGAGGTAGACAGGGCCTGAACCCGTTTAGGCGGGTTCAAAAGCTATATTTTTGGCCGAGCCTACAGGCTCGGAGAGACCCACATTAAACGGGCCTTGTGCCACATTCGGTCCTCGTGGGTGGATTGATAAATACCATATTTATTACAACGTTTCGGACACATGGCCCAGCGGATAGAGGCGTTGGTTAGATCCAGTGACAGGACCCAAAGAGTGTGAGTTCAATACCCGGTTAAGGCAGTGGAGAACTTGTAGAGGGAAATTAACAGGAGATAACTGATAATTGACATCCATTAAAAATGGCACGTGGAACTAGAACAGTCTAGCCCAGTGAGCGAATTAAAGGCTTAAGTTCGACATACCGACCACCTGAAGAAGGCCGAAGCGTAAAACGGTCGAAACTTTGTAATATATATATATAAATATAAAAGTGAACATAGAAGTCAACACTTAGAGGCGACAGTCTGTTTCATGCTATATGCAATCGTCAGGCCTGACGATTGCATATAGCATGAAAAAAAAACTGTCGCCTCTAAGTGTTGACTTCTATGTTCACTTTTATATTTACACACGCTCTATCTCTGATATTGAGCACTTTATTCCATAAATATAGCACACCTTAAGACTATATTTCTTTATAATATATATATATATATATATATATATATATATATATATATACATATATATATATATATATATATACATGTGTGTGTGAGTTCGTGCGTGCGTGCGTGTATATATATATATATATATATATATATATATATTGCAGTAAGACTCCGAGTTTATTGCTAATGCAACCTTTAGATAATCACCGTAACGAGACTGCCCACAATTCTGACATAAAAATGCTACTTCGATCAAAGGAGGAAATAATTCACCGCGACGTCAATGTATAGAGAGTGCCTTGATTTCAAGCTCATCTACAGTAAATCGTGCGTCCTGGCTCTTACAACATTTCATCATTCCTGACAGATCTTCTACTATCACGGGGTGGAATACCTACTTACTAAAGTGATGGAAAGAAAAAGAAAAAAAAAAAACTCTAAATGAATTCGACTTGAAAAAATATTCTAAAATTCCCAGCACTCGTCGTGCGCATTTGTAGTCTTACCAACATAACAAATCTAGTCCGATGATGTCCTGAAGTAAACTTTTTATTTCATTTTTGGCTGTATAGTGATCTACAGCCAAAAATTACATAAATGTTTTCTACAAAAACCAAATACACATTAACTACAAATAAGATAAATCTTCACTTAGAAATATTATAATGACATACACTACCTGAAAAATTTCAAAGTAACGACAAATTCGTGCATACGAGACGCGGAAGCGAAAATCAATATATATATATATATATATATATATATATATCATATGGATTTCATGCACAACGCGATCTTTAGGTACTAAGTATGAACTGACCGTTACACAATTTTGAATTATATATATATATATATATGATTATCACAATCTTTGTGTCGTTCTATATTATCCTGGAATTATATATTTTTTAATAATTTTAAAATTTTGAAATTATATTAGGCAATTAAATTAAGTGATATTTATATATGTATGTAAAAAAAAGAAAACTCAAAAATGATATGTTTCAGTGGAGAATTATATAATTAAACATGGATTACAAAAAACTATAATCAGCATCTGGTGGAATGTTTACCAGTTTCTGGGGCCCTAACAGGTGCTACCACGACGGTTCATTGTGGAACTCGTAACAATGTTACAACAACAATTTAGAGTTGGTTCCATACTTCCCAAAACCTCCAATCTTTACCCAGGACATATATATATATATATATATATATATATATATATATATATATATATATATATAGATAGATAGATAGATAATATTAGTGGTAAATATACATATATATGCAAAATCCACAGGTGCATATATACACATGTATATTTTAGAATAAAAAATTTCCGAGAGGATAAAATCCAGGTAGAACTCAATGTCCAGGACAGAGTAAGGATATAATAATAAGGCTTAAACACTAATGTTCCATGGTCATAACTTATTCCATTGGAATCGTAAATACGATCCAATTCATCAGACCTACAAATTCAAAAAGAAAACAGAAAAGAACCCACTCCGGAAATAAAAATAGAATTTAGAGAGAGTGTAATTATGAGAGTGTGGGACGAATGTTAGTTTATAAGAGAGGGGTTTAACAGAGAGAGTTTTATTTAAAATTAGGTGTGAGTGGAAGGGGGAAAAAGACTGTTGACGGATGTCTAAAACAGTATAAGGATACACATCAAGGTGACAATACACACACCCTGGCCGATCAAATCTTAAAGAAGGAGGGAGAGGTAAGGAAAGAAGTGGTGGGGAAGAAAGATGGGGCACCCGCCCCATCTTTCTTCCCCACCACTAATTTTAAATAAAACCCTCTCTGTTAAACCCCTCTCTTATAAACTAACAATCGTCCCACACTCTCATAATTACACTCTCTCTAAATTCTATTTTTATTTCCGGAGTGGGTTCTTTTCTGTTTTCTTTTTGAATTTGTAGGTCTGATGAATTGGATCGTATTTACGATTCCAATGGAATAAATTATGACCATGGAATATTAGTGTTTAAGCCTTTTTATTATATATATATATATATATATATATATATATATATATATATATATATATATATATATATGTATATATATATATATATATAAAATCAATATTTAAAAATATGATTCCATCGCTATATAAGAGTTCTCATGTTTCAAAAATAGAAGCTAAAAAAACAACTCTATTTCATCCTCAATTTAGGCTCTACTTATGTACTGAGCAGTGTTTTTTACATATAAAAACAAAAATACTAAAAACCATTTGATTATTAAACTAACGGTTCTTTCATATATATATATATATATATATATATATATATATATATATATATATATATATATATATATATATATATATATATATATATATATATATATATATATATAATAATAATAATAATAATAATAATAATAATAATAATAATAATATATATATTTAAAAAAAAAATCCGCCTTCATCCCTGGCGTGCGCCGACGGCTTAGTGGGAGAATCTTCGACTGACACCAATTCAGTCGGGTTTCGATCCGAGCTAGAGGCAACCGGATGTCTAGCCGCACTGATGAGCTGCGAAACAGTCTGTCTGTGGATGACGTTATATATATATTATGTATATATATATATATGTTTGTGTGTGGAGAGAATATACTTTTATTAATTTTAGTGAATACTCGTATTTGTGTTGACTCTCTCTTGCCGTATGGTTATTTATTTATTTTCATCTACCGGCCAGAATATTCCAGTAATCATATTAAATGAATCGAACCTGTATTCCTCAGGGGTGGTGGTAGGGGGAGACTCTTGGGCACAAAGAATGAGATTGTCAGGAGAAGACAATTTCGTGCTTTCAAGGGAAACTTCTCTCGTTATTGATCTC
This sequence comes from Acanthosepion lycidas, assembly GCA_963932145.1. Taxonomy (NCBI): domain Eukaryota; kingdom Metazoa; phylum Mollusca; class Cephalopoda; order Sepiida; family Sepiidae; genus Acanthosepion; species Acanthosepion lycidas. Next base: position 61,000,865 of record OZ010615.1, read on the forward strand.
GCGATGTTTTTCATAGCTGCACATAGTTGAATTCTTTTGCCATTTATTTTCTGGAGTCCCTCACTGTTCATCTTGAGGTTGTAGGCAAAATCCAGAGACGGATATGCAATGTAATAGATCCTGATCTAGCATCTTATCTGAAGTAACTTTCTCAAAAACGTGATGTGGCTTCCCACTGTCTTTTCTACAAATATTTCCATGGCAACTGCTCTGACGAATTACTTTCACTGGTACCCCAACTGCAGGAATTTAAGCCTGCTACTAGATTGACATCCCGGTCCTACCCTTTTATTGTCGAAACGTTTAGATGTAACCTCCTCTTCTACTCCAACAGCTTCTTCTCTTGCACTTCCCGACAGTGGAACACCCTTCCTCTTAATTGCTTCCCTGATAACTATAATCTTCAAATATTCAAATGTAATGTCAATCGACATCTTCTAATGCCTTGATCCTAATCCCCGTCCTTCTCTTTATCCTGTCCCCAAACTATCCTGTTTACTCTTACTTTTCACTCTCTGTAACCCGTTGCGTGATAGTGCCACTTCCCCCTTTCTTGGGGGGAAATATTTTAAAAATAAAGAAACAAAATGTTTCGTATTCAAACGTAAACAAAGATAATTTCTAGAAGTGATTTTTTAATCCGATTTGTATTCTTTAATCCGTTATTTTCAGGCGTTACGTTTTTATTCGAGTAAACAGAATTGTTTAAAAAGAAACAACAAAGTCTGATTAAACTTTTATTATATTTTTACCAATTTTCGAATAAGGTTTATTGAGTATTGTGTTTAGGATTAGGGTTAGGGTTAGGGATAAACTGAGTGCAGGTCACAGTTTGTTAGGTTTGTTGAAATATTGCAGTCATTATCAAGAACCAGTTTGGTGTCTGTGTTGTGGATACTATTCGTGTCTGTCTATCTATCTATCTATCTATCTATCTATCTATCTATCTATCTATCTATCTCAGTCTGTTCATATCTATCTCATTTTGTTCATCTATCTATCTATCTATCTATCTAGCTATCTCAGTCTGTTCATATCTATCTCATTTTGTTCATCTATCTATCTATCTATCTATCTATCTCAGTCTGTTCATATATATCTCATTTTGTTCATCTATCTATCTATCTATCTATCTATCTATCTACCTATCTATCTATCTCAGTCTGTTCATATCTATCTCATTTTGTTCATCTATCTATCTATCTATCTATCTATCTATCTATCTATCTATCTATCTATCTATCTATCTCAGTCTGTTCATATCTATCTCATTTTGTTCATCTATCTATCTATCTATCTATCAATCTCAGTCTGTTTATCTATCTCAGTCTGTTTCTATCTATCTATCTATCTATCTATCTATCTATCTATCTATCTATCAGTGTGTTCATCTATCTATCTATCTATCTATCTATCTATCTATCTATCTATCTCAGTCTGTTCATATCTATCTCATTTTGTTCATCTATCTATCTATCTATCTATCTATCTATCTATCTATCTATCTATCTATCTATCTATCTATCTATCTATCTATCAGTGTGTTCATCTATCTATCTATCTATCTATCTATCTATCTATCTATCTATCTCAGTCTGTTCATATCTATCTCAGTTTGTTCATCTATCTATCTATCTATCTATCTCAGTCTGTTCATATCTATCTCAGTTTGTTCATCTATCTATCTATCTATCTATCTATCTATCTATCTATCTATCTATCTATCTATCTATCTATCTCAGTCTGTTCATATCTGTCTCAGTTTCTTCATCTATCTATCTATCTATCTATCTATCTATCTATCTATCTATCTATCTACATCAGTCTGTTCATATCTGTCTCAGTTTGTTAATCTATCTATCTATCTATCTATCTATCTATCGATCAGTGGGTTCATCTATCTATCTATCTATCTCAGTCTGTTCATATCTATCTCAGTTTGTTCATCTATCTATCTATCTATCTATCTATCTATCTATCTATCTCAGTCTGTTCATATCTGTCTCAGTTTCTTCATCTATCTATCTATCTATCTATCTCAGTCTGTTCATATCTATCTCAGTTTGTTCATCTATCTATCTATCTCAGTCTGTTCATATCTATCTCAGTTTGTTCATCTATCTATCTATCTATCTATCTATCTATCTATCTGTCTATCTATCTCAGTCTGTTCATATCTGTCTCAGTTTCTTCATCTATCTATCTATCTATCTATCTATCTATCTATCTATCTACATCAGTCTGTTCATATCTGTCTCAGTTTGTTAATCTATCTATCTATCTATCTATCTATCTATCTATCTATCTATCTATCTATCTATCTATCTATCTATCTATCTATCCCACTCTGTCCATATCTATCTATCTATCTATCTATCTATCTATCTATCTATCTATCTATCTATCTATCTCTTCAGTTTTCATTGTCTTTACCCTCATTTATTTCATCTCTTTGTTTTACACCTTCTCCCTCCACTCATCTTACCCCCACCAGGCATGTTTCCAACTCAGACACACTCAACCAAATATTCTGCCACTGAGAAATGCTATTTGTTAATGTTTCGCCCCCAAAACCCACTTCCGCCGCGTGGGAATTTCTCCGCGTATATGTCCCATTAATTTGCCTCGATCTGATTCTCCATTTGTTTGCAGTCTTGTGCATTTTATTTCAATTAACTACGTTCTAGCGGCAAGCGTGCACGTTTTATGAAGGAATCTATCAAGCAACAAGAATTAGGTTTCTAACGAGAATACTTTCTTAGGAAGACACATTATTATACAGGTTGCGATGGATCAAATGTCGTCAAAATGACTAAAAAATGAAAATAACATATCTTTTTAACAGATATATTTACTAAAATTACACAAAAATATCCTGAGATATTAGGTTGGTGCAAAAATAATGACGCAATAATGTCGTTTTTTGACGTTAGAAAATACGTAAAAAAACGACATTATTACGTCATTATTTTTGTACCAACCTAATATTAAATTTATTCAATAAAATCGCCACCAGATGTCTACGGAATCTCCTGCAGCTCTTCTGGACGGTCTCCTTGTTTAATTTGGTGAATCCTACCATAATCTTTGCCTTCAGTTCATCTTTGGTGTTCCAAGGAGTTGTGTTGGTCTCCCGCTCAACTGCGCCCTCCCCCCGCATTATAATCAAGGAGGGTTGCACTCTGGGGACTTTGGTGAGGTATGGGGTGATGTGATCGAAGAGATTAACTTGCGTAACCAACTCCCATGAGGATGCGTCCACTGAACATGTTCAGGTTTACATAAATTCGGCTATTGTACAGTTCATACTCATATTCGGTCATTTGAGCAGGAGTAGATATTTATCCCCACCTTTTTGGGATGGGGTTTCCGGTTCCTTTTACATTTTACACCTCAGGTCACCGTCTGAACACTGAAATATTTTTTACTAATTATTTTTTTCTCAATTGGAAAATATAGGTTCTTCTATTACCCGGTTCACACTCCTCTCCTGTCTTTTGGACAGGAGTAGATATTCTTCGTTTCTTTGCTGTTTACGATTGGGTTTCCAGTCCTTTCAAAAGACTACTTAAACTCTATATATCTAACATCACCGAATGACGTAGGACTAATTAATTATACATAATTTTATTCTCCACTACGTGTAGCTAGTTTCGCTTATCGTCCTGTTCACACTCCTCCCCGATCTATTCAAAATGAGTAGCAGTTTATCACTTGTTTCCTGTTTGGGTTTGGGTTTCCGGTTCCTTCTAAAGTGAAATTCAACTTCTGACGTTTTTGTCTTGACTCTGAAATTTTATTTTACTAATTATATTTTCTCTTCAATAAGAGTAGATAGGTTCGCATATCGCCCGGTTCACACTCCTTTCTTTCTAAAGTTTACATCAATACTCTATACTTCTAACATCTGCGCCTAAACCCTGTAATCTTATTTACTATGTATCTTTTTCGTATTTCAATAGAAGTAAATAGGTTTGGGTATCGACTGGTTCATATTCCTCTGCGGTCTTTTGAACAGGAGTAGAACTTTATTGATATAATGGAATATGTTGAAGAAGGAAAAAGTTTGGGAGTGGACAGATGAATGCCAGAAAACGTTTGACAAAATAATTAAGACGCTAATCGCAGATCTATTTTTAGCGCACTATGACCCAGAATTAGAAATAATAGTTGCAAGTGACGTGAGTGCCTATGGAGTCGGGGCATGTATACTGCATAAAATGCCGGATGGGACACTAAAACCCATCGCGCATGCTTCAAGAACTTTACTCCCAGCAGAGAAAAATTACCCACAAATCGAAAAAGAAGCGCTGGGAATTATTTTTGCAGTTACAAGATTTCATAGATATATTTACGGTACATTTTTTATTTTACAGACGGACCACAAGCCGTTATTAACAATATTCGGATCAAAGAAAGGTCTACCTCTTTACACTGAAAATAGGTTGCTAAGATGGGGTAAAAATTTACTGAACTACAATTTCAAATTGGAGTATCTTCCCACGAACAAAAATGGACATGCAGATGGTCTCTGGAGGCTAACACCTAGGAAAACGGGGCCATTGGAAGATTCCGTAATTGCAGCCATACGGCATGAAGAAGATATCAGGACATCACTATGTAGTACAGTTCGAAACTTCCCCGTCACACTACAAGAGATAAGAAATGAAGCAGAAAATGATGAATTGATTAAAGAAACAAAAATTGCAGAAAAAAACGTATCAGACAGTTTTTCGTCATGTGACAATGTTCTACTTATATAACGAAAGGGTAGTAATTCCAAAAACACTACAAAGACGAATCCTAAAGGACTTCCACATGGGCCATCCAGGAAAGAATAGAATGAAATCATTAATGCGAAGTTACGTATATTGGCAAAACATGGATCAAAACATGGATCAAGTCATTACACAGATGGTGGAAAAATGCAAGGGTTGTTCCTTAGCAGCGAAAGCACCGCCGAACATCCATAAGCCATGGCCAGAGACAGATCGACCGTGGTCAAGAATCCATATAGACTTCGCAGGTCCAATAGATAGTTTTTACTATTTGATCATAGTAGACAGTTATAGCAAATGGCCAGAAGTGTTTCGTTACAGAAAACCTATTTCTGAAACTACCATAAATTGCCTCCACAAGCTGTTTGCTCGATTCGGAGTGGTTGATTGTCTAGTCACTGATAATGGGACACAATTCACATCAGTGGACTTTCAAGAATGTTATGAAATTTTTCAAGTTAAACATATCAAATCCCCGCCATATCACCTAAGATCAAACGGGCAAGCGGAGAGATTTGTAGACACACTCAAAAGAGCGTTAAAGGAAGCATATAACGTCCCAACAGAAAAGGCGTTGCAACAATGTTTACAAGTATATCGAATTACACCAAACATTGCTACGCCATCGGCATTATCACCCGCGGAAGTGATGTTTGCCTGAAAAATCAGATCAGTATTTGACAAATTGCTACCAAAACAAACAAAGCAAATACCAATGACGTGCGTAATAAAAAGAAAATTTCACTCAGGAGAGAAAGTTTTTTTTAAAGATGTATAAAAACAATACGTCCTACTGGGAGCAAGGTACAGTTGAAAAAAGAATCGGGAACATGATTTACATAGTACAGGGCCCGAAATTCTCACATAAAAGACATGTAAATCAAATAATTAAGAGGCTGTTAGATGATTCTAATGGTCCACCTCAGGAAGAAGAAGTGATGGATACAATATTCGACACATTTGATATGCAAAGGCCGAAAACAATGTCTGAACCCCGAAAATCGACCAGGAAAAGAAAAGTCACAGAGCCTTTGATAATAAATCCAAAGAGAAAAAAATACTAAAGACCCCTGAGACGCAAAAGCTTTGGAAGGTGGGGGTGTTATGAGAAGTTACCTATAAGGATAATGGACTCTTCCTGACACTATAAATACTGTGCCTCTCAAGAGGTATAATGAATGAATGGTGTAATGAGTCGAGACAATATTAGTTCACTCTAAACCAGACGGACAGACATTACTAACACCTTCAACTTCTTGTACTATATTTCTGTTGTAATATATCTTTGTTATTCTACTCTTGTGTTCGTGTTGTTCTTTCTTGGTTCTAACCTTGGACCATAACTGTGGTCCGAGGATATTGGACCATAGCATAAATTCAATTTACCAAAATAAAACGTTTAGGGTTAAGGATCAAATATAAATGCAATTACGACACAAAGTATTAAGAAATGAAAAAGATAAACATTATTAAGGAGCGCGAACAATAGAAGAAGAGTAACCAAGAAGACAGCAGATGACGATTGACATTGCATTTAAATTTCTGAAGATCAAAGTTGGCTGGAAAGCAATAAGCCAGAAGCGAGTTCACCAAGCAAAAAGTGTGTTAGAAGGAATTCTTAGCACAGAACTTATGTTTATTTCTAGCTAATTCAACTGTAAAATGATGAGACCTAACCGGCAATCTAGCACTGCGCTTAAATTCATAAAATCTAGGTACCAAAGAGGAAAGTTCATCGGGACAATTACCATGAAAGTAGTCATAGAAAAAGCACAGAGAATTAACCTTATGATGGTGAGAAACAGACTGAAGCTGAGATACCACATCAGGACCATTAATAAAGCAGATTATTCTCTGTATTTTATCAAGAAAGTGTAAATATATAGCAGGAGCACCGAATCATATGTGGCAGCAATATTCTAAGCATGGTCAAATAGTAGTTTTATAAATATGTATGATAGATTCTAGAGAGAAAAAATGTGTCTAGCACAACTTACCGATTCTAGGAATAATCACCTTAAACATTTTTGCTTTAGGAAAACTCGCCTTAGGAATTTCCGCCATGGGAAAGTTGCTGTATAGGATTTTTGCCGTAAGGCTATGTTGCTGCAATTTTTTAATATGCGTAGTACCTTGTTATCAAGTATATCTGACTCAGTCAATTGGTACTTCGAGTTAAACATTTTAATAAGCGAGGTTATAGGATCAAAATCTTACATCTTTCATCCTCGTCAGTGAGGAGGGGATAAATTTCAACTTGACGCCAAAACCTAAGTCAAGCAATTTCATATTTCAGACTTAACGTTAAACTTTCTGTTAACTTAATATCAATCAGTCAATAATTCTCACTAAAGCAATAAATATTACTAGCAGTACGGCCCGGCGTTGCCCGTGCTTGATTCAAAAATCGTACGATTCCTACAGCAATCGCTATCACTTGACTTAAAATATTTTTGCCCTTCCTTTCCTTTAAAGGAGTGCCCTTTGCCGTGCTGATGTTGCTACATGTCTTACTTCTTGCCTATCTGACACTGCGAATTTTTTTGAAGCTCTATACTAAACATTAAATCTGTTACGAAAAAAAGAACTAAACAAAATGAACACAAAACGATCAGCTTTAAAAAAAGGACTCGCAACTGGAAAAACCGAATGAAAAAAAAATGTTAACAACAAATACTTTTTCGCACTAAACCCAGTTCTGCGGAATAAGAATCAACGTTGAGTTTAAGCAAGTGAATGAGCCAATTGGAGTAAAGTACCATGCAGATTTTAATTTTTCCCACTTGTGACGAATGCAGCTATTGATTTTTTTGGATGCTAGCATGCTAGTTAACATTCGTGTCAGTAAGCTGTTGGCTCTCACGCTGACCATTAGAATCTTCCTGCCTATTCGTGGCAGCCAGCTATAGGCTGTCACTCTGGCCAATAGAAAATGGCCGCAAACTACATGAAAACCGCCGTAGAAGCATGAAAAAATCGATTATTTCCACTATCGATGGTTAGTTGGGAAATATAAAGTCGGTCTTGGCCTTCCGCTAACTTGGAGCATGTGCATGTATATTTTGGTGCAAATCCGTTGAGAGAGAGACAGAGACAAAAAGAGAGGGGAAGAGAGAGAGAAGGGGGAGAGAGAGATACACGGTGGAGCAGCGACTCGGATTGAGGAATCTGAAATCCGAGTTCGAATTCCAGTCAAATCCATTACATTCACTTATTAAATTTAAATTTTTCCCACTTGTGACGAATGCAACTATCGATTTTCTTTTTGCATGCTAGCATGCTAGTTAACATTCGTGCCAGTCAGCTGTTGGCTCTCACGCTGGCCAATAAAATCTTCCTGCCTATTCGTGGCAGCCAGCTATAGGCTCTCACTTTGGCCAGTACATTATATGAAAACTGCCGTAGAAGCATGAAAAATCGATTATTTCCACTATCGATGGGAGTTGGGAAATGCAATGTCGGTCTTGGCCTTCCCATTAACTTGGAGCATGTGCATGTAAATTTTGGTGCAAATCCGTCGAAAATTGCGGTCGTGCATTCGTTACACTGACACACATCCTGCCTTTTTATAGATAGAGATTTCGAACAAACTTGAATACGCAACCAACTTTAATATAAAATATCTGATCAAAGAAAGATAACATTTTCAAAATCTCAGTAAGCCTTTTGAAATTTACACAAATTATTTGCAAAAATAAACAGTTTTAAATTCATGAGAAATTTCTAAATATTGAAATATACGAAAAAAATGCGGCGAAATTGCCTTACGACGAAGTCTCCTACAGCGAAAATTCCTGAGGCTAGTTTCCCTAAAATATTTACGGCGAATGTTCCAGATACGCAACTTACTCTCGTACATCGAGACATTAAGAGAATTAATCGTAAATTAAGACCCCTTCTGCCTCCTAATAGCATGACTGATGCTAACCGCCAGGAGAGTGGCTAGTTCCTCCTTTGTGGGGGGTTTTCATTCTCGGTTGACATATGGAAAATTATACTGAAACCATTGCTAGGTCTGCTTTTAAGAATATTGGTTCACTGTGCCGTGCGAGACAATTTTTCTCCACTGAATCTGTCTTACATACTGTCTACTATTCATCCATGCTTTCACTGTTGCTGCCATATAGGGTCTGTTGCAACTTACTTTTTTTGAGGTTCTAGATAAAAAAAGCAAGGAACAACACTCACTCACATTAACTAGGTGCACAAAAGAGAGTCTAAATTAACTAGGGGAGGGTTCACATGAAACCGTCCCGTCGTGACGAAGAATACTTAAAAAAAGAAATTCAATGATAGCCCCTTTCACACGAACCAAACTCGCTACTTTCACCCATCTCTCGTTGAAATCTGTCAACACCAAACGCTATCTATCAGTTCCGATGCTGAAAGAATTCGACCAGAGACTTATGAGAATATCGTTCGTGTCGCAAGATTCCCTCCTTTCACGTCATCCTGATCACGATTCTTGCGACATCTAGCAAAGTTAGAAACACCATTGGTCATGGGAAAATTGAAGACTGAACCAGTCGAGATAAAAAAGAGGCTAAAAACAAACTGGGGAGGTTGGGAATCTCAACATGGATCAAAACCAAAAGAAGATGCCAGGAACAGGCCGGGAATGACACTCACTCACATTAACTACGTACACAAAAGAGAGTCTAACTTAACCAGGGAGAGGGTTCATAGGAAACCGCCCCGTCGTGACGAAGAAGACTTAAAAAAAGGAATTCAATGATAGCCCCTTTCACACGAACCAAGCTCTCTACTTTCACCCACCTTTCGTTGAAATCTGTCAACACCAAACGCTATCTATCAGTTCGGATCTTCACTTTCATCTGAGGCTGAAAGAATCCTATCAGAGACTGATGAGAATAGCGTTCGTGTCGCAAGATTTCCAATTTGCTATTGATGCAGTTGGATAGTAATAAATACATTTAACAGTTTATAGATATAGCATGAAATACAAACTTATAAATAAACGTAAACAATTCTTGAAGTTCCATAAAGTTCTAGTAAGCTCCAGGAATCTCCAGAAGTTTCCATAATGTTGTAGAAGGCCCAAGTACTATTATACTTATAAACGTTTTAGAAATTTCTTCTTCGGGGTGATATAAAAAAAAAACAATAAACTGAATTAAAGTCTTCATCATTATATTTGAAGAAAAGTTCATTGAATTACATAATATGATTAAAAATATCGGATTCTTTTTCATGAAGAAATATTAACGATGCATTCTTTAATATTTTTAAAGTTTGTTAATCTTAGATTCTGGAGAATAATTTGTCATTTCTTAAATACAATGCTAACAGTTTCTTTATTCGCTTTGGAGGTCTCTTCCGGTTCCATGTTTTTCGGCCAACTTTTATCTTTAAATATATAAATGCAATGCCAATCGTTATCTACTGTCTCCTCGATTACTCTTTTATTCTTCACGTTCCTGAAAAATTCCGTTTCTCTTTTTTCTTATTCATTCAGATTCAGTAACCTCCTTGTGTCTTATTGGTTTTATTGCCTTTCATGGGATAATATGATTAAAATATATCTATAAAAAAAATCTGATTCTTTGTCATGAAGAAATATTAAAAATGTGTTCTTTAATATTTTTAAGGTTTGTTAATCTTTAATATTATCCTAACAGATTATTCTCTCGCACTTCTCGCTTGTGGAACTCTCTTCCGGCTCCTTGATTTCCAGACTGTTTTGATCTTTAAAAATTTCAATGCAGTGTCAATCGCTATCTACTCCTAATTATTCATTCCTCTTCCCGATCATTATTAATGTTTCTGTTACTAATTTTTCTACACCTGTTAAGCACTGTGTCTTAGTGGCTTTATCGCCTTCCTTGTGGCTTTTCGGCTCCATGCTTTCCAGCCAACTTTATTCTACAGAAATTTAAATGCAATGTCAATCGCTATCTACTGTCCTCATAATTACACTTTTATTACCCTCGATGCTTAGTCTTGCTTCTTTAACACTTAGTAACCTTTTTTGCCTTAGTGGCTTTACTCCCTTGAATGTAATCATGTGAGTAAATAACAAAATCGCTAAAAAATGCAGCCAATTAGTTTTAAGATTATATTTTGCGTATTTTTATTTAGATATTTCATATAATATATTTTACCATAAATAAATATAAACATATATGTTTTATATTCGGAAAATACGGTAATTTGGATTGTGGACTTATTTCATACAAAATTACCTGTAATGCTAAAGATACACATGGAAATATTTAAATACACAGATCTTTAACAGAAATTTATTAACCTGAACAGACGGCTTAGATAAAAAAAATATATATATATTAAACAAGACATGAGGAAAATTTTTATAATTACCTCCAAATTGAGATGAGTTGCTTGAGCGGTACTAACGCTGGCAAAAAGTCAATATGAATTAATCTGTCTTTCTGAAATATTTAGCCATAAGAGGCATCCAATTAGCTTCTTTTGTTCCCGAAATTTGCATTGAAGTCTGCGAATATCATCCAATTATGCGTAATAGACCAAATGGATGCACAACATATGACAGTGTACCTTAAAAATAAATCACACTTTGAAATCTGCATTTCGAAAAAGTCTGCTATTCGGAAATTTGGTTCAGTATTTTCTCCAGAATCTGTCGGAATATTTATAACTTTATTATTCGTCAATATATTGAATATTCCTGCAAAATTTTGTCCGTTGCTCCTGCTATATATTTTGAGTCCTCGTCTGGCATCTCGGCTTCAATCAGTCCCCTCCGACCACCGTAATGTAGCTTCCTTGTGATATTTCTATGAATACTTTCATGGTAAATGTTCTGACGAGATTTCCTCTTTCATACATGACAAATTGTACATATGGGAACTGGTTACAACTTCATAGAGACTCTGAGGTATTATGGTGGCAGTAGTAAAAATGGTAAGAATGTGTTGTTTTGGAGTAAGGAATAGTTTGGTATTTTTATATCAGTAATCGCAGATAGCTAAGTTAAAACAGATTGAAAACCAGCCTTCCCCTATCCCCAGTTTTTGGCCTTGTGCCACATTTTTGTATTATATCAAAATAAATATTGCTTTCCTCTTTGGGAACTAGTAAGGTCTTCATAGAGACTTGGATGTATTATGGTGGCTGTAGTAAGAATGGTAAGTAAGAATTGGTTGTTTTTATATAAGGATGACTGTAGTATGTTTGGATCAGTAATTGTGGCTAGCAAAGTTTAAGATAAGACAGATTGAAGACCAGCCTTCTCCTATCTCCCTTTTTGGCCTTGTGCCACATTTTTGTATTATATCAAAATAAATATTGCTTTCCTCTCTTACTACGCAGTACTTGATTGGCAGCTAGGTCTTAGTCACTTTTGATTTACAAAAATGTAAATGCAATGTCAATCGTTTCATCAGTCTTCTTACTTCCTGTTTTTATTTTTTTATTGTTATTCCCTACCTTTCTTTCTCATAATCTCTTCCAATCAGGACACCCTTGCGTCTTAGTGGCTTTATTACCTTATATATTATTAGATTTAATTCATTTTCTAAAATATGAAGCAAGACATATATGCATATTTCGAGAAAGATATGTGATCAAAAATGATAATCCAGCTTTGTTGATCAGGAGGTTCTACGTCGCCGAGAGGTTTCAGCTGCGTCTGATCTAATCGCGGTTTCCTCTAGGGGACGCAAGTTCGAATCCTACCGGCGTTTTTAACAAGATTTCTAAAATTCCGGACCGGTAGATGCAAATAAATAAATTTCCTGTTTAATAAATAAATAAAAACAAAGCATCTACTCAAATATGATTATCCATTTAAAAAATAATGTTTAAACAATTAAATTAAAATGATTTACATTTTCCGAACTTTGTTGCCATATTCACGACGTTTCGACCGTTGTATGCTCCGACCATGTGCAGGTGATTAGAATTTCGAACCGAACCCTTTTATTTCGTCCACTGTGGTAGATTGTTCTAGTTCCACGTGCCATGCCTTTTCCGGATGTCCCAGTATCAGTAAACTCTCTTTTGACTCAAATCTCCAAGTTTTTGTCCACCTTTCCTGTGGCTAGGTACTGAACACACAACTCTTGTTCAAGTGAATGGATTCAACCAACGCCTTGATCCACTGGGCCATGTGTGTCTTTGAGGTCAATGTGTTGAATTAAAAGTGAATTAAGTAACACTGAGATATCCGGGAGAGGCATGGCACGTGGAACTAAAGTTATATATCCAGGTGGACTAAATAAAAGGTTGAATCCGAAATTCCAATCACCTGAAAAAGGCCTTAGATTACAACGACCGGAGAGTACACCTGCCGAAAGCGTTATGAATATGCCAATAAAGATGAGAACAAAATTCCGAACAATGTAAATAGTGTAAATAATTACAATACCTCATCTCAGAAATATAGACATATCCTGAAGAAGGACAGAATGTACAGCGGCAGAAACGTCGTGAATATGCCAATAAAGACGCGGACGACAGTCAGAAAAATGTAAATAGTGTAAAGAGTTACAATACCCCATGTCAGAATTATAGACAGATCCTGAAGAAGGCCGGAACGTACAACAGTCGGAACGACGTGAATATGCCAATAAAGATGAAGGCAACAGTCCGAACAATGTAAATAGTGTAAATAATTACAATATCTCATGTCAGAAATATAGACCGATCCTGAAGAAGGCTGGAACGTATAGCGCCCGAAATGTCGTGAATATGCCGATAAAGATGAGGACAACAGTCCGAACAATGTAAATAGTGTAAATAATTACAATACCTCCTGAAATTATTAATTATTATCTACAGCATTGTATGGCAACTGATCTAGAAGGATAACTCTGAATTCAAAACCTGCGGAGGGTCGTTTGGGGACCTTGTGGCACGTAGTGCACCAAGTCTCTGTATTCAGCCCTTCAAAAATTGTGGTTGGTTTTGCACGAAAACTTCACCATTACAATCAAATCATATGTGCTGGTGTCTGGGCTGTCGGTTCCTAGGAACTGAGTTGCTTCACCCACGTACCTTGATAAAACAACGGGAGAGTCAAGCATATATATATATATATATATATATATATATATATATATATATATATATATATATATATATATATCTCTTCGGCGTCGTCGGCATTCATCCGTCTCGAGAGACGATTGAGTAGCGCACCTACGATCCTGGGCGGGATATATGGAGAACTAGGGCTGCCCAGATATCTAGTTCTCCCTCTGGGCCTTACTAGTAGAGACCAAAGGAGAGGATGAACCAATACAGTTTGGTACCAGCGCGACTGCAGGAGTTGCCGAAAGATAGCACAAAGTGCCGTCCATCCGCCTTAGGGGCTCCACTCCCGGTTTGAATGCAGAGTTTTCCTTGTCCTAGACCAGTTGCCATCCAAGGCTATAGAACCTAGTCTGCCCTGCTATTTACCCATAGCTGGAGGGTATTAGCTCATGTGAATGTAATGGATTTGACTGGAATTCGAACTGGGATATCCGATTCCTCAATCCAAGCCGCTATCGACCGTGCCTCCATATATATATTGTATAAACAGAAAATATATTAAATAATTGAATTGTCATACTTAATCCATTTCATTATATATATATATATATATATATATATATATATATATATATATATACACACACACACACATATATATATATATATATATATATTCTGTTTATATGTTATTTTATAGATGTGATCTATGTAATTAAACAATATTAATTACATCTACTCGCCTGAATGTTTGAGAAATTACGCAGAAAATATATGCTCTCCGACAGGAATCGAACCTCTAACTCTATTGGGAATCATCATTTGATCTGATGTGCTGGTAATCTTTCAGGAAGAAAGCTTAGCCGTATCCGAATTGCTTTTTATAAATATACACCTTCGATTGGCTAACCTCGTCCTGTGTCTGAGGATAAACTTCATCCCTGTCCAGGGTAAGACGATAAACTGCAAGGCCTCTGATCAGGAGATTTTGGGGAGCGTGGAACCACCTTTTAATTACTGGTGTTCTCAGATAAACCCTGACCCGGGGTTGTAGTATCTGTTAGGCTCCCACCTATGGGTTAAGTAGTTAACCTCAAAACTGAAGTCAAAACATTGCAAAAGTGTAAAAATATGTTTTACTACAATATAGAAATACTTTGTAAAATATTACCACTAATAAAAACCTTGTCGACATTAAATAACCCATTGAAGTTGATATGCCGTAAAACAAAACCAAACCAAGCCAAACCTTGGCTAACCAGACGCTTCTCTGTGTGTGAATGGTTAACATCAGCTCAAATGATGGTTTCCATTAGGGGCTGCAGATTCGATTCCTCTCTGAGAACGCATATTTTCTACGAAATTTCTCGAACATTGAGGCCGGTAAATGCAATTAGTATTCATTATTTACATTATTCGGACTATTGTCCTCAAATTTGTCGCCATATTTATTACAACGTTTCGACCGTTGTACGCTCCAGCCTTCTTCAAGTGGTTGGAATGTCGAACTGAACACTTTATTTCGCTTACTAGGATAGACTGTTCTAGTTCCACGTCTAATGGATGTCAGTTATCAGTTATCTCCAGCTTTATTCCATCTCCAAGTTCCCCACTGCCTTAACAGGGTATTGAACTCACACTCTTTGGGTCCGATCACTTGACCTAACTAACGCCTTTATCGACTGTGCCATGTGTTCTTGAGGATGTGAAAAAGGACGGAGCGTACAACGGCTGGAACATTGTAATAAATATGGCGACAAAGATGAGGACAATAGTCCGAATAATGTAAATAGTGTACATAATACCTCATCTCAGAAATATAGACAGATACTGAAAGGTCGAAACGTTGTAATAAATATAGCGACAAAGATGAGGACAATAGTCCGAATAATGTAAATAGTGTACATAATACCTCATCTCAGAAATATAGACAGGTAATTAATATTATTTAAATAAAAAAAAAATACTTAAGTAAATTGCATCTTTAAAAATATTGCATAAACCGAAAATATATTAAATAATTGTCGGACATAATCAATTTCATTATATACATATACATATATATATATATATATATATATATATATATATTTACACACACATATATATATATATATATATATATATTTACACACACACACACACATATATATATATATATATTTACACACATATATATATATATATATATATATTTACACACACACACACACACATATATATATATATATATATATATATATATATATATATATATATATATATATATATATATATATATATATATATATATATATATACGTCTTTGTGACTTAAATGTATTTGTTTTTCAATCTGAACTGTATTTCTAACTAACCTCTCCGTCATACTGCGGTATCAAGCAGAAAATATTTATCCCCTCTGGACCACCCTTCAAATTTCCCAACATATGGTTTGTATAAAGACGTAACAAGCAATTAGATATAGAGCAGTACACTATAAGATAAGGTGTTTCTTTCGATTGGACCAGACGCATTTCGCGTGCAAATAAAAACGCCAATGAACTTGACAGAAAGCACGTGCCTCCAGAGGTGTACATAAATTATGGGGAATAGTTATTTAGCTTTGTTTAGCCTGCCACAAGGCCATACGATTCAGAATCATAGGCGGAGTCAGCTGATTCTATTTATATGATAGTTATGAGCGAGTAGTGATATTGGCGAGTTCAAATCCCGGATAAGCCTTTAAATAGATAATCCAAAAATAATTCTATACTCACAAAAAACAAAACAAAACATTATTAGAATATACTATATGCTGTGATGGATAAATTGTCGTCTGACTGACGCAAAAATGAAAAAGACGCCGGCATCGCATTTAAAAAGACATATTTACCAAAATTACAAAAATTCTTGAAACGCTAAAGAAAAAAAATTCTTCAATAAAATCGCCATTGGCTTCAAAAACATGTTCCTAATGACTACGAATCTCCTGAATCTTTTCTGGACGGTCTCCTTTTTTAATCAACTGCGCCCCAGACATAATAATCAGCGGGGATTGCAGTCTGGGGTGTTAAGTACCCAGATGTAAGAAGTGATGTGGTTACAAAGATTATATTTATTCAATAAAATTGCCATTGGCTTTAACTACGGTCTTTGGACAACTTCGGAGTCTCCTGCAACGCTTCTGGACGGTATCCTTGCCTTAAGTTCATCTTTCGGGTTACAAGGAATTGTGTTGATCTTTTTCTCAATTGCGCACCACACATAATAATCAAGAGCTGAAATCTGTGGAGTGAAGTCGCCAAATGTAAGTGGCGATGTAGTCTCAAACAGGGAAGAAAGGACTGTTGCTCGCCTTAACATATAAATAACGATACAGTAACAAGAGATTTGCCACATTTCGGCTGCGGGGACATGGGTTTAGAGGGCACAATTCACAGTGTCATTCTTGTATCTGTCTACACTGCGTGCCAAATTATTATCGAGATAACTTTTTTTCTAATATTTCAAAAACCGTCCAATCAATTCCCACAAAATTTTCACACAATGTTGGCAACAATGACCTGCGCAATCACTGAAATTTACAATGTAAACAAAACTGGCGTCATATTTGTTATCAGCACGTTGATTTGATCGTGCCAAATTATTAAAAAAATGTAAGAATTTAGTGAAAAGATGGGCCGTAAAAGCAGTTTAAGTGATGCTGAAAAGAAAACTATCACCTCAGAACTCTCAAAAGGTAAATCTACCCTAGAAATTTCTAAAAAGATAGGGAGATGTCATCAAACAGTGAAAAAGTTCACCGCCGACCCTACACAGGTACGCAAAAGGGCAGATAAAGGCAAGCCGAGGGTTATTTCACGTCGTCTCATGTCACGACTTAAACGAGAGGCCACGAAGAACCCTGGACTTACCAGTCAAGATCTTTTCAGTCGCATTGAAGATCCTACTGCGTCTAAAAGTACTCGGCGTTGGTATCTGAGGGAAATAGCAACAACAGTCAAACCTGTATCGAAGCCTCTGTTGACGAGAAATCACATTCAAAATCGATTGAAATGGGCCGAGGACAATATGAAGTTTGACTTCTCTAAAGTTTTGCTCACAGACGAAACTGGAGCAACACTTGATGGGCCAGATAGATGGTGCAAAGGCTGGGTAATGAATGGACAGAATCGCCATCAGCGTTTGAAGGACCAACAATGCGGTGGAGGCATAATGATCTGGGGTGGTATTATTGGAAAAACATTAGTGGGCCCATGGAGAGTACCAGATGGCGTCAAAATGACTGCTGATGCATACATGGCATTTATGAAGGAGCAACTTGAACCGTGGATGAAATAGCAAACAGTTGCCTTCAGAAGGACCATTGTTTTTATGCAAGATAATGCTCCCTTACATGCTGCTCACAAGACTACTGAATATTTGAAACAGTTAGGCTTCGATGGACCTCGAAAAATGAAGTGGCCAGCAAATTCTCCGGATTTGAACCCAATCGAAAACCTTTGGAGCATCATGAAGCGAAGACTGTACGTCAACGGACGACAATTCAGGAGCAACGCTGAGTTGTGTGAAGCAATTCTTGACATATCTCGCGGCATTACAGCAGATGACATCCTACAATTAACAAATTCTAGTGATCGTCGACTTCTTCAAGTAATTTCAAAACAGGGAAAGCACATTGCCTATTAATTTGTTTAAAACTGTGCCTTTGTTAGTATATGTTATTATTTGTTTGATTATCTCATTTATTAGCTTCTTTTGATCATAAACATTCACGTGCAACATTAATAAACGTATTCTTTGCTCAATTCTGGGAATTATACTAAACGCTTCTAATAATTTGGCACGGCCAAATCACCGTGCTGATAACAAATATGGCGCCAGTTTGTTTAGATTGCGCAGATCTGTAAGAAAATTTCAGTAATTGCGTAGGTCAGTATTGTCAACATTGTGTGAAAAGTTTGTGTGAATTGATTGGACGGTTTTTGAAATTTTAGAAAAAAGTTATCTAGATAATAATTTGGCACGCAGTGTATATTTCTGAGATGAGATATTATGTACACTATTTACATTATTCGGACTATCATCCTCATCTTTGTTGCCTTGTTTATCACAACGTTTCGGTCGTTGTAAGCTCCGGCGTTCTTCAGGTGGAGGGAATGTCGAACTGAACCCTTTATTTCGCTATCTGGGGTAGACTGTTCTAGTTCCACGTGCCATGTCTGGTAGATGTCAGTTATCAGTTATTTCCTGTTACTTCCTCTCTCCAAGTTCTTCACCGCCTTAACCAAGTATTGAACTCACACTATTTGGGTCCTTTTACTGGATCTAACTAACGACTTTATCCGCTGTCATGTGTCCTTGAGGTAACTGATAAATGAAATTCATTAGATATAGCACGTGGAACTAGAACAGTCTACCCCAGGGTTTAGCTCGACATTCCAACCATCTGAAGAAAGCCGGTGCGTACAACGGCTGAAACGTTGTGATAAAGATGGCGGCAAAGATGAGGACAATGGTCCGAATAATGTAAATTGTGCTTTTGACTCTATCAAGTCTGGAAAATTAAGTTTGTGAAGCTTCAGTCCTACAACAAGAATAATTGAGGCATTCGCAAACAATTTTTGGAAAGTTATATTCACAATTTTGATTTTGATGCGCCACAGCTTATTCAAGAATTGGAAATATATGAAAAAAATTAAAACTTTTACAGTCAGTCAGCTAGAAGCCACCGCAAATTAATTTTGACACGTTTGAGTGTTCGAAGTTACTTTTCCATAAACGCCATGCTCGTATCGAGAAGCAGATTTTCTTTAGCCTGATTTATTGATCCCTATAGCGGTTGGCATTGAACTTTTTTTTTTTACCTTTCTTAAAATGCAATGATTAATATTTAAAAGTGTGGTTTATTCTTTTCCTGATTCTGTGTCAGAATCTCTAAGCAAAGATGCAATTAATAAAGAAAAAAAATGCATGCTGATAAGGTATTCAATGAAGAAATAACGACTGACAATGTTTCATATTCTGCATTTCCTACTTTCTGCTTTTTCTTCGCTAGCTCTTTCTATTTTTTCTTCACTTGCTTATTCGTTTCTTTCCTTTATCATTCTCTTTTCCTAAAATTCCTTCTTCTAACTGTCCTCCTCCTTATTCGCCTTGTCTTTACTCTTCTTCTCCTTACTCTCCTTCTCTACTCTTCTTCTTACTCTCCTTTTCTTCACTCATCTCCTTCACCTTACTCTTCTTCTTCTGACTCTTCTTTTTATTCTCTTTCTCCTTACTCTTCTTCTCCTTACTCTCCTTCTTACTCTCCTGCTCCTTACTCTCTTTGTTTTTACACTTCTTCTTCTTACTCTCCTTCTTACTCTTCTCTTCTTCTCATTACTATGCGTCTCTTTACTCTTCTTCTTACTCTTCTCCTTACTCTCTTTCTCCTTACTCTTCACCTTACTCTTCCTCTCCTTCTCCTTACTTACTTTCTCTTTACTGTTCCTCTTACTTAACTTTTTCTTACTCTCCTCCTTACTCTCCTTCTCCTTAATCTTGTTATTATTCTCTCTCTACTTACACTTCTTATTCATAATCTACTCCTTACTGTACTTCTTCTTACTCTCTTTATCTTTGCTCTTTTTCTTCCCCTTACTCTCATTCCTCTTACTCTCCTTCTTGCTCTCCTTATTCGTACTATCTTATTCTTACTCTACTCCTTAACTCTCCTTCTCCTTATTCTCATCTTCTTTACTCCTCTCCTTACTCTTCTACTTACTCTCCTTCTCCTTACTCTTGTTATTATTCTCTCTCCTTACAGTTCTTATTCATAATCTACTCCTTACTGTACTTCTCCATACTCTCTTTATCTTTGCTCTTTTTCTTCCCCTTACTCTCCTTCCCCTTACTCTCCTTTCCCTTACTCTCCTTCTCCTTACTCTCCTTATTCGTACTCTTCTTATTCTTACTCTACTCCTTAACTCTCCTTCTCCTTATTCTCATCTTCTTTACTCCTCTCCTTACTCTTCTACTTACTCTCCTTCTCCTTACTCTTGTTATTATTCTCTCTCCTTACAGTTCTTATTCATAATCTACTCCTTACTGTACTTCTCCTTACTCTCTTTATCATTGCTCTTTTTCCTTCCCCTTACTCTCCTTCCCCTTACTCTCCTTTCCCTTACTCTCCTTCTCCTTACTCTCCTTATTCGTACTCTTCTTATTCTTACTCTACTCCTTAACTCTCCTTCTCCTTATTCTCATTTTCTTTACTCCTCTCCTTACTCTTCTTCTTACTCTTCTCTTACACTCCTTCTCTTTACTTTTCTCACTTTCCTTCTCCCTATCTTTCTTCTTATTTTAATCATTTCATCCCAAGCAAGGGAATTTTTGTAATGTACGGTGGCCGTTAATAATTATGTCTAACTCAAGCCTTTAAGATTAAGATGAAACAGTATTTGATTACAATTTCAAATAAATACTTACCAAGAACAAAGAATTAAAAGTCAACCAAAGATAATTAACCATTTCAGTGAATACCTTGTTAGTAGCGCGGCTCGGCTTAACGTCCGGTAACTCCTAAATCAAAATCAAAATCATCGACGCACAATAATTTACACTCAATAGTCACTCAATAATCATTTCAGTCAGTAACCTGACACCGCTATTTACATACCTGGCAGATAAATTATATTCATAAGTCCGGAGTGTCAGGTTCGAACCTCAGTGTCGGTAGTTACCTTCCTTTATGATATTAATATTACTACTTGTTTACTAAAGTCCATAGCATGACGGGCTGGGTAGTTGCAATGGAAATCATCTGAAATTAAGATGAAGGAAATAGTAGTTAAGAATGAATAGTGGTTGCGAATGCTTCATCTAATAATAATAATAATAAAATTTCACAAGTTTAATAATGCCAAAAGAAGACAATGATTTGAAGCTTATCCTCAATACGGTATGGATTCCGGATTAGATAAATGTAGAAAGTAAAATTAAAGAAAAAGAGAATTATAGAAACACACTCAATAGATTTAGATTTTGTCACAAAGATCAGAGGATTGGAACAAGAAGAAGCTTATAACTATTTCGGTGTCAGCGAAGGAGATGGATTAGAGCATCCCAAATGAAGTAGAATGTTAAAAAAAAGGGTACTACTGGCGTGTGTGCGTCTTTTGTTAAAGACCGAGATGAATTCGGAAAAAAATAATATCAGTCATAAACATCTTGGCTTACCTTATCGTGCAATACAGTTTCAACGTCCATAATTTGAGCATAGCTTACATGTTGATGTCAAAACTTAAAGCTTCTCGCTTGACACTGTATGCGTCATCTTAAGTCTGATATTGATCATCCGTATGTGTCCAGATAAAATTCGAAAATCTAACTAAACCTATTGCTTATTGTTTTTATATCCTTTCGAAGGTTTTTGAACAGTTTCTGCATTGAATAGTATGAATAGTAAGAATTGTGAGAAAAAGCAAAGGTTGTTACACGAACAGGATTCACCGATTATAGTGTAGGAAACGGCCGCCATCAGTTCGCGGTCGCCGGCCGCCCGTAATGCGCGTAATTCCGTCGATGCAGCTGACGCCCGTAATTCGCCTTAAAAGCTAAAAGTCCGTCGAAGTTGGCCGGCCTTTGTTCGCCGTCGCCGGACGCCCGTAATGCACCTAGGAAGGTAAGTGCGTAAGTCCGTCGAATCGTTAAATGCCTAAGTTCGTCGAAGGTTTTCGTTTGCCGTCGCCGGACGCGCGTCGTGCGCCTCGGCAGTGGTCGTCGTCGGACCACTATCTCAAACTAGTGCCGATTTTCGAAGGCTTTGGTTTGCCGTAGCCGGACTCCCGTAATGCTTAGTTCGTCGAAGGCCTTCGTTTGCCGTCGCCGGACGCGCGTCGTGCGCCTCGGCAGTGGTCGTCGAACCACTATCTCAAAGTAGTGCTGATTTTCGAAGGCCTTGGTTTGCCGTCGCCTGACGCCCGTAATGCGCCTTAGGAGCTAAGTGCGTAAGTCCGTTGAATCTTTAAATGCGTAAGTTCGTGGAAGGCCTTCGTTCGCGGCCGCTTAGACGCCCGTAATGCGCCTTAGTAGGTAAGTGCGTAAGTCCGTCACAGGTGTTGGCTGGCCTTCGTTTCATTTGAACTACCTTACAAAACCACAACAATCGGTCTTCAAAGATACCTGGAAACTACAGAAGACTGGTTGATGATCTGTGTCAAAGAACATGAAAGAAATAAGTAACCAACAAATTCAAAATGAAATTTCAAGTGGGCAAATAATTGCAGTTGCAATGACCATAAAAAGAACGTAAAGGAAATGCAATGTACCAAATGGAGAAACGATGGCAAGGCAAGCCTCTTCATGGCTAATACTCTGTCCGTATCAGATGAGCTGATGTAGACAAACCCCGTACTCATCAGTGGTTACGTAATGCAAGGTTAAAAGCTGAAACTGAAGGTTTTATTCTTGCTGCGCAGGACCAATGCTTGCTAACTAGAAATTACCAAGCAGACATCCTGAAAAATTGTTTTGACCACAATTGCAGATACTGTGATAAATATCCAGAAACATTCTGACTATTTTGTATCAAGTTAGCACAGTATTAGCAGCCATTAAATATAAAACTCGGCATGATAGAGCTGGCCAAAACTGCACTGGAAAATATACAATATTTACGGGAAGGAAACTGCAAGAAATTGATATGAACATCACCCACACACAGTTTTTTTCGACTTTACAATATACAGAGGCAGAACAATGAAAGCTAATCGACCAGACATCGTGATGAAGACCACAAGAAGAGAATATGCCATCTTATTAAAAGTTCTTGCAGATTGGTTTATATCTTTGAAGATCTACAGAACACTATCAACATACAAAGATCTTCAAATCTAAAAAATGTGGTACGTAAAGACATCAATAATTCAAGTTGTAGTTGGATCCCTCGACTAATTGAAGGGAAACTTGGAAGCCCATGCCTTAAAGAAATACAACAAATTGTACTCACAAGAACAGCCAACGCCTTACGAAAGGGCTTTATCTATGTAAAATATGTGTGATCTTACGTTTTTTTTTTTTTAAATGATTAGTGGAAAATGTCATAAAGCTATTTCTGACATTAGTCTGTGGTTATCCGGACAATGTAAATAGTGTAAATAATTACAATACCTCAGAAATAGAAACAGATCCTTTCAATACATCTCTTAAATATACAAAGATTTCGAAGAAGGCCGGAGCATACAACGGCCGAAACGTTGAGAATATAGCAAAAAATATGTGGACAACAGTCCGAACAATGTAAATAGTGTAAATAATTACAATACCTCATCACAGAAATATAGAGAAATCCTGAAGAAGGTCGGGGCGTTCAACGGCCGAAACGTCGTAAATATGGCAATAAAGTTCAGGTCAACAGTCAGAACAATGTAAGTAGTGTGAATAATTACAATACCTTATCTCAGAAATATTGACATATCCGGAAGAAGTCCGAGGCGTATAACGGCTGAAACGTCGTGAATATGGAAATAAAGATGCGGACAACAGTCCGAACAATGTAAATAGTGTAAATAATTACTATACCTCATCGCAGAAAATTTTTTCCTGAAGAAGGCCGACGCATACAACGGCCGAAACGTCGTGAATATGACAATAAAGATGCAGACACCAGTCCGAACAATGTAAATAGAGTAAATATTTACAATACCTCATCTCAGAAATATAGGCAGATCTTGAAGAAGGTCGAAGAGTCCAATGGCTGAAACGTCATGAATATGGCAATAAAAATGAGGACAACAGTCCGAACAATGTAAATAGTGTAAATAATTACAATACCTCATCTCAGAAATATAGACAGAACTTGAAGAAGGCTGGATCGTTCAACAGTCGAAACGTTGTTAATGTGGAAATAAAGATGAAGACAATAGTCCGAATAATTTAAATAGTGTAAATAATGATGAATATAAGGTTTGACAATATATTGTGTTTTTTCCTGTTTGGAACGGTTTTCAAGTAAGCAGCCATTTTGTCTGGAAGAAATGATGTTCTCCAGAAACCGAAATGTTACTTCAGAGAATTAACTGTCATAAACAATGCTTGCTGCACCAAAAATTATGTTATGGCCAGAATTTACGTATTTTTTTTTCTTTTTCTTTTTTTCGCCCAGAAAGGAAACGCGATTTAGAAATTAAAAAAGACGCCACGGAAATTGGACATTAATTCTTTTGAGCGATAAACGATGCGCTTAAGAAATACACCGATAAATAAACTCGACAGCAGTCGAAGACGGTGGCTTTTTAAGAAAAAGACAGTCGAAACGTGTCGTCGTCCAATTTGTATTAGGAATAAACAGTAAAATATTGGATTTACGACAGTTCGTTTTAATTGGCTCTTACCGGAACCGGATGTAAATTTGTGGCGAGCCGTGAACGCTACCGGACTTGTCCCGAACTCCAGTTCGGGACAAGTCCGGTAGCGTTTACTGTGCAATTAAGATTAACTCGCCTCTCAAAACTCGATCGAGTACACATTTCCAGAATTTAGAGATTCTTGAAAAATCCAAAAAGTACCATACGTGATATACGATTGGGCGATCGTGTCTCTCCTCGACTTCCATAACTAAATCTCTGTTGACGCTTTCATTTAAATGCTATATGTGAGGAACGATTGTCCAATCTCCACAACATCCACACTTAAATAACTGTCGACTCTTTAAGTGCTTGGGCGATCATGGCTCTCCACAACTTCCGCACATAGATAACGCTTGACATTTTTATTTAAGTGTCCTATATGATACTCGCTTAGGCGATCATGTCTCTCCACAACTTCCTCACTTAAATCATTGTTGACGGTTTCAGTTAAATGCCATACGTGAATCCCGCTTGTGCGATCATCTCTCTCCACAGCTTCCTCACCTAGATCGCTGTTATCTCTTTTAGGTAAGTGCCATAAATGATACACACTTGGGCATCATATCCCTCCACAGCTGTTGGCTCTTATATTTAAGTGCCATAAGTGATACACGCTTAGGGAATGCTTTCTCTCCACAACTTCCTAAACTAAACATCCCAAAGAGTGTGAGTTCAATACCCGGTTAAGGCAGTGGAGAACTTTCAGAGGGAAATTAACAGGAGATAACTGATAACTGACATCCATCAAACATGGCACGTGGAACTAGAAGAGTCTACCCCTGTGAGCGAAATAAAGGGTTCAGTTCGACATTCCAACCACCTGAAGAAGGCCGGAGCGTACAACGGCCGAAACGTTGTGATAAATATGGTGACAAAGATCAGGACAATAGTCCGAATAATGTAAATAATGTACATAATACCTCATCTCAGAAATATAGACAGATACTGAAAGGCCGAAACGTTGTAATAAATATGGTGACAAAGATGAGGACAATAGTCCGAATAATGTAAATAATGTACATAATACCTCATCTCAGAAATATAGACAGATACTGAAAGGCCGAAACGTTGTAATAAATATGGCGAGAAAGATGAGGACAATAGTCCGAATAATGTAAATAGTGTACATAATACCTCATCTCAGAAATATAGACAGACTCTAAACCTCTTGAATCTTTCACTTGGGTGATCATGTGTATTTGGATCCATGACTGACTAGATTTTTCCCACAGTAGGTTTCCAAGTAAGTCTATAGAAACCAGTCTCGCCTGCAGTTCAACCCATAGACGGAGTGAGAAGAGATGGATTCTTACCTTTGCCAAGGGTATTAGTGCGTAAGTGAATCTTACGAACTGAACTGGAATTCGAACCTAGCACTCAGAGTTCTCATTCCAAGCCGATATCCATTACACCATACGCACATCGATTGCAATGCATGATTGCCTAAAGGTTCATTAGGAATGTAAGAGAACCAAAAGGTTTTATAATTAATCCTAAACTTTGAACTTGGGATAAACCTCTACTCTTGTTCAAAAGACGGTACATAATTATGAACTTCCCATCGATGTAATCTACATAATAAATGCGAATATCAGTGTGTCACACTTTTTAAACTTTACTCCTAGAGGTCCTAACCCAAAATATCATTTTGGAATTAAGCCGACCCTGTGAGAAAACTAAACATATTTCGTGACGGATACGAACCCGAAAAACGGAAATTTGGGATTTCAAAGTTTTCATGGCTTCTTTTGTTTTCGGCGACTTTTTATGTGATTTTTTGCGATGAATTTTTTTGTACGATAACAATTTTTATAACTTGAAAATAACTTTTACAAAAAACAGTTAAAGTTAGCCATGAAATAGTCTTTAAATTAAGTGGCGACAGAAGAATTATCATTGAACTTTTAAAAGGTAACCTTAAATATTAATGCAATACTTAAATATAGTTATAATTTTTGAGTTGTCCTGTAGTTTATTGTAGCCTATCGCATCTATTACTAGATACCAGTATCAAGCTTAAATTCTCAAGAGAGGCCGGACTTTAAGCTAGTATATATATATATATATATATATATATATATATATATATATATATATATATATATATATATATATATAAAGAAATATAGTCTTAAGGTGTGCTATATTTATGGAATAAAGTGCTCAATATCAGAGATAGAGCGTGTGTAAATATAAAAGTGAACATAGAAGTCAACACTTAGAGCCGACAGTCTGTTTCATGTTATATGTGGCCTGACGATTGCATATAGCATGAAACAGACTGTCGCCTCTAAGTGTTGACTTCTATGTTCACTTTTATATATATATATATATATATATATATATATATATATATATACATATATATATATATATATTGTCACATGTTTCATTCAATAATATAGACAAGTGTTGTCTATTTATTTTATGTAAATTCTTTTCATAACGTCTGATAAGCTTAATAACATTATCATTAAACGAAGAAAGAAAATCACAATATTGATACATCTTTTTTAATCCAATCTAAGCTTACGACTGGCATAAACCATTATCAAAGATGACTATTACAGTTCAATATATTAAGCAATACACGGACAAGAATGTGATGATAGTCTGTTTCTGTTTACATGGATGATTTCCAAGCAACGATAAACACGTGCATATAAGATACTGGAAGCGAAAATCGCACCGCATCTCATCAGAAACACGAATACAAGACCGAACAGTTTAGAAATGGATTGTCAATAGGGAGGTTGAAGGATGATGATGACGCTGAATGGAAAATTTGAAGCCAACTGTGACACCACACCATTAACATCAGCATTATGTGAAAAAATATGACCTCCATCCGAGGTCAGGCGTCAAATGACCCCCTTTTTCCAACCTCGGACATCAGGAAATGTCGTGCTGAATCGCTCTCGGCTGGCAGGAGTATTATCCAAATGAACTGAAGTATATTACTACTGTAGTGTATTCGTGTTTTCTTTTTAAAATCGGTACCTACGTTTTTTTTACTCGACTCAACCCTGTTTTGATGGGCGAGGAGTGAAACTGGTTAACTCTTTATATTTCGATTCCTAGATTGTATTTTCCATTCGACTGGTTCCTTTTGTTTAACTCCATATTTTAAATATTTCCATTGTCTACGCCATAATTAAATATTATTATGTATTAAAACTTCCTTTCGAAAGGGAATTCAGGAAGATGCGTAATATATGAAAAACTGTGATTTCTTTGGGGAAATCTAGGAATTTGGGTTACATATTAGCTTGCGTGTTCCAGTGATGCATGGTTTTGAAGTGTCACATTCTGTCAATTTAATCAATGTATCATTATTATTATTAATAGCATTTTAATCAGTGAAAATATGACGACTTTCTATTAGAAATTTCTGCAGAATCTTAATTCTTCAGTTAATGACTGAATAAGGTGATGTCGAGTTCTACGACAATAAAATACCCGTAGAAATTCCCCTATCGCATCGTTAAATATTTGAGCTTAACCTTAACAAAACTAGACAGACCCGTAATAATTTCACGGTTTTCCTATTTCAAATTTCTGATGAATCTTAATTCTTCAGTTAATGTTTGAATAAGCTTTTGCCGGGTTCTACGACAATAAAATATCCGTAGAAATTCCCCTATCGCATCGTTAAATATTTGAGCTTAACAACCTTAACAAAACTAGAAAGACCCGTAATAATTTCACGGTTTTCCTATTTCAAATTTCTGAAGAATCTTAATTCTTCAGTTAATGATTGAATAAGCTGATGGCGAGTTCTGCGACAATAAAATATCCGTAGAAATTCCCCTATGGCATCGTTAAATATTTGAGCTTAACAACCTTAA
Organism: Acanthosepion lycidas; assembly: GCA_963932145.1. NCBI lineage: Eukaryota > Metazoa > Mollusca > Cephalopoda > Sepiida > Sepiidae > Acanthosepion > Acanthosepion lycidas. The sequence goes on from OZ010615.1 coordinate 61,029,838, forward strand.
CAAAACTAGAAAGACCCGTAATAATTTCACGGTTTTCCTATTTCAAATTTCTGAAGAATCTTAATTCTTCAGTTAATGATTGAATAAGCTGATGGCGAGTTCTACGACAATAAAATATCCGGAGAAATTCCCCTATCGCATCGTTAAATATTTGAGCTTAACAATCTTAACAAAACTAGAAAGACACATAATAATTTCAGGGTTTTCCTATTTCAAATTTATGATGAATCTTAATTCTTCAGTTAATGATTGAATAAGCTGATGGCGAGTTCTACGACAATAAAATATCCGTAGAAATTCCCTTATCGCATCGTTAAATATTTGAGCATAACAATCTTAACAAAACTAGAAAGACCCGTAATAATTTCACGGTTTTCCTATTTCAAATTTCTGATGAATCTTAATTCTTCAGTTAAGGATTGAATAAGCTCATGGCGAGTTCTGCGACAATAAAATATCCGTAGAAATTCCCTTATCGCATCGTTAAATATTTGAGCTTAACAACCTTAACAAAACTAGAAAGACCCGTAATAATTTCACTGTTTTCTATTTCAAATTTTAGATGAATCTTAATTCTTCAGTTAATGATTGAATAAGCTGATGACGAGTTACGCGACAATAAAATGTCCGTAGAAATTCCCCTATCGCATCGTTAAATATTTGAGCTTAACAATCTTAACAAAACTAGAAATACCCATAATAATTTCAGGGTTTTCCTATTTCAAATTTCTGATGAATCTAAATTCTTCAGTTAATGATTGAATAAGCTGATGGCGAGTTCTACGACAATAAAATATCCGTAGAAATTCCCCTATTGCATCGTTAAATATTTGAGCTTAGCAACCTTAACAAAACTAGAAAGACCCGTAATAATTTCACGGTTTTCCTATTTGAAATGTCTGATAAATCTTAATTCTTCAGTTAATGATTGAATAAGCTGATGACGAGTTCTAGGACAATAAAATATCCGTAGAAATTCCCCTATCGCATCGTTAATTATTTGAGCTTAACAACCTTAACAAAACTAGAAAGACCCGTAATAATTTCACGGTTTTCCTATTTGAAATGTCTGATAAATCTTAATTCTTCAGTTAATGATTGAATAAGCTGATGACGAGTTCTAGGACAATAAAATATCCGTAGAAATTCCCCTATCGCATCGTTAAATATTTGAGCTTAACAACCTTAACAAAACTAGAAAGACACGTAATAATTTCACGGTTTTCCTATTTCAAATTTATGATGAATCTTAATTCTTCAGTTAATGATTGAATAAGCTGATGGCGAGTTCTACGACAATAAAATATCCGTAGAAATTCCCTTATCGCATCGTTAAATATTTGAGCTTAACAATCTTAACAAAACTAGAAAGACCCATAATAATTTCACGGTTTTCCTATTTTAAATTTATGATGAATCGTAATTCTTCAGTTAACGATTGAATAAGCTGATGGCGAGTTCTGCGATAATAAAATATCCATAGAAATTTCCTTATCGCATCGTTAAATATTTGAGCTTAACAATCTTAACAAATCTAGAAAGACCCGTAATAATTTTACGGTTTTCCTATTTCAAATTTTTGATAAATCTTAATTCTTCAGTTAATGATTGAATAAGCTGATGGCGAGTTCTACGGCAATAAAATATCCGTAGAAATTCCCCTATCGCATCGTTACATATTTGAGCTTAACAACCTTAACTAAACTAGAAAGACCCATAATAATTTCACGGTTTTCCTATTTCAAATTTATGATGAATCTTAATTCTTCAGTTAATGATTGAATAAGCTGATGGCGAGTTCTACGATAATAAAATATCCATAGAAATTTCCTTATCGCATCGTTAAATATTTGAGCTTAACAACCTGGAGAAAACTAAAAAGAGCCGTAATAATTTCACAGTTTTCCTATTTCAAATTTCTGATAAATCTTAATTCTTCAGTTAATGATTGAATAAGCTGATGGCGAGTTCTACGACAATAAAATATCCGTAGAAATTCCGCTATCGCATCGTTAAATATTTGAGCATAACAACCTTAACAAAACTAGAAAGTCCCGTAATAATTTCACGGTTTTCCTATTTCAAATTTCTGATGAATCTTAATTCTTCAGTTAATGATTGAATAAGCTGATGGCGAGTTCTACGACAATAAAATATCCGTAGAAATTCCCCTATCGCATCGTTAAATATTTGAGCTTAACAACATTTAACAAAATATTGTATTAACAATTTTAAATATGTATGCTGGTCGTTATTTAAGATGTAAGGGGGTACAAATGAAATGATTAGAAATTGACAACTTCTTCCATTTCACTGAAACAGACGTCTAACATTTCTATTTTCTTTCTTTCTTTCTTTCTTTCTTTCTTTCTTTCTTTCTTTCTTTCTTTCATTTTCTCACTGAAACCAAATATTTTTCCTCTCTTTTCCACGCGATTAAAACGGAATAGTCCATTGTTTATGTTTGGCAGGGCGTAATTATTATTATTATTACACTCATTCTCTTCCGGGCCGTAACCAGAAAAACCATTTCTGAAAAAAAAAAAAAAAATCTCTATCTATAAAAGGCAGTATGTGTGTGTGTGTGTGACGAATGTGGGCCCGCAATTTTCGACGGATTTGCACTAAAATTTACATGGACATGCTCCAAGTTAGCGGGAAGGCCAAGACCGACTTTGCATTTCCCAACTCCCATCGTTAGTAGAAATAATCTATTTTTTCATGCTTCTACGGCAGTTTTCATGTAGTTTGCGGCCATCTTGTACTGGCCAGAGTGAGAGCCTATAGCTGCCTGCCACGAATAGGCAGGAAGATTCTAATGGCCAGCGTGAGAGCCAACAGGTGACTGACACGAATCTTAACTAGCATGCTAACATCCAAAAAAAAATCGATAGTTGCATTCGTCACAAGTGGGAAAAAATTAAATCTGTATGGCCCTTTACTTCAATTGGCTCAATCGCTTGCTTAACTTCAACGTTGATTCTGATTCCGCAGAACTGGGCTGGATGTGAAAAAGTATTTTTTGTTAACATTCTTTTTTCATTCGGTTTTTCTAGTTACGAGTCCTTTTTTTAAAGCTGATCGTTTTTTGTTCATTTTGTTTAGTACTTTTTTCGTAACAGATTTAATGTTTAGTATAAAGCTTGGAAAAAATTCGCAGTGTGAGATAGGCAAGAAGTAAGGCATGTAGCAACATCAGCACGAAAAAGGGCACTCCTTTAAAGGCAAGGAAGGGCAAAAATATTTTAAGTCAAGTGATAGCGATTGCTGTATGATTCGTACGATTTTTGAATCAAACAACGTCGGGCCATGCTGCTAGAAAATAAATAAAACAGTATAAGAGACACAATATTTGACATTCATCAAGCACTTCGCGAGGTGTAAGGCTTGTGAGATCTTTTTTTCTTTTATTTCTTTAAGAAAATAGATTCCTTCAATGAGTCTATTTGGAACCTTTTTCAATCAACCTCAAGGCTTAAACCCCAATTGGAATTATAGAATCCCTCACATTTTTGAGATTTCCATTTTAAGATCCTTCTATTTTGAGTTTTTTTTTTTTTTTTTTTTTTTTTGAGATCTTCAAAGATACATTGCAATCTTCTGTGACTGTCATGTCAATAAGAAAGCGTACTTTGTTTTTGTAGTCTTTGATTGAATTGTCTGAGCAATTACCTTTGATTGTTCCGTCTGTGTGTATTGTAATGTCCCATGAAAGAAAGAGAAAGACAAAATATTGATCTAAGTGAGAAAACGAAAGAAAAAAAGAAAGAAAGAAGGAAAAAAAGAAAAAAAGAAGGAAGGCAAGATAGAAGTGGAGTGAAGGAATCAGATTTGGTAGATGAGAACAGTTACTACACTTTGATCACAGCGAAATGGACGAGAAGCAATGATTATCGCGAGAAAGAAGCCATTTTTCAGATGCACATTATCAAACGACGGAAGCCGAGTAATGCAATCGATAAAAAAACAGTTACTATAAATTAAATAAAATAACATCGTCTGCTGGATTATTTTTAACTTAAAATTATGGGAACTGTTCGTAAGACGAGGATTTTGATTGCATGTAATAAAGCGAGAATACGCCACTTAGTTTCAGTAAGAAAATGAAAGAAAGAATAAAAGAAAGTATCGATCCCCCTATATGGCTGTGAATGCTGAACAATCTCTTGAAAGATGAAGAAGAGACTTGAAGCAACAGAAATGTGGTTCTACAGAAGGATGCTGAGAGTACCATATACTGAACATGTGACCAACGACAGTGTTAGAGAAAATGGAATTACAAAGGATGCTTGTACTTAACATCAGAAAGAGACTGTTGAAATTTCTAGGGCACGTAATGAGGAAAGGGGGCTTGGTAAATCTGATACTCACAGGACAAATTGGAGGCAAAAGTGACAAGGGAACACAACTCATAGTCGGAGTAAGGGGTTTGAGTTAATGGATAGCGAAACAATGTTTAGGCTATATAAATTATTAAGAGCTGCAAAGAACAGAAAGTTGTGGAGAGCCATGAAAAAAGTTTGCTGACCTCCAATTCCTTACTCTCAATTCTCGTGTCTAATCGTTTTCATTGTTTTTTTCCTGTAGGATAATATACGGTTTAATGTGTTTAAATAGTTCTTCTTCTTCTTCTTCTTCTTCTTCTTCTTCTTCTTCTTCTTCTTCTTCTTCACCTTGTCGTCCGCCTCCTCATTCTTCTTCTTCTTGTTCTTCTTCTTCTTCTTCTTCACCTTGTCGTCCGCCTCCTCATTCTTCTTCTTCTTGTTCTTCTTCTTCTTCTTCTTCACCTTGTCGTCCGCCTCCTCATTCTTCTTCTTCTTGTTCTTCTTCTTCTTCTTCTTCACCTTGTCGTCCGCCTCCTCATTCTTCTTCTTCTTGTTCTTCTTCTTCTTCTTCTTCACCTTGTCATCCGCCTCCTCATTCTTCTTCTTCTTCTTCTTCTTCTTCTTCTTCTTCTTCTTCTTCTTCTTCTTCTTCTTCTTCACCTTGTCGTCCGCCTCCTCATTCTTCTTCTTCTTCTTCTTCACCTTGTCGTCCGCCTCCTCATTCTTCTTCTTCTTCTTCTTCTTCTTCTTCTTCTTCACCTTTCGTCCGCCTCCTCATTCTTCTTCTTCTTCTTCTTCTTCTTCTTCTTCTTCACCTTGTCGTCCGCCTCCTCATTCTTCTTCTTCTTCTTCTTCTTCTTCTTCTTCTTCTTCTTCTTCTTCTTCTTCTTCACCTTGTCGTCCGCCTCCTCATTCTTCTTCTTCTTCTTCTTCTTCTTCTTCTTCTTCTTCTTCTTCTTCACCTTTCGTCCGCCTCCTCATTCTTCTTCTTCTTCTTCTTCTTCTTCTTCTTCTTCTTCTTCTTCTTCTTCTTCTTCTTCTTCACCTTGTCGTCCGCCTCCTCATTCTTCTTCTTCTTCTTCTTCTTCTTCTTCTTCACCTTGTCGTCCGCCTCCTCATTCTTCTTCTTCTTCTTCTTCTTGTCGTTGTTCTCCTCTTATCATTATTATTCTGCTTCTCCTTCTTCAAGTCTGTTTTCTTCAAGTTATGTTTAAAAATTGTGTACAAATATGAAAATCTTCGTACAAACGTCGATTGTCATGAGAGAAACAGCTGTATTGGCAATCGACGCGAAAAAAAAAACGAATTTAAAGCAGCCACCCTGAAATGAATGCAAGTATACGTGAGTAACATGATAGGGTCCATCCTTATGTTTAAATTTTCTGTTAGTTGATTAGTCAGTAAGCGGAACTAATCAAACAGTTTAGTATAAATCATATGGAACACTCCTGATATTTCCTTCATTATCCTTGTTTGGGACATTCGCATAATGGTTAATTATTCTCATGTGTTTTAACGACGGTCGGTAAATTCTAGTTTTTTTTTTTTTTTCTCAATCTGGACCTTAAGATGTCCGTCGAAATTAGTCGTTTGTGATAATAGTAGATTATCATTATAATTATTATTTCTTATAACCAACAACAGATAACGTTTTATTCCATCGCTCGGCCATAAAAATCTCATCTTTATTTCATACGAAATAGATACTGGCAGGTTTTTTTATTACTTACATTAAAGGATAGATACCGTGTCTGAGACTGGATTGTATTTGAAAATAAAATGAGCTTCCCAACATTAGCCGCTTTATTTTTTTTTAACATGTTTCTATTTTTTTTTTTTTAAATAATGGCTACTATTAATCAAATTATTTTCATCAAAGTTATCTCCCTTGGAGCTTATCTGAGGAGTTATTCGAAGCTAGTCTGGGAAGGTATAAACTCTCATAAAAAGCTATTAACTGTTTTTTTTTATGTACAGCACGCACGCACGCACACTCTCACACGCACATAGACACATTTTTTGTGTGTGTTTACATCATTTATTATATATTTTTTATGTTCTCTCCATTAACAGCGTAAGATATCAGAATAAAAGTATTTTTTTATTCGTATTTTTCCGATAGTTTGTAAATATTTTGGCGATAAAATATTCAGATATATACATTTTTTTAAAAATGTATATATCTGAATATATGTATATATATAAAATGTATATATCTTTCATTTACCATCTTTCACAGACACACATACACGTTTTCTATATCACAAGACAAATATTTGGTCAGGGCTAGTTCTTAGTAGCTAACAAACGGCATATTAAAAAAATCTGCAAGGCTTCCTCGACCCTCAAAAAGAAATCAAAACCAATTTTTTAAAATGGCGGCTCGTCTTTTCGCAATTTCCTTTCCTCAGTTATCTGCGACAGAGTAGTGTTTTTCCCCATTACTTTCCCTACGGCTCCGAGTTCATCTTAGTTTTTCTGCTACACTAGTTGGTACGCAAGGCTAGAAATTCCAGTTTACCTTGCTATTTATCCCATATATTGGGGGATATGAATTTAATTAGAGAAGAGAGAAAGTTCAGACTTTGATAATGTCTAACAATAGCCGAAGGTAGACAAATATTTGATAAGTTATATGTAAATATCTACCTGACATCCAGCAAATGACCAGAATAACGAAAAGCTGGAATAAAAATCCCTAACAAAGAACTTCCCTCTGTATTTAACAAAACTCTAGCCAAAATTCAATATATATACATATATATATATATATATATATATATATATATATATATATATATATATGAAGAAATATAGTCTTAAGGTGTGCAATATTTATTGGATAAAGTGCTCAATATCAGAGATAGAGCGTGTGTAAATATAAAAGTGAACATAGAAGTCAACACTTAGAGGCGACAGTCTGTTTCATGCTATATGCAATCGTCCCTGACGATTGCATATAGTCTAAGTGTTGACTTCTATGTTCACTTATATATATATATATATATATATATATATATATCTATATATATATATATATATATATAATTAAGTTATGAAGAATTTGGTAATCCGTATGGGTAATCCCAATGAGGATGAAATCCTGAGAGCTTAATGTAAATCCAGAGCTAATATTTAAATGAAAAACAAACCACTTTAAGGTACCATTATTATAATTTATTTCACTAGAGCCCTTTTAAAGGACGCTGAATCATCAGATAGCACTTCCAAAAATGAAATGAAAGGAAAAATGAAATTAAAATTGATGGGTAGTGTAAGTTTTTGTAATTTAACAGGGGGTGTAATAGGGGTAGTTAAAGAGACATGGTAGAGAAAGCCAGACAAACTTACCAAGGTTCCACCTAAGCGAAACCTTGGTAAGTTTATACGGTTTAAAAAATATTAAGCTTTATTTTCCATAATTTTACTACACAGGTTTCTCGTCTCGCAACCGTCGTCAGGTAAAAACTCATGTAAATTTTGACCAACACACAATACAGGGAGTCACAAAATGCAATAAAAAAGATGTGGGCTTTGTGACATCATTATAGGAGGAGACTCCTACACTTTTGAAAACCCCAAAACAACATTTATAATAAATAAAAACTTAAACTGCAACTCCGAAAGTGTGATTTATGTACTTAAATGCACAAAATGTAAGAAGTCATATATAGGCATCAGCCAACAACTGAACAACAGGGACTCCCTACACAAAAGCAATATAAAATTGCCAGACAACAGAAAACTTTTTGTATCACAACACATTTTCAAATGTAACCAGGGTAAATTTAATATCATGCCGATATATCAAACAGGCGATTATTCGTACCTACAAATACAAGAAAAAAACTTTATAAATAAATTCAAACCCGAACTTAATAGATCATAACACCACACACAAAAACACACAACATGCTCACATAGTGACCAAATACAGTGATAAAATCACTCACATACATGAACGCACGCTCACATATGGGAGACACGATATATATATATATATATATATATATATATATATATATATATATATATATATATGCACACACACACATATATATATATATATATATATATATATATATATATATGACAAAACAGGGGAACTACTCACGAGCACGCACACAAATCCCACACAACTTAGAAAGTACGTGTGTATGTATATACGTATGTGTGTGTATGTGTATGTGTATACTGGTTCCATGTAGCTTGAGTATATGTGTGTATGTGTGTGTGTGTGTATGTGTGTGTATGTACTGATTCTTTGTGGTCGGACCGTGTGTAAGTGCGTATTTGTATGTATGTGTGTATGTGTACAAATGAGTTTACTAATTCCTCATAGTAAAACAGTATATGTATGGAGGGGGAATATTCGCACGCATATATACACGCATGGTGACAGAAACACACGAAAATGAAAACAGATGCAAGAACACATAGGGGTCAATAAAACATTAAAAGATACAATACCGAAAAGTAATTCATCATTTCTCTTGACCCAACCTTAATTGTTTTATGAACATTCGCGCAGAACTCTTCACTGCCAATTCAAGAAAGACATTCGGATTACTAACACAAAAACAGAGAATGTGTCATATCGAGAATATTTAACATTGAAAAACATAAGGAAAAAAATAAATTATTTTTAATAATATTTGGAAATCTCCGCCTTTTACCTGAAGACGGTCGGGGGACCAGAAACACGTGTAGTAAAATTATGGAAAATAAAACATAATATTTTTTTCTAAAAAAATCCACATTATCAACAAAAACGTTTGCGGTATCTCCTCTTCTATTTAATATACATACTTTTCTCTCCTTGGAGCCACTGCAACCTCTTTGTTTTATATATATATATATATATATATATATATATATATATATATATAAACACATACATATTTATATACATATATATATATATATATACATATATATATATATATATATATATATATATATACATATTTATATAAATACATATATATATATATATATACACACATACATATTTATATATGTGCATATACATATATATATATATATATATATATATATATATATATATATATGAAGAAAATATACGGAAAAAACAAACAAAAATCCTTATATATATTTATAAGGATTTTTATTTGTTTTTTCCGTATATTTTCTTCATAGTGTCGGATCTATATCCATATATTTGCTTATATATATATATATATATATATATATATATATATATATATATATATATATATATATATATATATATATATATACACACATACATATCTATATACATACATACAGATATATATATATGTATATATATATAAATATATAATAAAAAATATCAATACGAACACCGGATTATATATCTTACTGTTCTTCTATTTATTATAATATATATATATATATATATATATATATATATATATATATATATATATATATATATATATATATATTGGTGGCATCCTACGGGTTCGCAAGAACCGATTCTTAAAACACAAAAAGGTTTAGCAGTTGTGAATTCTTGAAATATGGAAGAAAATGAAAAAAATGCCGAAGAGAAGTTGCTGGAATTTTGTGAAGAATTTCGCCCTGAGATTTCTGTTAATGAATTCTGTGATTACATTTAGAATGGAACAAGAAATTACACTATACATGGTTATATCCAAAACTATCCAAAGAGATAAAAGTATAGTACCTTTTCTGCTGCAGAGACGGAAAGAGGGTTCTCTGTGATGAATATGTTTTATTCTGACAAAAGAAATCAACTTGAATTTAAAAATATGGCAAACCTTCTATTAGGTTGGTGCAAAAATAGTGTCGTTTTTTCACATAGTAACATATTTGAGAAAACGACATTATTTTTGCACCAACATAATATTAATAAATTTGATAGCTCTTCTATTGGAGATTTGGGATTCCATTGATCCAGTTTGAATGTGGCTAAGAAAGCAGAACACAGGTGATGGCACTAGCATCGAAAAGCATCAGACTTTTGAACAGAAATTAAATCTGGAAATATCTTATATATATATATATAAAGAAATATAGTCATAAGGTTTGCTATATTTATGGAATAAAGTGCTCAATATCAGAGATAGAGCGTGTGTAAATATAAATATAAAAGTGAACATAGGTCAACACTTAGAAGCGAAAGTCTGTTTCATGCTATATGCAATCGTCAGGCCGAGAAAAATAACAGCATATGTGGCCTGACGATTGCATATAGCATGAAACAGACTGTCGCCTCTAAGTGTTGACTTCTATGTTCACTTTTATATTTTTATATATATATATATATATATATATATATATATATATATATATATATATATATATATATAGAGAGAGAGAGAGAGAGAGAGATAGATAGATAGATAGATAGATAGATAGATAGATAGATAAACCTAGTGAGCCAGACAAACCTACTCAGGTTTCACCTAAACGGATCGTCAGGGAAAGAATGGCTCCTTGGATTCTTTCCCTGGCGATCCGTTTAGGTGAAACCTGGGTAAGTTTGTATGGCTCACTAGTTTTATCTAGGTCTGCTCTACAGTTGTATTGAGCTCTTTTGTTAGTTGTTTACTCGTATCGGAGTTTTTTCTTTGGGCTTCAGACCTGCATCTGTGGGATTTTTTTTCGGCAGAATTTCCCCTTTGTAGGTCTTTCTTTTTTTAAAACCTTTTTTTCCCTCGAGATTGATTTGATTATTTGCAAATCAAGAATTCGAGGGTTTTTCGAGACGAGTCTAGTTGTATATATATATATATATATATATATATATATATATATATATATATATATATATATATATATAATAAAAAAGGATCAAACACTAATATTCCATGGTTATAATTTATTACACTGGAATCGTAATCACGATCCAATTCATCAGACTTACAAATTCAAAAAGATATCAAAAATATAACTCCGGGTATAAAAAATAAAATTTTAGTGAGAGTGTATATGTGGGAGTGGTAAAACAAGTGTGAGAGGGAAATGTATGAAAGCTCTAGAGAGAGAGGGTGTAATAGAAGAAAGAAGAACAGAAAAGGTCTCAACGTGAAGGTGGGGGTAAAATTTAACAGAGATAAGTTTTAAAGAGAGGAGTTAAATAACGCTTTAAATGAGTGAGATACAGATAAATATTAATTTTCTTCGATACATAATTCACTATCGAATCGGTGACCTACATTAAAATTAAAAAGAAGACACCGGAAACGTGTGTATACATTTGTGGTGACACTTCGCACATTAAAAAAAAAACCCCAAAAACGATATAATCTAAATTTAAAATCCACAGAGACAAATACATACGTATATATATTATATATTAACGTATATATATTATATATTAACGGTTTTTCCGACATCATCAAATTTTTGCATTGAATAATTAGCATAAAAACATACAAACAATAAAATAATTTTTAAATTCCATTGTCCTAATAAATAGTTTAAATGACCTACAAAAAAAGATAACCCTTTATGAAGTCGTCAAAAAACAAATGTTAGAGATTTACGACAGTTTTTATATAAACAAAACCTTTTCAGAATAAAATAAAAAATTAAATTAAAAAAAAAAATCTCCATAGACAACCAGACTAGACGATGTCATCTTCCACTTTAAATTTAGACCCCCCAACCTTACCCTGACTTGACACAGTAAATGCAACTGATATATTGATACAAATTATTAACACCTTACGCCCCTTTTCTTTAAACAATTGCTCTAGCCGTTACCAGAGAAATTTTGATTTAAATAATGAATATGCTTATAAAACGCGTAAATTTCAGAAATAAGTTATTGCAAAAAAAATTCGCTTGAAGATGGAACAGATCTTAGTACTTTAATTCAATTTAATTCAAATAATTATATTGAAGTTTTCGGCTCTTGTTTTGAAACATGAGAACTCTTATGTAGCGTGTTGGAATCATATTTTTAAATAAATAATTATACATATATATATATATATATATATATATATATATATATATATATATATATATGGAAAATGCTATAATTGTTCCAACCAGAGAGAAATGTATATGTTAAAAAAAGAGAGAAATCGCAAACGTTGTTGGTTATAATATGGATTTGTTCAGGGAAAATTAAAGGGATCAGTTTTTAAAGGGATACATTTTTTTTAATATTTCATTGTTCATTTTCTGCATTTGTAGTAAGCCCTTTTTTGATTTTTGGCAAGAGTGACTTTCTGCCTAAGTGGTAATAAAGTCATTAGCTTTGGTCTTGGTGGTGCCGATGACAGGTGTGTTTATGATAGATGCACCCCCCACTAGCCACACATCACCCCTGAGACTGTCAAATCTATTTTCATTTCTCTGTATCATGTATGAGTGTCCGTGTCCCCTCTACAGGAATCAGTATACACACACACACACACGCACACACAAACAAACATGTTTTTTTTTATTTAATTATGAAAATGGTTTAATTCTTTTTGATAAGAGAAAGGAATTTCATTCCATTCACTGATTGAAAAAAATAGAAACAACATAGTTTCCAAAAGATGACTTCTCCTTAGGAAACCAATTTCTGGAATTTTAGGCTGGCAATATTACATATGCTGAGTGGTTAGAACGTTGGCTTTCTGACCATGAGGCCCGGCTCCGAATATCACCATTGTCGATTGGTCCGTAAGGAGACTTCCTAATCTTATCGGACTGGAGTGGGGAAGATCCCAGCGTACGGCAACTTTGGAAAGTGCCTCAAAACCCAAGCCTTGTGAGTGAAATTGGGTAGACGGTAAACTAGGGGCCCTCAATAGCTGTGCTAGCACGAAGTCACAAGTCATCTTGACCGAGGGTTTGAGTGTGCTTGCGTTGTTCAGATTGTTGATCACGCTAGATAACATGCTCTCTCCCAGAAACTGTAACTAAGGTTTGCTCAGCATAGTTGTAATATGTAGGTGTTGAGCAAACACAAATATGCCTGAGCGAGAGTCTACAATAGGTATTCTCTAGCCGCGCTAGTAGATGGGTAACCTCAAATATGAATGGCCAGCAATTATATATATATATATATATATATATATATATATATATATATATATATATAACAAATATACATTTTTCTTCACAAGTTTAAAGAGTGGTGCTCAGTGTGTGATATTATATATACACACACACACACACACATATATATATATATATATATATATATATATATATATATATATATATATATATATATATATATATATTGTGGTGCACAAATCCCATACCAAAAATTTTCCCTTTCATTTAAATTAAATTTAAATTTGAACAAGGGTGTTGGATTTTGGGGATACCCTGGTGTACTAGTGAGACAGCCAAAATAGGCTGACTCATTTTAAAGTTCACCGATAGAAGTGATAACCAGTCAGAAGGCTCAAAATATTCAATGCGACGTGTATAAAGGCGGCCATGTTTTACCCGAATATTCACTGCCAGACTTTGATATCGAACACTGAAGAATTACGGAACAGCTGCTGGTGGTATTGGCGATATAGTCAGATTCAGTAGAGTGTCTGACTCGTGAGTGTTAATCTTTAACGTTGTTTCATTGAACAGATTACGCACTGCCCTGTATTCTATATTCATAGACTAGAGTGAACATGGTCAACAAAGGGAATGCCTCCTATCTAAAACATAGAGAGAGAAAGCCAGAGGATAGAGGTCACATCAACAAGATCATTGAATAATTTTGAAATGCAGCACGTATAGTACGCGCAGTTGTTGGTTGGTTGATTTTGTTTAGCGGCATGTCAACATATCTAAGGGTTATTGTCTGTCAAAATCTAAATATTTTGTAAGAAATTTTATGCTTTCATCTACAGCTATTTTTGCATTATTTTATACTTTCACAGTACAAGTATGATTTTTTTTTTAAATTTTACGATATATTCTTTGGTAGTTTTAATATAAAATTGTATTTTATTTTTTTTAGGGTAGCATGGATTGACATTTTGATACAAAAAGGTGTTGTTGCTCAGTTTATAAAAATATACTGATGAATTTTGTTCAGGCGGGGGTCACTATTTCCCATAGCTGGGACCCTAATAGTTGCTATCATTCCGGGTCAGGGTGAACCTGGTAACAACGACAGTTAAGAGGGGGTTCCATGCTCCTTAAAAATCCAATCTCCCGCTCAGATGCCTTGATATGGACGCAGCTTATCGTGAGGACGACAAAGCACACAGTGAGAATCGAACTGACATTTCATTACCAGATTGTAACTATTACACAATGACGAGGTGCCGATGATTGTACAGTTTTTGGCTTCCGCCAATTTCAACTTCCCTGGATAAAAGCCAAGACTGTCGAAGAATAGGCGTACGTGTAACTATAGACCAAAATTAACCAGTTCCCAAAGGTCTGTCCACAATTTCGTGCAAGAGATAGGTACTGACTCGCAGGTCTCTCGAGGCTAAGCACGTTTGACTCCATTTTGTGCTCTGTTCTGTTTGAAGAAAAGACAACATCACTGGCTCAGAACCAGCATTTTAAGAAGAGACACAGTCATACATTTATGTTCTGATTCATATTTCAGTAGTTTATTTATTCTTTTCCACTGAAGTAAGGCAACAAAGCCACTAAGATGCACGGGTGTAGTATATGATTAACTAGGATCTGTTTTAGATATATTACTATTTACCAATTTTTTAAGTACATTTTCATCTTATTTATAATTAGTATGCATTTGATTATAATATAGGAGATTAATATGTTTGGGATTAGTTGAAGCAGTATTATGTTCTATTTGCTACACTACTAAATACTACACTATACTACACTAAATCTAGTATATCCAACACAACGATTCGCAATGATTCTTCCTCCCTCTTTCAGTGATTTGCTAAAAACCAACATAGTTTACAAATTCAAATGCCCTCTGGGAGATTGTATCTCCAATGGATTTAATAATATTCATGTTGGTGATACCACAAACTCGCTTTCCCGACGCTTGACACTGCATTTGAATGATAATTCTAACATCTTTAGGCATTTAAAACAACATGCCTGGCCGCGTACACAATTCCGGAAAATTCTTTTTTGAAAACACAACTATACTTAAACATGAAAACAATAAACAAAAATTAAAAATTCTTAAAGCTATATACATAAAACAGCTGAAACCTAACCTGAACAAAATAAACTATGAAAACACCACAAATATACTTAAATGCCTATAATTGATAACAGAAGCCACTGGTTTATACCAACGGCAACCCATACTTAATACTTCTCGTTTTCATCCTCGCGAGGTCATGTGTGATGTCATGAGCAAGGCAACTATATTCACTGCAAAGACGAATCGTAGAACACTCGATATGGAAGCTATATTCTGGCGAGAAAAATTGCCCGACACAGTAAAGCAACTTTCCGAGCAGCATAGCAAACAATTGATTTCAAAAGTCACTCTCGTGGTGATTAGCATTCGACATGCTGATGGAAGGTGAATTTTTTGTTTTCAGATGATTAAAAGAAAGCAGTTTTGCTTCAGAGGCTTTAAAATTATCAAGTCCTTCTTTGATCGAGTTAACAAGAGATTGTAGTTCATTTTTGAGATCAGCTGCCAAATTGACCTTATCGAACCGACCATATTTATTGTTAAGACAGAAATAAACACTCGTGACATCGACAAAGTTACTGAGTTGATAATGGATGACATCAGGAAGGTCATTGATGATAATTGCTTTGTTGTGCGAATGACAACGTGTCCCTAAAACTGTAGGACTCAAATCCTGGATAAACACGGACACTCTAGTGTAGTCTAAGTCACAAGATATAAAAAAGAAAAATAAATAAATAAATAAAGTTCTCAGTAATCTCATTTTTATTTTTAATATGCCTTGTGTCAAATTCTACAATAAAATTTGGTGATTTCTTATTTGTGTTTATAAAAAAATTACAGCCGATGAGCTCTCTTGCCTTCCTTAAGCGGGAACTTCTAATAATAATAAGAGGGGGAAGGTCTAATTATTGCAACCCAGGACCAGGCCTCGTAATCAGAACCTATCACTGTCACATAACCAAAGATGGAACTAACTCGAAATGCAGGTTCTGCGGAAAACATGATGAAACTGACGGCTATATTATCTCAGCATGTCCGGAACTGGCAAAAAATGAATATACTCACATACATAACAAGGTAGTGACATATGTGCACTGGAAGATATACAAGAAGCACAAAATCGAAACCACTGAGAGATGGCATGAGCACCAGTCTGACACAGTTACCTAAAATAACTATGTAACTATCCTCTGGGACATGCCAATTCAAACTGGCAGAGAAATAAAAAGACAACAGACATGATATTTTCATAAAGTCAACAAATTCAGGAAGTTTATGTTTATTGATACATATGAGAGAAACACCTCCATTAAAATTATCGGGAAATTGTTCAAATGCAAGGACTTGAAGATCGAGATTAAAAGGATATGAGGAATGAAGACTGAGACTATATCAATAGTAATCGGAGCTCTGGGCCTCGTGAGAAAAGGAATGGACAATTTTATTAAACTAAGAAAAGTGCTATCAATTAAATGACAATTCTCCTATAGGGCCTGGGGACCATAATTTGAACCCCACATTACAGGATACAAAGCTGGAAACATAACATACAACAACAACAACAACAACAACAATAATAATAATAATAATAATAATAATAATAATAATAGCATTAACATACACGTTGCCCAGAAGATCGTCCTAATAGGAACGTCATATATATTAAGATAACTGCTATCAAGTAAGTGGCAGTTCTGCTATAAAGCGCAAGGACCATGGTTTGGGACCAGCTCTACAGGATACAAAGCAGCTAACATAACATACACATAATAATAATAATAATAATAATAATAATAATAATAATAATAATAATAATAATAATAATAATAAATTAATTGTTAATAATCATGAAAATATTCCAATCTTTAATAGATCTCTGGTCAGAACCCAGAGACAAATGAGTATATGACAGTAATCCATGGAGATAATAATAATAATAATAATAATAATAATAATAATAATAATAATAATAATAATAATAATAGCATTAACGTACACGTTGCCCAGAAGATCGTCCTAATAGGAACATGCCATGTACTAAGAAAAGTGCTATCAATTAAATGACAATTCTCCTATAGGGCGTAAGGACCATAGTTTTGATCCGGCTCTACAGGATGCAAAGCAGCTAACATAACGTACGCAAATAATAATAGCAAGAACAACAAAGCCAACAAATTCAAAATGGAGTTTCAGTTGGGTGAAGAAATGCAAGTAAACTAGAATAGACCGATTGCAAAATACTTAAAAAAGAAATCAAAGGCAGGCGACCAGAAACGATGGAAATTTTTTGAGAGTCAATACTCCGCCTGTACGAAACCCTGTCCCCATCAGTGGCAACAAAATGTGCCTTCTTATTGACATGGTGGGTCCCTGCAGACTGCAATGTATCTTCACAAAAATATCAAAATACAAGGATAATGAAATCAAAATCTCAAAAATGTGGCACATGAGGACATTAGTAATTCCAGTTGTAGCTGCAGCACTAGGATTGATGATGAAGAAGAAGACATTGTTATTAAAGGCCACAAAAAAAAGTGCCTGCTTATTGATATGGCAGTCCCTGCTGACTGCAATGTATCTTTGAAGATATTCAAAAAGCTTTCAAAATACAAGGACTTTGAAATAGAAATCTCGAAATTGTGGCATATAGGAACATCAACAATCCCTGTTGTAGTTGGAGCCCTAGGACTGGTTGGAAAAGATTGCAGTTGACTAATTAAAGGGATTCCTGGAAGTCTATGCCTCAAAGAGATACAAAATATTGTTCTGACAATTACAGCCCACACTTTAAGAAGGGCTCTATGTATTTTTTTTAATTTGTCAGTGAAAAGTGTCATGATGCCATTTCTAACCTTAGGTCCCTTGGCGGGACCCGAAAAGAAATGTGTAAACGCCAGAAATCAAAGGAAATAATAATAATAATAATAATAATAATAATAATAATAATAATAATAATAATAATAACAGTACCTACAAATTGAAGATCTTCAACAAACTATCAAAATACAAGGACCTTGAGGTGAAAATCTAAAAATGTGGCACATGAAGATCTCAATAATTCCAGTTGTAGCTGGAGCACTCGGATTGATTGGAAAAGGTTTCGAGAGATACATTGAATAGTTCCCTGGTAGCCTTTGTCTTAAAGAAATGCAAACAATTGTATTCACAATTATTGTTCACACATTACGAAGGAATTTATCTATTTATAATGTGTGTGATCTTAGTTTTAAAAACTGTTCAGTTAAAAATGCCATGAAGCCATTTCTGATCTTAGGTCTCTGGTTGGGACCTGGGAGGAAATGAGGATACAAGAGAAATCAAAAGAAATAATAATAATTGTGTTCACCCAAAATGCAAATTCTATGATAAATATCCAGAAACAATCAATCATCTTTTATCAGGTTGGGCGGGTTTGGAGCCCACTGAATATAAAACCCCGCAGGACAGAGTTGGCCAATATCTGCAATGGAAAATCTGCAACTTCAACGCGAAAGAATCTGAAAGGAATTTGTATGAACACTACCCAGAACGGGTTACGGAGATAGGACCTTTAGCAATTTTATCGGACTTTACAATACACAAAGACAGAACAATCAAGCTAATCGCCCAGACATTGTTATTAGAGACTGCAAACAAAAAAGTGTCTTCTTATTGATATGGCAGTCCCTGCAGAGTGCAAAGTATCTTTGAAGATCTTTAAAACGCTATCAAAGTACAAGGATTTTGAAATCGAAATCGCAAAAATGTGGCACATGAGAAAATCAAAAATTCCAGTTGTAGTTGGAGCCCTCAGATTGATTCGAAAAGATTCCAGTAGACTAATTGAAGGGATTTCCTGGTAGCCTATGTCTTAAAGAAATACTAAAAATGGTTCTCACAAGTATAGCCCAGACCTTACGAATGACGTTATCTATGTAAAATATGTTCTTTTTAAACTGATCAGTGGAAAAAATCTTGATGTCTCTGGACGGGAACCGGAAAGAAATTAATACACACCTGAAATCAACGAAAATAAAATAGTCTGTCTATATTTCTAAGATGAGGTATTATGTACAGTATTTACATTAGTCGGACTATTGTCCTTATCTTTGTCGCCATATTTGTCACAACGTTTCGGCCGTTGTATGCTCCGGCCTTCTTCAGGTGGTTGGAATTTCGAACTGAACCCTTTATTTCGATCACTGGGGTAGACTGTTCTAGTTCCACGTGCCATGTTTGATGGATGTCAGTTAGCAGTTATCTAATTATCTGCTAATTTTCTCTCTGAAAGTTTTCCATTGCCTTAACCGGGTATTGAACTCACATTGTGCCATGTGTCCTCAAGGACACATGGCACAGTGGATAAAGGTGTTGGTTAGATCCAGTGACAGACCCAAAGAGTGTGAGTTCAATACCCAAATCTCGAAAATGTGGCATATGGGAACATCAACAATCCCTGTTGTAGTTGGAACCCTAGGACTGGTTGGAAAAGATTG
Organism: Acanthosepion lycidas; assembly: GCA_963932145.1. Taxonomy (NCBI): domain Eukaryota; kingdom Metazoa; phylum Mollusca; class Cephalopoda; order Sepiida; family Sepiidae; genus Acanthosepion; species Acanthosepion lycidas. The sequence continues at coordinate 61,049,709 of OZ010615.1, forward strand.
CAGTGGACTAATTGCAGGGATTCCTGGAAGCCCATGCCTTAAGGAGATACAAAAAATTGTTCTGACAAGTACAGCCCACACTTTACGAAGTGCTTTATCTATGTAATTTTTATTTTTATTTATTTATTTATTTATTTATTTTTTATCAGTGAAAAGTGTCATGATGCCATTTCTAACCTTAGGTCCCTCGGTGGGACCCGGAAAGAAATGTGTAAACGCCAGAAAGCAAAGAAAATAAATAATAATAATAATAATTTTACTTGTGATTTAATCTGCTGTTTATCGTAAATGTCAAGTCATCATTTTACAGCAATCAACACTGATTTTTTATCAGTGTTGTTTGCTGTAAAATGATGTGATAGATATCCAGTGTATGCGTAACTGCAATATGAACATCTGGAAGGCATTTGGAAATGTTTGAAAGCCTAGTCTTCTTCACAAGTTGAAAGGTTGTTATGTTTTTGATCGAATTTTTAACTAATTTTAGTCTTCCTTATCAAATCACGAAAACGCAATCTTTCTTTCTAAAGATATTTTCCTGTTTTTGTTCACGGCATTAATTAATATTCATATATGAAATTCAGAAGTTTATCAAGATTTATGTGGCGTCTTTTTGGAACACGCGTAAGATGGCTGCTCTATCTAAAACCACTTACGCCATTCTACATTTGTAAAAGAATTTAAAAGGTAGAATGTCTGCTGAAGTTTAAACATAAATAGGTTCTTCGTGTGAAAGCGTTTAGATAATGTAACCCCAAGCACCCAAACTGACGTGCGACCTTATATTTGCAAGGTTAAATAACACTTACCATTGCGAACATCTTAGCGTTAGAGTTATCTCCCTTTCGTGTTCACTGCTCCATTGTTTGCACTCTGGTCGCAATAAGGAATACGAATCTCAAATCGCCATACATCACGCTAAAAAGTTTCATCAGCATAAGGAAAAATGTCAAAAGTTCGCAAAGGGAATTTTTTTTACTCTTCGTCTGTACCAAGACATTTTCAAAAAGATTGTCCTTGATAGGCTGGGATTTAATATCTATCTATCTATCTATCTATCTATCTATATATATATATATATATATATATATATATATATATATATATATATATATATATATATATGTAAAGAAGTCAATGTTCAGAATTGACTTGGACCAGGTAACAGTAGTATTAAAAAGTGATCAATACACGTATAAAAAAATGAAAATCTAAATTGTAGAGCTTTAAAGCATAGACAAGATATAACACAGCCGATTCCATTACCTTGGTTTCAAACTTTCGGTATCTTCAGGCAGTTCACTGCCATATAGGATGACTGATATTACATAACAGTTCAGTAATCATTTCTTTGTTTGTCTTGCTTCAAGTCTCTTCTTCATCTGTGAAGAGATTGTCCAGCATTCACTGCCATATAGAAGGACTGATATTACATAACAGTTCAGTACTCTTTTCTTTGTTTCTCTTGCTTCAAGTCACTTCTTCATCTGTGAGGAGATTATCCAGTATTCACTGCCATATAGGAGGACTGATATTACATAACAGTTCAGTGCTCTTTTCTTTGTTTCTCTTGCCAGGGATTGAACACACAACGCTTTGCGTCATGTAAATTTTCGGATTAATACAACCAATGCTTTTATCCACTGGTGTGTGTGTGTGGGGGGGGCTGAAACGTAATTAATATGGCAATAAATATGAGGTCAACTGTCGGAACGAAGTAAATACTGTAAATATTAGGTTGGTGCAAAAATAATTTCGTTTCCTAACATATGTTACTATGTGAGAAAACGAAATTATTTTTGCACCAACCTAATAGTTACAAAACCTCATCTCAGAAATATAGACAGATCCGGAAGAAGGCCGGAATGTACATCTGCCGAAACATCGTGAATGTGGCAATAAAGATGAGGACAATAGTTCGGGCGATGTAAATTGTGCAAATATTTGCAATACCTCATCTCAGAAATATAGACAGATCCTAAGAAAGGCCGGGCGTATAACGGTCGAAAAGTCATAAATATGGCACTAAAAATGAGAACAAGAGACGTAAACAGATCGTTGCTGATAATGGTATATAATAATGATTTTGCCGGGTGTCTCTCTGAGACATGAAAACTATTTCAATGTTTCCACAAGGGTAACAGCATGATAAATTTAGTCTAAATCATCATAGTAATGCCGGCCAATGATTCCTGCAGGCTCCGTTCAAATTTTTCAGCAACCTCCCTCAATTCCAAGGCATTTCTTCTGTTGACCAATTTTGTTACCCAGCTCCTTCTTCTTGAAGTGCATTTCCCATCATCGAAAATTATAATTGATTGATATTACGGACGTTGGAAAATCACCTACACGTTCTTCATTGAATTTCGTAAACATTAGATCGGAGTGAAGCCTTTGTAATCGTTCTACATTAGCAAGCAGTTCCTGTAAATTTACTGGCAGCATCAACCTGGCCATGTCTTTTAGCAGAGTTCTACGTTTTCAGGAACCTCTTGTCCCGCGAGACATTGCTACGGCTTCAAGTTTATGGCCGCAACTTTCCACGCATGCTTTCGCCTTTGCATGATGACACGTGACTAGCCGCCATATTGGAATCGAAGAACATGGGTTTATGCTAATTGGAACGAAACAGTAGAAAGCAATCAAGTCTTAGAGAGTTTGGGGTTTGTGTTGTGGTAGGAAAGGAATTGGGGATTTATAAAGTAGGGGTGGATGTTGACAAAATTAATCAGAAGGACGAAGAGAAGATGAATATGAAGAAAGAGGGGAAAAGGAGTGCAATAAGAGGAGATAGAAGAGAAGAGTAGAGTGATGAGGAGAGAGAGAGATGAGTAAAGAGATGACGAGAAAGAGAGATGAGGGAAGAGAGATACGAGAATAGTGAGATGAGAATAGGGTAATAAAGAGAAACAGATGAGGAGAAAGGACGATGAGAGGGACATGAGGAGAGAGAGTGAGAATGGAAGAAGAAAATAGTAAGAAAATAAGAATTTGAAACAAGAAAAAACGATAAAGGATAAATTGTAGAAGGAGGAGGAGGGAAAAGAAGAAATAAAAAGAGGAAAAAGAGAATAGAAAAGTAGAGTTACGGGGATATTTTGAAGAAGTAAAAAAAAAAAAAGAAGAAAAAAGTAGAACGAAAAAAAGAAATTAAAAAAAAAGTCCTGATGAGAATATTTTGAAGAAGAACATGACAAAATGAAAAGAAGAAAAAGGAAACGAAGATGAAAAAGAAGGAGAAGAAAAAAAAGATGAGGAAGAAAGAAGATGTGAAGAAAAAACAGAAAGAAGTAGAAAAAGAAAGAGAACAAGAAGAAAAAAGAGAAAAAAAGATGAAGGAGAAAAAGAAAAGAAAAAGAGAATGGAGAAGAATGACTTCAAGGAAAATCGCAAAAGTGAAATGGAAGACTGATATTACATAAGAGTTTAGTTCTCTTTTTTTTGTTTCTCTTGCTTCAAGTCTCTTCTTGATCTGTGAGGAGATTGTCCAGCATTCACTGCCATATAGAAGGACTGATATTACATAACAGTTCAGTACTCTTTTCTTTGTTTCTCTTGCTTCAAGTCTCTTCTTCATCTGTGAGGATATTGTCCAGCATTCACTGCCATATAGGAGGACAGATATTACATAACAGTTCAGTACTCTTTTCTTTGTTTCTCTTGCTTCAAGTCTCTTCTTCATCTGTGAGGATATTGTCCAGCATTCACTGCCATATAGGAGGACAGATATTACATAACAGTTCAGTACTCTTTTCTTTGTTTCTCTTGCTTAAAGTCTCTTCTTCATCTGTGAGGAGATTGTCCAGCATTCACTGCCATATAGGAGGACTGATATTACATAACAGTTCAGTACTCTTTTCTTTGTTTCTCTTGCTTCAAGTCTCTTCTTCATCTGTGAGGATATTGTCCAGCATTCACTGCCATATAGGAGGACAGATATTACATAACAGTTCAGTACTCTTTTCTTTGTTTCTCTTGCTTCAAGTCTCTTCTTCATCTCTGAGGGGATTGTCCAGTATTCGCTGCCATATAGGAGGACAGATATTACGTAACAGTTCAGTACTCTTTTCATTGTTTCTCTTGCTTCAAGTCTCTTCATCTGTGAGGAGATTGTCCAGCATTCACTGCCATATAGGAGGACTGATATTACATAACAGTTCAGTACTATTTTCTTTGTTTCTCTTGCTTCAAGTCTCTTCTTCATCTCTGAGGAGATTGTCCAGTATTCACTGCCATATAGGAGGACAGATATTACATAACAGTTCAGTACTCTTTTCTTTGTTTCTCTTCCTTCAAGTCTCTTCTTCATCTGTGAGGATATTGTCCAGCATTCACTGCCATATAGGAGGACTGATATTGCATAACAGTTCAGTACTCTTTTCTTTGTTTCTCTTGCTTCAAGTGTCTTCTTCATCTGTGAGGATATTGTCCAACTTTCACTGCCATATAGGAGGAATGATATTACATAACAGTTCTGTACTCTTTTTATTGTTTCTCTTGCTTCAAGTGTCTTCTTCATCTGTGAGGTGATTGTCCAGTATTCACTGCCATATAGGAGGACTGATATTACATAACAGTTCAGTAATCTTTTCTTTGTTTCTCTTGCTTCAAGTCTCTTCATCTGTGAGAAGATTGTTCTGCATTCACTTCTATATAACAGTGAAATATGTATGTTCTTTTTTTCATTTTTTATTATTTCTTGGTTATTTTTCTTATTTGTTCTAATTTCTTTTGTTTTTTTTATCATTTTCATTATTTTGGTTTATTTTTTGGTTATTTTTTAAGCGATCTGTAGGAATGTCATGTGGCCATTTCTGTCCTTAGGTCTATATAATAATAACAATAATAATAATAATAATAATAAATTTAACAATATGTCAAATCACAAGGACATGTAAATCGAAGTAAGAAAAATGTAGAAAAAAATACGACGTATCTTTGAAGATCAAAATACAAGGATCTTGAAATGAATATCACAAAACTGAACTCAGCAGTTCCAGTTGTAGTTACAGCTCTTGGATTGAATGGAAAGGTTCTGATAGTCTCATTGAAGGCGTTTCTGGTAGAAAGAGATACATATATTCTACTCACAAGAACAGCTCACAAAACACGAAGAGCTTTATTTACGAAAAATGTGTGTGATCTTTGTTTTGTTTTCGTTTTTACAAGAATGATCATTGGAAAATGTCAAGAAGCCATTTCTGAACTCGGATCTGGTTGTAACCCGGATGCAAATGTGTAGGCAACAGAAACCAGTAGAAATAACAATGATAATAATGATAATACGTTTAGAGAATTTGAAAATATATTCAGCCTAGCATTCATATTGATATAGAACAAAAGAGAGTAAGCAGATTAACAGGTGAGGAACAGAAGAAAGAAAGAAGAGTCAGGAAGAAAGAAATAAAGAGAGAGAGAGAAATAGAAAGAGAGAGAGAAAGAGAGAAAGAAAGAAAGGCGGATAAAGAAAGAAAGAAGAAAAGTAGGAAGAAAAGTGTATAAGTAAAAAAAGAAAAAAAAGGTCGATTAGAAGCAGAAGAACAAAAGAAAGAGAAGAATAAAATAAATAAAGAAAGAAAGAAAGGCGTATAAATAAATAAAGAATCAGACAAAGAAAGAAAGAAAGGAAGGAAGGAAGGAAGGAAGGAAGAGAAAAAGGAAAGAAAGAAAGAAGAATGCGGAGAAAGAAAGAAAGAAAGCCGTATAAAGAAAGAAGGAAAATGCAAAAGAAAAAAGGTCGATTAGAAGCTGAAGAAAAACAGGAAGAGAAACAGGAAGAATAAAATAAACAAATAAATAAAGGTGTAGAAAGAAAGAAAGAAAGAAAGAAAGAAAGAAAGGAGGAGAAAGAAAGAAAGAAAGAATGAAAGAAAGAAAGAAAAAATAGAGAGAACAGGTAGGATGAAGAGAGGGGAATGGGTTGAACGGAACAAAAGCAAAAGAAAGAAAGAAACAAAGAATGAAAGAAAGAAAGAACGTTTAGCAATAGATAGAAGAGGCGGGATGAAGAGAGGAGAATGCGTTGAGCAGAAAAGAAGGGAAGAAAGAAAGGCGTAGAAATAAATAAATAAAGATAGAAAGAAAGGTGTAGAAAGAAAGAAAGGTGTTGAAAGAAAGAAAGAAACAAAGGCGTAGAAAGAAAGAAAGAACGAAACGAACAAAGAAACAAAGAAACAAAAAAAGAAAGCGAATAAAAAAGAAGGGAAAACTGCGAAAGAAAGAAAAAAGGAAAGAAAGAAACGGAGAAAGAGAGGAAGAAAGAAAAGAGGAAAAAGAAAAGGAGATAGGGAGATTAAAAAAAGAAAGAAAGAAAAAATAGAGAGAACAGGTAGGGGAATGCGTTGAACGGAACAATAGCAAAAGAAAGAAAGAAAGAAAGAAAGAAAGAAAGAAAGAAAGAAAGAAAGAAAGAAAGAAAGAAAGAACGTTTAGCAATAGATAGAAGAGGCGGGATGAAGAGAGGGGAATGCGTTGAACAGAAAAGAAGGGAAGAAAGAAAGAAAGATAGAAAGAAAGGTGTAGAAAGAAAGAAAGAAAGAAAGAAAGAAAGAAAGAAAGGCGTAGAAAGAAAGAAAGAAAGAAATAAAGAAAGAAAGAAAGAAAAATGTAAGAACGAAAACAAACACAATCTGGGCAACATCGATGAAACATTTTCCCGCGTGAATCGTAATACCGACAGACCTTGGCATTTCTAGGCCAACGTTCGGCATGGGTTCCTGTCGTTTCATAAGCTGAATTCTAAGACAAGATCCACCCAACACACATACATACACACATGAGCACACAAGTACGCACATATATACATATAAAAGAAACAAAAAAAACAAAACACTGATAAACAGTTACGATATCTTTGTATCAACGTCATGACAGGTAAAAGCCTAAGCATTATTTTACTTCTTTAAAAATGGTACCAATGTTTTCAGTACTTTCTAATGTATATATCTCTCTCACTCTCACTCTCTCTCTCTCTCTCTCTCTCTCTCACACACAGACATACATACACACACATATATAAATATTCTAACATGTCCCATTGAATAATATAGACATTGTTTTTATACTGATCCTTTTAAATGGTCTAATCATTTTCGTGATGTTAAGATGAAATTCATCAAGGATGGCGCCATATTTTAAACCTGTGTACTTTTGATCTCCAAGATAATTGCAAAGGTAAAAATATTGTAGCTGCGATAAAATTTGCTTTCCGTTGTGATAGTAAATTCATCTTTGTAATTTACTCCTGAAGAGGATTCTAGAGAAGATCAAAAACACTCTGGTAAAAACAAACAAACCCCAAAACCAAAAAAAATACAGAGTCTTCCTTGATGAATGATATCTTAACATCATGAATCCGATTAGACAACCGGATTGGATCAGTATAAAAATAAGTAGACAAAATATGTCTCTATTATTCAATGAAACATGTTTAAGTGAAGATATGCTACCTAACACCCCCCCCCACACACACACACACATATATATATATATATATATATATATATATATATATATATATTTAGCTTATTGATGTTATATTCAGCATCTTCATCAGCGAAGTTTTGGTTTATTATTTTATAGTTTAGTCTATTGGCGTTGTCAATAAGTATTTTCCTGTATTGCAAATGTGGACTGGAATGTCTTTTTAAATGTTGTTCAATAGAACTTGTATCTAACAAATGAAGTGTAAGTCGTCTTGATAATGTTGTAGTCGTCAACACAAAATATGGACATATTTTTCTCAGGGATAAAATCTCCCAAAGAACATTTTAACTGATATACAACACTAGTTATTACGTATGATTAAGTCCTCCATGCCCTTTTAAATCTCCCTTGACGTGGATTCCCTGTCTTTTTTCTACAAATATATTCATGGTTACTTTCATGAAGAGTTATTTTTCCCTTGGTACTTCAACTACATGAATTTAAGCGTGCTACTAGAATTTTTTTGTTTATTATTTTCGTTTTCAACAAGTATAAACTCGCATACAATGTTAAACTTTTCCAAAACACTAGTTCCCGATTTTCTTCAGGATAATCCTCAGGGGTAAATTGCAAAGACAAATTTATAGTAAGTGCGATTAAATCTGCATTTCGTTAAGCAAATAAATACTTAATAAGAACAAAGAAGTAAAAGTGAAGCAAAGATAATTAACCATTTCAGTGAATACCCTGTTAGTAGCGCGGCTAGAATTAACGTCCGGTAAATCCTAAATCAAAACCCAAATCATCGATGCACAATAGTTCACACTAATTCGACTGGATAGTTCCACACAATAGTCACTCAATAATCACCGCAGTCAGTAGCCTGACACCGCTATTTATACACCTGACAGAAAACATATATTCAAAACCCAGAGTGTTCTGTCAATCTGTCTTCTTTCTCTTGTATGCCGTTTTCCTTCAGAACGTAGGCGTTCATGGACCTCCAAATATTCCTGTCCTTTGCAACTTTCTAAACCTTGTAGCTCTTAATAAGTAATGTCTTTTTGTTAATTCTCTCAAACCATATTCCGCCATCCATTTGCTCAACCCCATCAAGGTTATTACGTGCTGATTTCCTCTGTCCGTCTTTCCCGCTGTCTTGTGAGTATCAGATTTTCCAAGTCCTCCTCTCTCATAAACGTACCCCAGATATTTCAACTACCTCTTCCTGGTCTAAACTATAAGTATTCTCTTTGTTTCCATTCTCTATAAAACCTCGTCGTTGCTCACATTTTCGGACCATGGCATCCTCAGTATCTTTCTGTAGAACTAAGTTTGTTTGCTTTAGATCTCTTCCTTATTTTCGAAGCGATTGTCCAGCCATACAGGTGAACAGATATCACGTAACAGTTCAGAAAGTCTTTTCTTTCTTTCTAACGAAATTTTCCTGTCTCTTAATACTCGGCTTAGTTTTTATACACATCCTAAAATAGCCTTATAACAACCTATTATCATGAACCGTGTTTGTAACAGAACGGGTGGTATTAATCCCAGGAATAAAGTTTCTTCCTAATCCATCTAAATATAATTTTGAATGGACCAGACTTCAGTTTCCAGTTCGCGAAAACTATAAACAAATCACAGGGCTGCAAAAAATTCGAATTTGGCTTAAGAAAGAAATATTTATGCCTGTTGTATGTTGAATGCTCAAGAGTAAGAAATCCTAATATATTCTTCGCTGTTAAAAAGGGAAAGAGAAAAAAAAATCTCAAAGATAAAATTAAATTAAATTAAATAAATTATTAAACCGCGAAATAGGATTTTTGTCAAAGTATTTCCCCCCCACACAAAAAAAATCAGCTTATTCAAATTTCATCGATTGGTTTAGGAAATTGAACGAAATGTACAGTTTGTAAAACGCGACAAAAATGTCATAGATAAGTTCAAGAATAATATTAGGTTGGTGCAAAAATAATGACGTTTTCTCACATAGTAACATAGGTGAGAAAGCGACATTATTTTTGCACCAACCTAATAAATATTAATTTTAGCACGCAAAATAAGTTCTAGCTTAAAAAAAAAAACATACAAAAAAAAAACAAACAAATATTTCTTGTTGAACGAAACATGTATGGAAGAAGGTATAATGATCTCAAAAAAAAATGGTAATAATAATATATTTAATTCTATATTTCATAAAAGCAATTTTCTAGGAAACAGATAGAGGAAGAAATATTCGAAGAACAGAAAGAAATGTTTATTGATGAAACAGCAAGAAACATAAATCCAAAATTAATGAAAATATTTATTGCCTTAGCTTCAAATATGACAGAGAATATGAGTTGCTTGCGCAAATAAATAAGAACAGACTAAAACACGCAGTTATAGGGTTAATGTAACCCTAGAAAACTGTCTTTCTCTTTATATATATATATATATATATATATATATATATATATATTATATATATAATGGACGGAATATATTTAAGGGAGAATAGCAGCGCAAAGTTTTCACAAATTCCTACATATTTGCTGATTATATATATATATATATATATATATATATATATATATGTATATGTGTGTGTGTGTGTGTATTGTGTATTTAGGCAGCAATCCCTCTTTTATACAGGTTTAATTAAAGATGACAGATAAGGTACTGCAATTAAGATTTTATTTATTTTTTTCTTGTGTACGGACAACTATTTTGTTTTCTGAACGCAGAGTGTGTAGAAACTGTCCAAAATGTTCTATAGTTCCGATCTCTTTCAGCTACAGTTTTAGCCAGTATGAATTTAATTTAACTTTTAATTGGATTCAAAATGACTATATACATATATATATATATATATATATATATATATATATATATATATATATATATATATATAAAAAGAGATAGATAGATAGATAGATATATAGATATATAAGAACAAACTGAGATGTGTAGAAAGAAAGAAAGAAAGGAACAAACTGATATATATATATATATATATATATATATATATATATATAAGGAGATAGATAGATAGGTAGATAGGAACAAACTGAGACAGGCAGATCGATAGATAGATAAATACGAACAGGATGAGATGGATATATATATATATATATATATATATATATATATATATATATATATATATATATGTATATATATATATATATATGTGTGTGTGTGTGTGTGTGTGTGTGTGTTTTGAACAATAAAATATATTCAAAAAATTAAATTTTCAGACGCATTGTGTTGTATATTGATATTTTTATTTTATTATTTGAATTAAGTTCTTCGGCTAGTTTCAGCCATATTGGCCATCATCAGGAGGAAAAAAACCTTGTTGAACTACAGTAGTAAATGACTGTCTCTGAAGAAAGTGAAATTTATCTGTAGTCTTCATTTGTTTTTTCGGTCATATATATATATATATATATATATATATATATATATAATTTGCCTGTTAAATTTCTTGTATTTAACTTAGTCCTGAAAATTCACTTTTATATTCCTTTTTTTTTTGTGCTTGTTAACATAAAAAACCGGGTGTCATACAGGCATTAGATTCACAATTGATGGGTTTACTAATATTTTCCTCGTTGACTGTAGATAGATAAGAACAGGTTGAGATATATATTTATAGATACGAAAACGATGTGATAGATAGGTAGATAGATAGATAGATAGATACCAACAAACTTACATATATATTTATGTATGCGTGTGTGCGTAGTGAGGCAGAGATAGATAGATAGATAGATAGATAGATAGGAACTGACATAGATAGACAAATATATAAGCTGAGAAAGAGACAGACTGTTGTAGATAGATAGATAGAGAGATATGAACAGACTGAAATATATATATATATATATATATATATATATATATATAGATAGATAGATAGATACGTACATAAATGATAAACGCGTTCTGATAGATAGATAGATAGATAATAAACACGTTCTGATAGATAGATAGATAGATAGATAGATAGATAATAAACACGTTCTGATACATATATATATATATATACATACATATATATATATATATATATATATATATGTGTATATATATATATATATATATATATAGAGAGAGAGAGAGAGAGAGAGAGAGAGACGTAGCTTGTGGTGGCACAGTCCGTAGGGTTAGGGAAAACATTACGGAATTTGTGAAGAGTGGCGCGAGATCGAATCTAATTCGTTACCTCTTCGACACCGAGGCCGTTGATACAGTTGGTATGACGCTTGTGTCGTATCGTAACAGTCCGGGTGGATTCGCACTGCTGATGATTCCCAAATATAAGCGGAAACGGCCGCCCAGTTCTTTCTGAATTCTGCTGAGGTTTCTCCTCGATTTTGATGAGTTACTTAATTATGACCATTTCAAATTCTTCAAATAATGTCTATCCCAAACCTTTCTATATAAAACCAGTACCTATTTATACCAGAATTATCAACAAATCAATTGATTCCGAAATGACCAACAATGCATTTTATCTGCTCATGGCGTATCCAAATGTAAACAAATGACGTCACGTCTTAAAATAATTGCCGGAATTTCATAATGTGTGACGCCATTTGTTTACATTTGGATACGCCACGAGCAGATATGAATGTACGTTAGAAAATCATGGAAGATTGTAGTTTAAAGACATTAAAATCGCTCCACTGTGGCCGAAACAGTTAAGGCACGTCAGGCTATATGTCGGCTCCGTATAGGATACAGGTTCGATTCCTGTCGGAGGTCACATATTTTCTATGAAACTTTCTCGGACATTCAGGCCGGTAAATGTTTAATACTGTTTATTATTATAAATACTTAAATATTTGTATCTAGAATGTATAAAGATGTCTTAAAAAAATTGACAGACTTTGTCCATTTCATAATATATATATGTAATATTGGTATCAATATATATGTATATATATTTGTTTGTTTCTAAAGTTTTCAGTGATTTTGATACCAATGTTATTGGAATATCGATTCTTTTTAATAATAACTAAAACAAATTGAACAATATTCGATTGTAAAAAGACAATAAAATACTCGACCCGAGATGAAATATGTAAGTTCTGCTAAAAAAATATCTGTAATAAAAATACATAGAATTTCCATTCAATCAAAAGCAAAATCTCTTTTTTATGTCAGAGAAAAGAACAAATAAACGTATATTTTATATTGCATATTTGCCTGAGGCTTCAATGTTCTCCTATCCGATGAATTATCGAAGATACTGCGATTCTGACATCTTGAAAAATAAAGAATATTTTTCAGAAAACCGAAAATTCGTCTGCCACGCAAGGAAAATATGGAGACCGTTTCTTTTTTTTATTATTGTTTTCAGCTTCAGTTTCTTAGTTTAATAATCGTCTGCCACGCAACCATTTTTAATTTCATGTTTTAGTCGTTTTGTTATTTTTTGAAAATAATTAATTACGAGCAAAATAAGGAATTTATGGAAGAAAATTGTGGCGATGCTGATATCTATCAAGCACTACCTGTATATTATCGATCTACCTATCTGTCACATCGTTATCGTATATATATATACATATATATATATATATATATATATATATATATATATATATATATATATATATATATATATATATCCATCTCAACCTATTCCTATCTATCTATCTATCTATCTATCTATCTATCTATCAGAACGTGTTTATTATCTATCTATCTATCTATCTATCTAAGTCTGTTCATATCTATCTAAGTCTGTTCATATCTATCTATCTATCTATCTATCTATCTACAACAGTCTGTCTCTTTCTCAGTTTATATTTGTCCATGTCCGTTCCTATCTATCGATCTATCTATCTATCTATATATCTATCTATCTATCTATCTATCTATCTATCTATCTCTGCCTCACTCCGCACACACACATACACGCACACACACACACACACACACACACACACACACACACACACACACATATATATATATATATATATATATATATATATATGCCTGATTGTTCATATTTCCCTCAGTCTTATTCGACTCTTACATTCTATCTATCTCTACCTCACTACGCACACTCATAGGCGCTCACGCATAGACACACGCATGCATATAAATATATATGTCAGTTTGTTGGTATCTATCTATCTATCTATCTATCTATCTATCTATCTATCTATCTATCTATCACATCGTTTTCGTATCTATAAATATATATCTCAACCTGTTCTTATCTATCTACAGTCAACGAGGAAAATATTAGTAAACCCATCAATTGTGAATCTAATGCCTGTATGACACCCGGTTTTTTATGTTAACAAGCACGAAAAAAAAAAAAAAAAAGGCGAATTATGCAAAACAGGGAACGACTAATTTTTATAATTATTCTTACAGTAGAAAATATCGTTTTAAATGGATTGATTCGTGTAAGTATAAGTAATTTACATAATTATTTTATCGGTGAAGCCTTCTAGATTATTTATTCAGTAGAATATTTGTAATAATTCCAGCAAAGAACATCACGTGATGCATAGAGTGTCACCATTGTTATTCTTATGTTAGCAACACCATGGGTATGACAAAGGAGGTTCTCGTTGACATGAGACAGAGAATTATTACATCATTCGAACGTGAACTTTACACTCTCGTTAGCAATATCTGTGAGACGTCCCTTCCACCGGGAGTATTTTTTTTTTATTATTAGAAAATTACATGTCGGATAATAGCGCCGGGAAATGTTTTGGAAGAATAATGCTGTCGTACATTATAAGCACAGTGAAGGAGAATAAGTTAATTGTTTTATGTGATATTCGACACAGAATAGTCTATTTTAATGGCAATGAGTTCTTATCTCACAGGATTCAATAAGAAATGAAAAAAATATATATGCTGAGTTTCTAAATATCAACTGTTATAAACTTTCTCTCACTTTCGTTTTCTGAGCAATCATGTTTCTCCACAACTTTCTCTATTTCTCTTATCTTCACTGTAGGCCGCGATTGTTAAATAATCCGTTTTCTTACTTCCGCTGCCTTAATTCCCCCAATTATGGATTAAATAGTAATACAAACTAAGCGCTCTAGACTTAATTGGTAACCTGTCTTAGAGAACGACAATTGGTACTGAGATTGCTAGTGTGCATCCACTGGTAATAGTTTTCTTCATCTTGTTTTAGTCATTGTATACATATTTATATGTTTTGTCTTAGGTTGAACTCTGAAGCGGGCATAATGTTTGCAAATTATTTTATCAAGCACGCCTAAAAGAGAATTTGCTCCCTCAACACACACACACACACACATATATATATATATATATATAAGCACAGAAAAAGCAATATAAAACTCAATTTTTGAGAACAATATTTTAAAAACAACATATTTAACAGGCAAATTATGTAAAACAAGAAAAGACAAAATTATTTGTACAGTAGGAAAACTAGAAAAAAATTATCAATTTTAACAATATTAATAGTCTGGCCTTTCATTTAAATTTTTGGATGGGATTTTAACAAGTCTTTTGTAGTACTTGGGTAGTAAAAAATAGTATCAATGTTACGAGGCATTTCCTCCGTCATTTAATTGTATTATACGGAAAAATATTCGTGAATATGAAAGGATTATAATAAAAATAAGCGGACATAATGTTTGCAATTTATTTAATCAAGCACACCTAAAAGAGAATTTGCTCCCTCAACACTCGCACACACACATTCACACACACACACACACACACACACACACACACACACACACACACACACACACATATATATATATATATATATATATATATATATATATAGTAAACGACGAAATTTCTCAGAATGTAATGTCCGTAGGATGCCAAGTTTTTATATGTTAATGAGTACGAAAAAATGGAATATAAAACTCAATTTTCAGAGCAACAGGCGAATTATGCAAAATAGGAAATGGCAAAATTATTCTTACAGTAGAAAATATCGTTTTAAATGGATTGATTCGTGTAAGTATAAGTAATTTACATAATTATTTTATCGGTGAAGCCTTCTAGATTATTTATTCAGTAGAATATTTGTGATAATTCCAGCAAAGAAAATCACGTGATGCATAGAGTGTCACCATTGTTATTCTTATGTTAGCAACACCATGGGTATGACAAAGGAGGTTAGCGTTGACTTGAGACAGAGAATTATTTACTTCCACAAGTCGAGAAATAGTTACAGCGCTATTTCAAACCGGTTAGCTATCCCTAGATCTACGGTAGTGTCCGTTATAAAGAAGTTTAAACAGTTTGGCACAAGAGAGAATTTACCTGGGCGTGGAAGAAAACCCAAATTGTCACCGAGAACTGCACGAAAACTGTCGTGAGGTTAATATAAACCTAAAAGTTGTTTTGAAAAACATCGCCAAAAATTTGCATACGATATGTATCAGCCTATCGCATAATAATGAGATTTTTTTTTAGGCAAATCACCTAAACCAAAGCGTGAGGGCCACTAGCACGCAAGGGATTATAGTGAGTTGGAGCAAGAGTAAAGACGCGTGATAGAGGAAAGGATGATGAGAAGAACGGGGAAGAAGTCAAGGCATATGGAGATGTCGATTGACATTGCATTTGAATAGTTGGAGATTATAGCTATCAGGGAAGCAAGTAAGAGGAAGGGAGTTCCACAGACGGGAAGTGCCAGAAATCAAACTATTGGGGTAGAAGAGACAGCTACATTTAACCGTTTCGACAGTGAAAGGGACCCACGTGCCAACCTAGTAGCACGTTTTAATACATCCAGCTTGGGAACCAGCGAAAGTAGCTCTTCGGAGCAGTTACCGTAAAAGTATTTGTAGAAAAGACAGAGGGAGGCGACGGCACGTCCGTGAGAGAGCGACTGTAAACGAGATACCAGATCAGAGCCAATCACATATGTACAACAAAATTGGCGTAAGAAAGGAAAGTCATTCCTCCCAAAAAACACAGTCGCAGCATTAAAACATGGAGGCGTCTCCATGGTGTTTAGGGGTTGTTTTAGCTCAAGGGGGACTGGACAATTGTAATAAGTGGAATCAGTGACTGCATGGCTTCAGAAAGAAGAAGATTACAATGTCCAGATTTGAATCCTATTGAAAATCTATGGCAAGAATTGCAAGTTGGTCAGCAAAAAACCTCCAGAAATTAGAGCATGTAACCATTGAAGAATGGAAAAAATCACAGAAAAAACTTGCTCAGATCTTATCAAAACTTTAGAAAATAACTGCAAATTATGAAGATAAGAGTCCATGTTATTGATTTTTAATATTGGGAAAATTGTTCAGTTTTTTCTATTTTTCTTACGGTATGAATAATTTTTTTTTGTTTTTCCCTGTTTTGCATAATTCGCCTGTCAAATTTGTTGTTGTAAACTATTCTTCTGAAAATTGAGTTGAGATAGATAGATAGATAGATAGATAGAAATAGGCTGAGATAGATAGATAGATAGATAGATAGATAGATAGATAGATATGTTATTCCACTTGGCTTTGACAAAATTGCCCGTTACGGTGCGCTCTCTAAGTCTATAAAAAGGCAAAAATTTTCTGTCTATTCTTCTTTTACTCTTGCTTTCATGTGTAGCTGAACGTAGACAAGGAACGCTTCCGCTGGGGCCAGCTCGTTTTTGGTGCACTGTTGACACTTGAACACACACACACACACACACACACACACACACACACACACACACACACACACACATTCTTATAGCTGTCTTTTCCTTTCGTTTCTATTATGTACACATGTATTTCTTTTTGTTAATTGTCGCCTGTTTTTATTTCATTGTTTCTATTGACCCGGACTCACAGCGAGTCCGCTAATATTGTTTGCGGGATAAATGTTCCAGGTGCCCATAAATATTTACTATAAAATATCGATACACATCAATACAATAGCGGATATTCCCACAATAGATAGATAGATAGATAGTACCATAGCTAATCTTTGTAAATCGCTATACACGTCTCTATTCAACCAGCTCATAGCTACACATATAGGTACCTCCATGCTATATTCACTGATTCTTCCTCAGAACTGCTGCTTTGTGGAAGAAACGATAGATAGATAGATAGATAGATAGATAGATAGATAGATATGAAGGGATGTAGGCAGATATAAAACAAAGTCTCTTTATTACGAGTAGATGACCCTGATATATTTGATTAAATAAAAAAAAAATTGAGAAAATAAAAAAGAAGCGCCGACTTCAAACAATCCGTTTTTTGGCATCATGTATAGAAATATTAAAAATTGATGGGCCTACAAATAATTTCATCGCTGAATCTATCTATCTATCTATCTATCTATCTATCTATCTATCTATCTATCTATCAGAACGTGTTTATTATGTATGTATGTATGCATCTATCTATCTATCTATCTATCTATCTATCTATCAGAACGTGTTTATTATGCATGTATGTATGCATCTATCTATCTATCTATCTATCTATCAGAACGTGTTTATTATGTATGTATATATGTATCTATCTATCTATCTATCTATCTATCTATCTATCTATCTATCTATCAGAACGTATTTATTATGTATGTATGTATGCATGTATCTATCTATCTATCTATCTATCAGAACGTGTTTATTATGTATGTATGTATGCATCTATCTATCTATCTATCTATCTATCTATCTATCAGAACATGTTTATTATGTATGTATGCATCTATCTATCTATCTATCTATCTATCTATCTATCAGAACGTGTTTATTATGTATGTATGTATGCATCTATCTATCTATCTATCTATCTATCTATCTATCTATCTATCTATCAGAACGTGTTTATTATGTATGTATGTATGCATCTATCTATCTATCTATCTATCTATCTATCTATCTATCTATCTATCTATCTATCTATCAGAACGTGTTTATTATGTATGTATGTATGCATATATCTATCTATCTATCTATCTATCTATCTATCTATCTATCAGAACATGTTTATTATGTATGTATGTATGCATCTATCTATCTATCTATCTATCTATCTATCTATCTATCTATCTATCTCAGTACGTTCATTAGCTATCTATCACAACGTGTTCATCATGTATGTATGTATCGATCTCTCTCATTCTGTTTATATCTATCTATCCACCTATCCCAGTCTCTTCATTATCTATCTATCTATGTATCTATCTATCCGGTTCGTCACTTGCCGTCGGCTCCATCCGCCATTTGCCTTAATTCGGTGGCAAATGATTTAACGAATTATATTCCTTAATATCACAGTCACAGAAAAGACAACTCAACTGTTACGTAATATAAGTCTTTCTTTACTGCAGTGAATGGTGAACATATGAAAAAAATGTGTGGGGGGCGGGGAGAATTATTGATGTATAATTTTAAGGTTTTGGTTAAAATAGATCTGAGAGAATTGAGATTAAGTGACAACAAGGCACTCCTTAAAAATATCATGTGAGATACTCAGTGAGATATAAAATCATTTTATTAAAACAAAATAAAATCAAAGTCTACTAAATATTAGGGATGCACAAATTTAGTGTTTTGTACACCTGGAAAATTGGGAAATAAATTCTTGGCTCAATGGTAGTTGTGGGAAGAAGATCATTTTTACAATCAAAATTAATAAAATAACAGAAAATATCGCAAGAAAAATGCCAGTTTATACAAAACCAAACAGATTCTAAGGAAGAACTTGCAGTAAAAGGGTTTTAGTAAGATCGAACCCAGTTAAAAGGGTAGATTTAATTTGAAGGTATGATATATAAATGTTCTGGACAGTTCTTGTGATTTGATGTGAGTTGTCAAAGTCTTTGACAGAATCCGTTCATGCCAACAGAGTTCAGAGTTTGTTTTAGAACAGTACTTGTCGTGCAAACAAGTATTTTGTTGTAATTGTCTCGGTGAAAGTGTTACTTAATTCTGCCGAGAAAACATTTTAGTTGAGGCAGAAATCAATTTCTGTTTTCATCTTCAAATGTTTGAAATATTATACAAATATTATAACTCAATTTACCCCTTCTTCCGTTTGGCAATCATGAGACATGGATTGTTTGGGCCACTTACATTATTTAGCATATGAAAATATGTGGAGAGGAGAACTATTGATGTATAATTTTGAGGGTTCGGTTAAAAGAGCTTGGTGAGAATCGAGATGGAGTGACAACAAGGCACGGCTTAAAATATGACGTGACATACTCAGTGAGATATAAAACTTAAAACCATTTTAATAAAACGAAATAAATTCAAAGTCTACTAAATATTACGTATGCACAAATTTAGTGTTTTGTACACCTGGAAAATTGGGAAATAAATTCCTGGGCAATAATTTAATTTTTCTAAATTAAAGCTCAGTGGTAGTGATAATCAATAAAATAACAGAACATATCACAAGAGAAATGCTAGTTTATCAAAACAAGGCAGATTCCAAGGAAGAACTTGCAGTAAAAGGGTTTCAATAAGATCGAACCCAGTTAAAAGGGTAGATTTACCTTGAAGGTATAAAATATGAATGTTCTGAACATTTCTTGTGATTTGATGAGTTGTCAAAGTTTGTGACAGAATCCGTTCATACCTTTAGAGTTCAGAGTCTTCTAAGAAGATCGTTAACTTTAGAACAGTATTTGATCTATGTCGTGCAAACGACTGAAAATGTGACTTAATTCTGTCGAGAAAACGACATTTTAGTTGACAAGACATGTTTGAGGAGTGGGATTTCTGATGTTTTGGAAGGTTGTAAAGTATAGAGGCGTAAGGCAAGAATATGTATTCTCACTGGATTTATGCAACCTCTACGGCGAGGCTATCCTACAGAAGCTGCAGACTCTATCAGGATTTACTATCGCTGGGCGCATACTTAATATAAGATACACTGATGACACTGTGATGATGGCTGACACAGAAGGAAAACTACAGCACCATTCATGACAAGATACTAAAGAAAAGCGAGAAGAAAGGACTCAAGATCAATTGTGAGAAGACTATATGGTTATCAGCAAGATGTCTTCCAAAAACTAAGCAAAGTCTTAAGAAAATAACCATACAGTCTTCTCACAATTTCCTGTATTGTAGAGAAGCAACATTCCTTTTCATTATAATTTATTTTGTGAATATCTATATATTCAACTCTTCTTTTACTGTTTTCGATCTGAAGATTATTCACGAAATAAATTATAACCGAAATAAATCATTAAGGTTTTCTTCTTGATTATTATTATTATTATTATTATTATTATTATTATTATTATTATTATTATTATGCTCTGTAGTTTATATTGAGCTCTCACTGGATTAATATCCTCCTTGGAATTACCCCTACTAGTCCAAAATTATTAATATCTATCTATCTATCTATCTATCTATCTATCTATCTATAGTGCCTCTCATTTATAGTTTCTGCAATGTAGCCTCGTTTTTATCTTTCCATTTCCAATACAGAAAAGGTTGAGTTTTCCAATGCAAAAAAAAAAAAAGATGCCGGTCGGAAAAGATGGAATATTTGCGCGCCAACCATACACCTAATCATTCCGAAGTGTAATCAAAAACAATGTACGCTGACAGAAGAATTTGGAGTTTAATTCAAGCGCCATTTCTCTGTGTGTGTGAAGCGAGGAATCTTATCACTCTTAAGCCGCAATCAACAGTTAATTTTCTACCAACTCTCGCAGCCTCACACAATATAGTATTTTCCGTCAGTATTTTTATTCCACTTCCTTTACTGGCAATTTTTGTCTTAAAGAGTAATTTCGATGCATGGCTACATTATATGAAAAGACTGTAATCGACATGGACGCAAACCGCTCGTCCGTCACCAAATAAAGCACGCTGATTGGTTATTCCGTTAACGTTTTATTCCGTACTACGATTTGATTGGCTATTTTCAATTGTAGGTATTTGGGGTTTTCGGTACGGCAGTTGGCATTTGTGTAGATTTATCGAAAACGTGATCTGGGAGAAGAAATGAAGACTGTAATTGGTCCGAAATGAGGGGAAAAATGATGTCGTGGTGCCGTCCAGTAATAGAGTGTGATGACAGCCAGAAGTAGACTGACACCCAGAAAGACAGAGACAAAAAAATGTACAGACTCGAAAGAGATGGGAATAAAATGACAAAAATGTCGCAGAAGGAAGAGAGGGAAGAGGTGGGGGGGTAGAATAAGACTATGATTAAATAAAAAGAGAAGAAAGAAAGAAAGAAAGAAAGAAAGAAAGAAAGAAAGAAAAAAATAGAGAGAACAGGTAGGATGAAGAGAGGGGAATCGGTTGAACGGAATAGAAGCAAAAGAAAGAAAGAAAAAAGAAAGAAAGAAAAAAGAAAGAACGTTTAGCTATAGACAGAAGAAGGACGATGAAGTGAGGGGAATGCGTTGAACGGAAAAGAAAGGAAGAAAGAAAGGCGTAGAAATAAATAAATAAAAAAAGAAAGAAAGAAAGAAAGAAAGAATGGCGTTTAGCAACGGACAGAAGAGGCAGGATAAAGAGAAGGGAATGTGTTGAACGGAAAAGAAACAAAAAAGAAAGAAAGGCGTAGAAAGAAAGCCCTAGAAAGAAAGGCATAGAAATAAATAAATAAATAAAGAAAGAAAGAAAGAAAGGGCGTTTAGCAACAGACAGAAGAGGCAAGATAAAGAGAAGGGAATGTGTTGAACGGAAAAGAAAGAAAAAGAAAGAAAGCCCTAGAAAGAAAGCCGTAGAAATAAATAAATAAATAAGTAAGTAAGTAAAGAAAGAAAGAAAGAAAGAAAGAAAGAAAGAAAGGGCGTTTAGCAACGGACAGAAGAGGCAGGATAAAGAGAAGGGAATGTGTTGAACGGAAAAGAAAGAAAAAGAAAGAAAGCCCTAGAAAGAAAGCCGTAGAAATAAATAAATAAATAAAGAAAGAAAGAAAGAAAGAAATAAAGAATAATAAAGCGACATTTTGAAGAAAGAGAATTTGAACATTTGCAAATCTGGAATTGATATCAACAAACAAACCGGTTGATTCGCGCCATGATAATCTCATGTAAATGATGCTAGACTTTATTCTAGCAGTCAATGTTTTCACAATGAAATTTATACTAAACAATGAACATTCTGAGGATATGATACAGATAACATATTTCCATCCGAAATATTTATGAAAACCACTTTGGTATTGTTATATTTTATTCTTCAACACGTTTTTGTTTTTCATCAAACTGTAAATAAATATGAATGTTAATCCATTTAGTTGTATTTATTTTAAATTTTAGAATTACGGATTTTGCCGTGGGTCGTAAGCGAAACAAAATATTGAAATTTATTGACTGGTGCGAAAACGCAACTTTGGAAATTGCCAAAACGCCTGGACAGTTGTCAGAGAACAATCTAGAACGAAATTGAAAATACTGTCGAGAAAAGAACACTAATAAAAAAATAAGTCTTTCATTTTACCAAAAAAAAAAAAAATATGGATCGCCAAATATAGTCGGAATTTCTTCATATAATTCGGACTGTTTTCCTCATCTTACTTGTCATGTTCAAAATGTTTATACCGTTGTACTCTCCGGCCTTCTTCAGATTATTGGAATTTCGAACTGAACCCTTTATTTCATCCGCCGGGGTAGATTGTTCTAGTTCCACGTTCCATGCATCTTATGGACATCACAGGAAAATATACGAAAACTTAAGGAATCAGCATATATACCACAAGAATAGAAATGAATACAATAGGGGAACTATTAATAAGGAGTTCTCTCGAAAAGCAACAATAACAAAATTGCAGCCCTGGGAGAAAATGGTTACTGAGGTATTAAGTTCCGAAAATTCCTTCACTGATGTCCTCAAAGGTACAAGGCCAATGGATAAAAGCGTTCGTTGGATCTAATGACTTGACCCAAGGAATTGTTAGTTGAATACGTGGCTACGGAGAGTTGAGTTGCCATTGACTCTTCTAGATGTCTTGGAATTAAAGGGAGATAACTGAGTTGCCCGAAAGAAGCATGGCATGTAGAACTAGAACAAACGTGTAGAGTGTTCTAGTTCCAGGCGCAATATCATAATATACATCTCTCTCTCCCTCCCTCTCTGTCTGTCTGTCTGTCTTTCTCTCTCTTTCTCTCTCTCTCTCTCTCTCTATATATATATATATATATAGAGAGAGAGAGAGAGAGAGAGAAGTATATTCCTTGTTTACTGTTTAGGATTAAGTTTGTGGTTCCTTCTAAGATATTTCATTATCAATCCTTGCGTCTTAGTGGAATTGCCACCTTTCTTGGGTGAATTGAGAAAAAAATTGCAATGAATGAGGCTATGCTGATGACAATATAGTGGACTCAGTAATTTTCAATCTGCTAGTCAGAATCATCTTCAAGAAGCAAGAGAAAGATCTAAAAGGTCAGCCAATCTAAGAGTGATCTCATCCGACAATCATCATTCTTGCTCCATATGCGGCCTCCTTTGTAAATCTCTAGCAGGTCTTAAGTGCCACTTAAGATTATCGCACAAAATTTCATAACGTAATCAATTAAGCTGTCAGGTCTTCATAAGTCGAAACCGACTGGAGAGTTCATTATTTATATATATATATATATATATATATATATATATATATATATATATATATATATATATATATGTAGTTGAATAATACATTTTAGATGCATCAAGGGTGATCTTCAGTGATGCACTGTCCTCATTGCCTATTTCGCATCATGTCGCCTCCAACATCAACCCCGACCTGAGTCAAGACGAGTCAGACCGCCTTTTTGAAAGGATCGTGCTTCGCACCGCGACATTGCAAAAAAAAAAATCACATTCTGAGCAATGTCGGACTTCCACTGTTCTTATTGTCAGCCAATGAGAACAAGGTTTTTCACGCTCCTCTCCGATATATATATATATATATATATATATATATATATATATATATATATATGTGTGTGTGTGTGTGTGTGTGTGTGTAAATTGTCATCCACAGACAGACTGTTTCGCTATATCACAGATCATCAGTGTGGCTAGACATCCGATTGCCTCAAGCCGGGATCGAGACCCGACTGATTTGGCATCAGTCGGAGATTTTGCCCTAAGCTAACGGAGCCCGGTGAAAGAAGGGGAATTTTTGCGTATTTATTCTTTGAATAAATACGCCAGTGACCTAGAGGTCTCAATTCATAGAAAAGCTTTGCATTATCAGCAGTAGTAGTCACTGTTTACAAATTCGCGCTTTCTCTCCAGAGTGCTCGACCAAAACTTTATATATATATATATATATATATATATATATATATATATATATATATATATATATATATATATAGTTTGATAATACATTTTAGATGCATCAAGGGAGGTCTTCTGTGATACACTCTCCTCATTTCCTATTTCGAGTTTTGCATCATATCGGCTCTAACTTCAACCCCGACCTGATTCAAGACGATTCAGGCCGCCTCCTTGAAAGCGTTGTGCTACGCACCGCAACATTTCACAAACAGTATTTCTCTGCCTAGTAAAGCCGGAGTTATTGACATATGTCAGTCAACGACAGCCAATGAAAACAGGGCTTTTCATGCTCCTCTCCTATATAGTGTTGTCTTTTTACTTCATCCGGTTTAGTTTCACTTCCGGAATCCATAACGAGGTAAGCTGGTCTCTTTCTTGCATGGTTTAATCCAATGTTTTACATTTAAAATACTAATCCCATAGCACTGTTAACTCTTTAACTAAACCTACACCCGTACACAAGCCAAATCTATCCTATATTAGCACTTTCTTGAAAAAAATGTTCACTATTCTTACCTTATACTCTTATTGAAACAAAATCACACACACACACACAAAAAAAAAACCCTACACGCATGTGCATCCACGGATCTAAATGCACGTTCATGCACATGTAATGAAACACAAACATAAATTGTATCCCCCAATCAATTTAATTTTCGAAACCAGTTGTTACTAAATTAACTCGTACTAATTTATGTAAAGTTCCTCCCCAGTTTTGTCATAAATCGACTAAAATAATTCAATGGCTGAATTTTTTGACGTAGTAACATATGTGAGAAAACGTCATTATTTTTGCACCAACCTAATACGTACTCAATTAAGTAACCTATACATATATTTAAAATCTGTTATATATTACTCGAAATAAATCTAACCAATTAATACTAGCAGCGACACCTGAGATTCCCAAACTATTATTACTACAATACTAATTTGCATCTTTATATATATATATATATATATATATATATATATATATATATATATATATATTAGGTTGTCCCAATAAACACTTGCGAAAAATTGAATTTTTATGCAACATAATCCAGCACAATCAAGACAAGCGATGTGTTCAGAAAGGGCAAGAGACACTGTCGGTTCCGAAACAAGATCGATTCGGCAAGAAAGTCATGTTGTGCATTTGGTGGAACTTTGAAGGAATCGTGCATTTTGAGTTGGTTCCGAATGGTCGTGCCATCAGTGCAGG
>OZ010615.1:61080558-61098058 GCA_963932145.1 Acanthosepion lycidas
GGTTATATAAATTTGTACATTTTTTTGTTCTTTTTTAATAATTTATTTAATACGGAGAAAACCATAATCTGTGCCATTCTGTCGGTAATACGTTTTGACTCGAAAAATACATCGAGCCTCGTTTTAAATGTTAGGTATCCTTATATATTTACATTACAATTTCCTTCATCCCCGAGTAACAGGGTGAGCCTGTACGCAATCAAAAAATCTTTGTTTAGAAGGAGAAAAAGTGATACGATGGCTGATTACTTGGCAGAAGTTATGTGGAATCGAAGATTTAAAATTTTATCAATTTTGGCATCAAATTACCACTCATTTATTTCCGGCTAAATTTTATTGCTTGTTGAATTTGTATTCAATCGAAAACACCTTTGTTGATGCTGGTCTTCCTGATTGAAAATTTAACAGGTTACAGGCGTTTAATTATCAAAATGCTAAAATGATGATAGCACCAAATTTTGTTTAAATTCTACATAAAACTATTAATAGTCTATACATATCCTAACACAGGGCTGTAAATTAATACATATCTTTTGTCCATGTAAACGAAGTTTCTTTTAAAGTAAACGAAATGTTGAGGTTTCTTTATTTAAGCAGAGGACACTTTTTAAAATGCCATGATGTAAATTTTAACGTGTTAGGTGTAGATACTAGGTTGTTACATAAATTCGTTCGTTTTTATTATCTATTTTAATAATTATAATTTATTAACAATTCTGATTAATCAATCCACCATGGATTTTCTCCTTATTGTTTATAATCTCCTGCCAACTAACCACTAACATTTAAATGCCTTGACGATAGAAACCCCTAGGTTTTTACTCGAAAATACATGAAGCTACATTTTAAGGTCCACATCGTTGTCGAACAAAACACCCCTCAAATTGTTAAAAAGCGATCGAAATAGTAGTAGCCTGAAGAGGGTAAATCATTTTCAGTCATTTTAACTGAATTGCCTCATCGTCGGTTCTTTATTCAATATATAACATAGCATTGAACATTTGGTTGTTTTAGAAGTGTTTCATCTCCGTACACAGCGCAAATGTCTCAAGCAAATTTGGCAGCATTATGACCTTAATGAAAAGCAAAGAGAAGAAAATATGCAACATGCTTATTTTTGCCAACTTGGCATTCCAAATCACAAGGATGTTTAATCTGAAATAAAATTTCAATGACGAAAGAAAACAGTTTCACAGTATGATCAGGGTTACTAAAAAGGAAAAAAACAGATGAATATATGTAATTATATATATATATATATATATATATATATATATATATATATATATATAAATATATATATGTAATGTATTCGATATAATGAAATATGCGTACACCTGTGACCCCTCTCACTGGAATATGATTGACTGGTGTCCGCCATAAATACAGACGGACGTGTAGGTGAGTCAAGAGCCTTAGTCTGAGGGCTAAGTCCATATCGACGCCGATTGGACTACGCCATTGATCTTCACTTCTTACCTGCGACTACGATACGTACCAGTCGATTACTGCTACCATATTCTACTTGGTTATAGTATCCAAAACACTTTCCGGGACATATATATATATATATATATATATATATATATATATATATATATATATATATATATATATATATATGCACGTTACTTATTGGAAAAGGATCAATATCAGTGATAGACCTAAAATATTTAGTTGCGTAGCTGCTATAAAAGATTATACTTTGAGATATTTCACAGAACATCAGAAAAAAAAACAGATGAATATATATATATATATATATATATATATATATATATATATATATATATGCAGTCTTTATATATATTATTTATATATTATGTATGCGCGGTACTTATTGGAATGCACTCCATATCAATGATAGAGCTAAAATATGTAGTTGCGTTGATGTGAGTGTGTGACCCTGGGTTTCAAGCCCTTTGCGATTCTTACAAAGATTTTTTTCTGACTATCGCAATGGGCGTGAAACCCAGGACCACAAACTCACATCAAAG
The DNA here is from genome assembly GCA_963932145.1 of Acanthosepion lycidas. Classification (NCBI taxonomy): domain Eukaryota; kingdom Metazoa; phylum Mollusca; class Cephalopoda; order Sepiida; family Sepiidae; genus Acanthosepion; species Acanthosepion lycidas. The sequence goes on from OZ010615.1 coordinate 61,082,556, forward strand.
CAATTATATATATATATATATATATATATATATATATATATATATATAGATAGATAGATAGATAGATAGATATTGATAATATTAGTGGTCAATATATATATATATATATATATATATATATATATATATATATATATATATATATACATAAATTCCTAAGAGGATAGAATCCAGGCTGAAATCAATGTCCAGGACAGAGTAATATAATAAAACAAAGTCTCAAACACTAATATTCCATATCCGATTTTTTTCTCTTTTATACCCGGAGTTATATTTTCAGATTCCTTTTATATTGTATTATATATATATATATATATATATATATATATATATATATATATATATATATATATATATGTATGTGTGTGTGTGTGTGTGTGTGTGTGAAAATATATAGAAAATAGGAAAGAAACTGGTTAGGTAAATAATCCAAAGTTCTTTAGTATTTTTGTTATTATTTTTTAAAAACAGTGCTCGATACAAAAGTAGAGCATAAATATAATTATTTATTTAAAAATATGATTCCAAAACGCTACATAAGAGTTCTCATGTTTTAAAACAAGAGCCGAAAACTTCAATATAATTATTTGAATTAAATTGAATTAAAGTAAGCTCTGTTTCATCGTCAAGCGAAATTTTTTTTTGAATAACTTATTTCTGAAATTTACGTGTTTTAATAGCAGATTCATTATTGAAATCCAAATTTCCATGGTAAAGGCCAGCGCGATTGTTCATATAAAGAGGGATAATTTGTATCAGTATAGAGTTACCTTCATAGGTGTCAAGTCAGGGTAAGGTTGGGGTGTCTAAATTTAAAACAGAAAATGATTTCGTCTAGTCTGGTTTACGTGTCTATGGAGATTTATTTATTTTTTTATTTTATTTTTTCTGAAAGGGTTTCGTGTATATATATATATATATATATATATATATATATATATATATAAAAACTGCCGTAACATTTGTTTTTTGACGACTTCATAAAGGGTTATCTTTTTATTAGGACTATTTTATTAAAAAAAAAAAAATTATATGCCAATTATTCAATGCAAAGATTTGATGATGTCGGAAAAAAAAACCGTTAACTCATGTCTATTGTTTAATAGATTTTTATTATTTAGAAACTTCATAATGTGTAGTTTCTCATGTAGGCATAAAGGGCATGGGTCATCTCAAGTTTTACTAGTTCTAGTTTTGTTTATAATTTTCCATTTTACTTTTGGTGTTTTATTCATTTCTTTCAAATGCCAAAAATATTTAGATAAAGATGTCTGATTTCTTTTATTTATATTGTTGAAAGTGCACTTATGCTGCCTCCATCTGGCTTTAAATTCATTCTTCGTAGACCCAATGTATATCATATTAGTATTAGGACTCTCAGTGGATGAGATAGTACATTGGTATACCACAGATTTGACGCAGCATTTATTTTCCAATGGGCAGTCTTCTGGGTTTCTAAAATCACATAATTTTTCACTGTTTTTGTCTAATTTAAGTGTAGGGTTTTTATAATACTATTCAGACATGGGGTTTGTTCAGGATTTTATTATTGTGTTTTTTTTATTATACTTTCTAGATTTTCAGTGCAGCTGTAACTCAATTTTAGGTTGTTCTTATTAAATAAGTAAATATATTACTAAGCCTAAGTAGGCTTAGTAATATATTTAGTTTCTGTTAAATGAAAATGGTAAGTGACAATAACATGAGAGTTTTCCTATCTTCTTGACCAATTCCTTAGGTTTTTGGTGTGCTTCTTCTTTACCCAGCATGTGCAATTATTTCTCATCAAACTCAACATGTCGGCCAGAACAAGGAAAGTCCATGAGTCCGAAATACTTTTCCTTGAAGTGAGAAACCTATGGCTGTGCCATTCTGTGTGTAAAGAAGCCATCTTCAAATAGCACAAATGTCTCAACCAATTTTGATTAAAAGAAAAGAGATGTCGAGCATGTTAATTCTTGTCTACTTGCCATTCTCTAAGGGGTGCTTAATATGAAATAAAATTTCAATGGCGTTAGACAACAGTTTCACAGAGTGAGCAGAATTACTTATAAGCCAAAAAAATACAATGAAAATTATTCTTCGAGATCAGTCGAAGATTACAAAAAAAAAAAATGACCGTATATATATATATATATATGTATATATATATATATATATATATATATATATATATATATATAAACGGTTAAAATTTAATTTTCCATCAACAAAGGCTGAAATGATAAAGGCTGAAATATAAACATTCACTTTTTACCTATTCCGAAAGAAAGAAAATTCACCCTTGTTCAAATATAAAGCGATAGATTTTTACCTATCCTCGAACAAACTAGATAGATGGATATATCGATAGATATATTGTTGCATAAATTATTTCGTATTTTTTCATCTATTTAAATATTTAATATTCATTAGCAGTTTTCAACCTCCTGTCAATGATCCACTAACTAGAAATCATTAGGTTTTGGCACTAAAAATTCATCAAAATATCGCTGCTAACATCTAAGTACCGCTACTCAATGCTATTACTACTACTACTACTATTACTACTATTGAGAACTGGAACCTCGAAGGTTGTAGTAGTTGCGCTAAGAACAGACCAAAAAGGCTTTAAACTAAGGCTACATCTCTCCTTTACCTAAATTATTCGAAGTATTTGTGTTTGGTTATTGTTCACATACAAGAAACATTCAACGTTCTGCAACAAGAATTTTTTGTCTGTTTCCTTTTATATATATATATATATATATATATATATATATATATATATATATATATATATATAAAATTTATCGTTTCAAAATCGAATCGACTTGGTTATATTTATTTTTCTCTTAAGCCGATTCTCACCCGACGAATTCGCAGGTGGACCAACGGAGAGCTTCCGGATTTCTACGATCCGATGACCACTCTCCATGATCAAAATAATCACAAATTAGCTGGAGGGTGTCTTCAAATTGATATTGGGAACCGGAGACTTGTGTCTAACCTGTAATACTGGACCATAACGGACCAATAGCCGGTCTTGTGGAGTGTGTGGGTCCACTGGGGTGGAGATACGGTCTTACAGATAGACAGGTAGATAATACATGAACTAAGATAGATAGATAGATAGATAGATAGATAGATAGATAGATAGATAGATAGATAGATAGATAGATATAAACAGATTTAGATAGATAGATAGATAGATGTACAGAGATAAATAGATATGAACTGACTGAGATAGATAGATAGATAGATAGATAGATAGATAGATAGATAGATAGATAGATAGATGTAAATACACTCAGATAGATATATAGATAGAAAAAAGACCAGAATTACTAAGACGCCCAAAAATGCTACGAAAGATTATTCTTCGAGATCAGTCGCAAAAAAACAAAAACAAAACAAAACAAAAAAAAAATCTCACGAATATATTTAACACCCTAATATACCAGACTGGGAAAGAAAGAAAGAAAGAAAGAAAGAAAGAAAGAAAGAAAGAAAGAAAGAAAGAAAGACTAGAATTATTAAGAAACCAAAAAATGCTACGAAAGATTATTCTTCGAGATCATTCATAAAACCTCAGAGAAAAACGAACGAATCTCTGTAACATCCTCTAATATACCAGATAAGACAAAAGTCATGCACCATTGGGATAATTTACTGAAAGTATACTTACACATGAACATTTTATTTCCTAGTTATTTCATTCAATTTAACTTTCATTCGCTTCTTCCCCATTCCTCTCACACTCCCGGGGGTGGGGGTGTCTCTATTTCTTATCCTGCCTCTCACCAAATATTACCGATCGTTTATATCTCTTCTATAACCTTGTTCCTTATTTTTATTTCTTTCTGTTCTCCATTCATTTTATCCATAAAATACAAGTCCTTCACTCTTTTTTCTTTCATCCATTTTTCTTTCTTTCTCTTTCTTATTCTCACAATTATTCTTTCTATTTCCGGTTAGGAAGTGACGTCAGCAATGGATACAGTATATTCAAATTTTCTCGATTTTATGCAATTTCTAGACAATATTTTCTCACATTAATTCCAGATAATGCCATCCGAAACTATCAAGATATTTCCTTAAAAGGAGAGCATTAGTGAGGCGTTGGCCGATATTGACATATCGGTCAACGCTTCACTAAAGCAAATAAGGTAAGTAATATTAACAGGAACTGATTCCTAGATTCTTCATTCCACTATAAAGAGAAACCATTTTAAAAATATGGAATATTGGGAGAGACAAAAATCGCCCACCATTAGGATAATTTATTAAAAGTTTAATTATACATGAATATGTTATTTACTATCTATTTAATATATGTGTAGTTCAAAATAGATTAATTTTTTAAAACCTATTTCAATTCCGTACCTGCGTTATTAATTAACCTCACCTGAGAGTTTTCTCTGTCATGTTAATACATTCATATTTAATTCTTTCATTTCTAGAGAGCGTTTGATAAAGAAACAGATTTCAAATGGCGCCACAGAAAAAAAAATCCAAGGGTGTAAGGCCTGGTGACTTCGGTGACAAATCAGCAAGACCTCTTCAGCTTATCTATTAACCCCTATTGTCCTCGACTTATGTCACATCCTGTATAACGTTCTGGGTTTCTTTTTCTTTTTAAGTGGCATATCTTTTCAGGACGTAAGCGGTCATGGCTCTCCACTTAACTCTATCCCTTGCAGCTCTCAACAAGTTCCTTCCGTCTGATTCCTCCCTCAGATGTTCGATCATCCACGAGCTTAAGGCCGCCCCCGTTGTTTTCCTTTGTCTCTGCCTCTATTCGACACGTGAGTATCAGATTCTCCAGGCCCTCCTTCCTCATTATGTATCCCAGAAACTTCAGCTGCTTCTTCCTAATATTAAGTATAAGCCTCCTCCTTGTTTGCAACCCCTGTAAGATCTTATCTTTGCTCGCACGCTTGGTCCATGATATCCTCATCATCCTTCTGTAGAACCGCATCTCTGTCGCCCCGAGTCTGAATTTAGTGATGTGAAAAATTATAATTGCTTTTAGAGTTAAAAATTATATTATCTCCTCTTATTGCTTTCCACTCAGTAACTCTCCTCCTGCGTCTTAGTGGCTTTGTTGCCTTGCTTGGGGTGAATTCAGAGTATATTGAGAATTAATCTTGATAAAAATGAAATACAAAATTCTCGAAAAGTTAAACGAATCCGCTGTGTTGACTAAATACTGATATTAAATATAAAAGGCTCCAAAAATACACCACTGATAACCTTCAGGGCAATAGCGAAGTGCATATAGATTTTTGTTATACATTTATTGCTGTCTCTAGCAGTTGTATGTTCAATGTGAAGTAGGTTTCAGGTAATGAACGAATACTTCAACAGGAAGAAATAAGAAAATAATCAAATGCAATGAATATAAAAGGCTCCAAAAATACACCACGGTTTACTTCCGAGACAGTGACGTAAGGGACATAGAAATTTGTTATGTATAGTCAAAATTACAATCTCTAGATAAGGTAGTGGTTTAGCAGTAACTGACCATTTTGGAAAAAAAAAAAAAAAGAAAAAAAAAGACACCTGATGATGGCGTCACAGTTGTTGGCCGAAACGTTGTATCTATAACAAGACAAGAAAATAATTTAAGAAACATTTACTCATCTAAAAGAGAAATAAAGTTAATCAAGCAATTTACACTGGCACGCATTGGCAATGACTGACCGTGATGCAAAAGGGGTTTTCTAGCAGAACTAATACAAAACGTGATAGACTGTTTTTCATCAAACTCACCCGTCCAGTGACGTGAAAATAATAATTCAATGTTTATTAATGAGGATATTATCTGAGATAAAATCATTTGGATGTGGCTGAGAGAAGCTGGAAAAATGATTCTCTCAGAAATGATAGAAGAAGAACCCGCAGCAATCAATTGATCTATCTATCTATCTATCTATCTATATATCTATATCTATATATATATATATATATATATATATATATATATATATATATATACACTTGACTCTTCCGTCGGTTTTCCGCTGTATGAGGGTCAAGTAATTTAAATATAGTAGTGAAGAATAAATCAGCCACACTTTTTTGAAGAGCCGAATACAGAGATCAGGTGCGCAAGGTCTCCAAACGACACCCCGCAGCTTTTGAATTCAGAGTTGTAATTCTTCTAGATCCAAGGCTATAGAACTGTCTGTCCTGCTATTTACACCTATATGGTAGGGTGGGGACAAGAGGGTTCATACTTTTCTCAAGGGTATTAGCACGTAAATGAATCTAATGAACTTGATTGAAATACGAACTCGGCTTTCCGTTTTCTCAATTCCCCGTACCTCCTTATATATATATATATATATATATATATATATATGTGTGTGTGTGTGTGTGTATATATATATATATATATATATATATATATATATATATATATATATATATATGGAGAGTAATATATATATATATATATATATATTATAAAATGACAATTGAACCAAAAATCTTAGCTTTTGCCGACGCATTTCGTCTTTCAACTTTTTCAAGGCAAAAATGAAATCGAAATGTTTTTGTTGTTATAGTTACATTAAAAAATCCAAATTTAAAAAGATAGACGCTTCTGTCTAAGTTTTTTTTTGTTAATGTACATTTCCTTTATACTAAGAGATTTTTTCTTCCATGTCGACAATATAGTTAAATTCCCAGATCAATTCTGTGGACAAGACAGATTGGTATAAAATGACAATTGGAAAAAAAATCTTAGATATTGCCGACGCGTTTCGTCTTCCACAGAATGTTTGTCTTGTACACAGAATTAGGAAGATTATGATAACAGCCCGAATAATGTAAATAATGCAAGTAATTTTAATACCTCATCTCAGAGATATAGACAAATACTGACCAATCATATAACATATTTCAATATACGACCCACTATGTTACGCTTCTGTTTGCTGCCATTTGAAAACGGCTGAACAAGTCACAAGTAAATTACGGCCGGAATTGCTTTTTCCGCTTAAATGTTAGTATACGAGAGGTGATCAATAATTTCGTGGCCTGACATATTTATTAGCTGAGTTTCTATTCATAATTGTCGATTTCATAGAGAACTGCCTCGGGATTAAGTGCATTGACAAAGAAGAAGATTATGTTGAAAAATAAATACGTTTTAAATAATCAGACTTACTTAGAGATCCACGGTTATATCAATAAGTCCGTAATCTGATATATTCACTAAGCAAATTGCAATATAACACTTTAAATTCTTAATCCTCGAATTGTGAAAACCGTATGACATTGAAACACTTTGAAACAAGTTAAGCAAAGCCGAGCCCCGTCAGTATCTAGATGGGTGACCGCTTGGGAATATCCAAGCCTGGATGTGCGATTGGAATAACCAACGACGAAAATCGCTTCGGAACACCGATCCTCATACAATCACAGAATTTAAGCAATGTCTAGCCTAGTCAATATGTAGATGGGTGACTGCTTGGGAATACCAAGTGCTGTAAGCTTGGATGTGCAGGTGGTGTAACGGATAATGGCTCAGAAAGGAAATCGGAGAGCCGAGTTCGAATTACCGTCTGCTTCGTTGCTCACTTGCAAAGGAAAGGTATGAATCCACTATTTCTCTCCCCATCTATGGATTAATTAGTAGGAAGTGTATTAGGAAAAAATTATTATCGTCTAAATTTCGTTCAGTCTAAAATACTGTCTGCCTTTATATAACATGTAAATGATTAATCAGCTGAAGATAGCAGTTGAGTTTTAATTTTTGAAGAGGGTAGCAAGTGATGGAAGAAACAATAAAAATAAAAATTTCTGTTACATTTAGCAATTTCAAGAGAAAAATTATTACATGCCGTACGTATGAACACTAATAATTCTGTCCCAATCCTCATAAGTACGTTGCTGTATAGGTAGTCCACCATTAGCAGTGGTTTACCTATTTCATGCCGCTGGCGAGTATTGTATTTTCTTGATGCTATCAAGATTACCATTTCATTTCCAACGTCTCTTTTGTCCTCATTCGGTAACCCTTTTTAGCTTACAATATATATATATATATATATATATATATATATATATATATATATATATATATATATATATATATATATATAATTATTTATTTAAAAAAAAAATAAAATAAAATTTATAACATAAATATGTTATAAAATCACTACAAAAATAGCCATTTTGTTTCAACACCCTCGGTGTCTTATCAAGTGATGACGTTGAATGTTATATATATATATAGTCAAACCTAGAGAGCCAGACAAACCTACCAAGGTTTCACCTCAGCGGATCGTCAGGGAAAGCTGGATTTTCGACAGACGTTCATTTTCTTAGCTCTTTCTTTTTTTAAAATATTTTTTTCCTTCGAAATAATTGATTTGATCATTAGCAAATCAAGAAACCGAAGGTTTTCCGAGTCGAATTTAGTTACCTATCTATATATATATATATATTTAGTTACCTATCTATATATATATATATATATATATATATATATATATATATATAGATAGATAGATAGATAGATAGATAGATAGATATAAGACTTACTAAATGTTACATACCCTACCTATGAACACAAATGAGTCTGTCCCAAACCTCATAAATACGTTGGAAACTATTGTAAGCGTGTGTAATACGCTATCTAGCAGTGGCTTACCTACTTCACGGCGCTGACGAGTATTGTATTTGTGAATGTTATTTGATTACCATTTCATTTCCAAACTCCGTATTGGTTATTTCTCATTCAGTAATCTTTTTTAGGTTACAACAGATAGATAGATAGATAGATAGATAGATAGATAGATAGAAGTCTTACTAATTATTATATACCGTACCTGTGAACACTAATGAGTATGTCCCAATCCTCATAAATACTTTGGACACTATTGTAAGTGGGGGTCATATGCTCTCTAAGTAGTCCATCACTAGAAGTCGTTTACCTACTTCATGCTGCTGGCGAGTATTGTATTTTGTTGACCTTATGAAGATTACCATTTCATTCCAACCTTCGTTTCGGTTATTCCTAATTCAGGTTACAACAAAAATGATGAGACCTAACCGCCAATCTAGTAATATGTTCACATCACTGATCGGAAGTTTTTGAGGAACATGGAAGAACTTCTTAATTGCTATTTTTCCCAGGCCCACTCTGTTTAGGTCCCAACTATGGGCATATTTCAACACACTAAACTGGGGTCAAAGCACTACGAAAGTATAAAAATATACTTTTTATAGTATAAATTTCATAGCTAAAAAATTACCAGCAATACATTTTTTGAAAAAGAAGTTACTAATGTTCCCCCCAAAATTAAATCTAGGCATTAGATGACCCACAAGGTGTTTGTGTGCCGCTAAACAAACAGTGCTGAGTTTAAATTTAAAAGTGAGGTTATCAAAGAGGATAGCTTATCAGAACAATGAAAATATTTATAGAACAGGTTACCGGAATGAGATTGAAGCTGAGATGCTAGGTCAGGACCAATAGTATTGCAGATTCTAATATGGATTCTAACAAGAATCTCTAGATAAATACAAGAATCATCAGACTAGATGGGAGGAATGGTATGTTATAAAATTTCAAGAGAGACTCTGGAGACTAAAGATTGTCTAGCGTCACAGAATTAAAAAATACCAGCAATACATTTTTTTGTAAAAGAAATTATTAATGCTCTCAAGAAAATAAAATCTCGACATTAAATGACCGACAAGGTGTTGGTATGTCGCTAAACAAACAAACAAGGCAAGTATAGTCTTCCAACATCGAAGATCGCCGCATTACAATCTTTCCTAATAGTTGTTAGTAAAAGTAAGCAAACTGTAATTACTATCTAAACATACAAAAAAATGTGTTAAATGATATTTGCATTGCGTCGCGTGTTTATTCCTGATGTCCGAAGTATTCATGCTTATTCCTGTCTCTCTGAGAGAACGCAGACCTCACAGATTTTTGCTATTAGCCATTCTTTCCTTCAGTTCGCTTCCATTCGCCAGGTTAATGAAATTGGATCGAATTCCATCTCAACAAATATCAGATTCACTGACCTCATTTGCCGGACAGAGAAAATCGGTGCGGGGAAGATAGGATAGGAAGACCGGTCGGCAGTTGCTATCTCCCGAGTCTTAGACCGAGAGGGAAAGCAGATGACCGACCCTCAAATCAACCAACGAGCCGAATACATAATGCGGCATTTTTACCCGCCCTTTTATAATAAAACGAAAACAATTCTGGCATGTCCATTATGGAAAGACTTTGCACTGTCTTGTCATTATCCCAAAGGGATTTTCATTAATATGATAATGTCTGAGAATTTTAAATGTTTCACAGATTGGCCTATTTAGGTTGGTCCCGAACAAAACAATGACTTGCATAATCAGTGTCTATCAGCTTAGTGGTTAGGAGAATGCAAAATTACTAGAGAGGTGGTAAGTTACTTTCCGCATACTCACGCGCATATAAAACTTTTCCTTTTAAATATATGTTTACTCAATAAAAGATACCACACAAAGAAGAGAGTAGCTGAGTGAGATCGTTGTATTGACATAGAAGGATGAAGTCAGAGAGGATAAGGAGGATAAATAGGATATACAAAAGTTGACCCTAGTTTTGAAAAGGTTAAGATTGTAATGACCCGGGAGGAAGAATCGTGTAGATTATAAGGATAAGTAGGATAGACAAAAGTTAACTTTAGATTTGAAAACGTTAAGATTGTCATGATCGGGAAAGCATCCTGTTCCTCAAAGTAGCCGTTCTTGTGAACAATCTGAGTGGTACTTCTTCTTTACCAATGGAATATGAAGGGAACGGGGATTATTCAACTTTGTGTATGTGGCGTGATGGCTCTTGAAAAGATATGAACATGCAGTAGTACATGGAAATTCCGGTTAAGTTGTCCGCGACTTAACGTTTATTTTGGCTGTAGACTGGAATATAAAAGGCTTTGGCTTCTAAACTCTGTCAATCCTGAAATCCATATATGCAGCATTAATCCATTTTTTGGTCTGATGCATAAAGACAGTACATACCATGAAAAAAAAAAACAGGTACTTTCAGGGACGCAAGAAGGGACCGAGCCCTTTTTCCAACATCTTTAACGACTGATGACACATACCGGAATTAACAGTAAAACTGTCCAAATCGTATAACAGCAAAATTGTCTATTAGCTTGATTACGATTTGAGCTATTATATCTTAGAAATGATTAAAGATATCTTACTGGAATTCGCCAATGTTTTTATAACACTATTGGACTCTCCAAGCTTAACAGAAGAATCGTGATGAAATCAATCATAAACGAAAATGACATGTTTATCATTCATTAATCATAGCTAAGGATTAGAAAATTATGAAGAATTGAAATAAATTTGAAATATATATATATATATATATATATATATATATATATTATGCTTCAGGTGATTGGACTTTCGAACTGAAACCCTTTATTTCGTCGACCGAGATAGATTTCACTCACTTGAAAAAGGCCGGAGCATACAACAGTCAAAACGTTGTGAATATAGCAATGAAGTTGAGGATAACATTCCGAATAATATAAATAATGTAAATCATCGTAATACCTTATTTCAGAGATATAGAGACCGAAACGTTGTGAATATGGCAATGAAGATGAGGATAACAGTCCGAATAATGTAAATAATGCAAGTAATCATAATACCTCATCTCAGAGATATAGAGGCCGAAACGTTGTGAATATGGCAATGAAGATGAGGATAACAGTCCAAATAATGTACATAATGCAAGTAATCATAATACCTCATCTTAGAGATATTGAGACCGAAACGTTGTGAATATGGCAATGGATGTAAATAATGTAAGTAATCATAATACCTCATCTCAGAGATATAGAGGCTGAAACGATGTGAATATGGCAATGAAGATGGGGATAACAGTTTGAATAATAAAAATAATGTAAGTCATCGTAATACCTTATTTCAGAGATATAGCGGCCGAAACATTGTGAATATGACAATGAAGATGAGCATAATCGTCCGAATAATGTAAATAATGTAAGTAATCATAATACCTTATCTCAGAGATATAGACAGCTCTTAAATTAGTTTCTCTCTAAAGAAATATGTTCTTTTTTTAATTACGGTATTATTACGGTATCAGAGTTACGGACATCATTGTTTTTATGCAATCAGAAGGAGGTTGCCATGTGGTTTATACTGCAAATATGATAAGCGGTCCTTACAGTTTCAGAAAGCGAGATCAACAGATTGCACCTATTTTTTTCCCATCATCATCTGGTGCTTATTTAGAGATTCCTTGGCAATGGTTGTACACAAAGGGAACTAGTTAGGACTTCATAGAGACACGAGGTATTATGGTGACTGTAGAAAGAATGGTAAACAAAATTGTGTTGTTTTGGTGGAAGGAATATACTGATATGTTTTGAGTTACTAATTGTGGCTAGATGACTTTGAGATAAGACAGACTAAAGACCAGCCTTCACCATTCCCCATTTTTGCTACAATTTCCAAAATAAATATTTCTTTCATCTTTGGTACAAAAACATTTTGAGTTTAAGTGCAGTACTAGATTTTTGCAAGGTCTCATCATTTTACAGTTCAAATGGCTAGATGTAACCGTAAGTTCTATGCCAACAGTTTATTCAGTAGTAATCCAGGTTTGTGCAAATCTCAACCGGCTTCTTGTTTTCTGGTGAAATGTGATCATTAAAAATTTAAATGCAATGTCAAATTTTATCTTCTGTCTTCTTAATACACAAACACACACGCACATATATATATATATATATATATATATATATATATATATATATATATATGTGTGTGTGTGTGTGTGTGTATGTGCGCGCGCGCGCAAGCGCGTGTGTGCTATTTCTTCACGCGCCCTTCTCGATGGTGGAACCTTCTTCCGGGTTCTTGTTTCCCAGCCAAATTAGATCTTTAAAATTGTAAGTGATATATCAAACGTTATCTTCTGTCTTCTTGATTCTTGTTCTTTTATTGTCCTCTCTCCTTAATAGCAATTTTTCTCATATTCTCTAACATTCAGTAACCCCTTGCATCTTAGTGGCTTTATTGCCTTTGATCTTCCAAAACTGAAATGCAATGTCAATCCTTGTTTTCTCTCTTCTTAAATCTTGTTCTTTTATTTTCTTCTCACCTTAATAGTCATTTTCTAACATTTAGTAACCCTTGCATCTTAGTGGATTTATTGCCTTTGATCTTCAAAAATTGAAATGCAATCTACATGCCGTCCTTATCTATCTGTAACCTACTTATATCTATCTACATGGGCACCTCGAGGCGGTGTAATGGTTAGCTTGTCTCGCTAGAACAATTACGACTGAGTAATGAGTTTTGTTCCTCACTGGGTACCCACTACTTTCGGCCTTGTGCCACATCTAAGCTACGCTTGGAAAATCATTATCTATCTATCTATCTATCTGCAGCCTGCTCATATCTAAGTTTGTTCATATCTATCTATCTATCTATCTATCTATCTATCTAAATGTCAATCTATCTATCTATCTAAATGTCTATCTATCTATATATATATCTATCGTCTGTCAATATCTATCTATCTATCTTTCCATCTATCTATCTATCTCTCTAAATGTCTATCTATCTATATATCTATCTATCGTCTGTCAATATCTATCTATCTATCTATCTGTAATAACTACTTGCGTCTTAGTGGCGTTGTTGTCTTACTTGGAGTGAAATGACTGAAAAAGAAAATAGGGATGAATCATTTTGATGAAATACTGTTCGGATTAAAAGAATGTCGGACTAGAAGAGTTGTACCTGTAGAATTCATTAATAGAAAAGCAAGCAAACACTTAATAGGATTTTTGAAAAAAAAATTCTTCAAGTGTTTGTCTAATTTAAAGGAGCTTTGTCAATAATAATATTTGTATTTATAACAATCCACTCCGTAAAAACGCACAGATAGATAAAAGTATAAATTCAAAATGAAATCAACGTCATAGACATTGTTGATTTCTAAGAGAACGATCTGTCTTTTTTTTTTTGTCCAATCATCGTTCAATTTAAAGTACAAAATATAATAGGCAGGAAAATTGAGATTTCTCTGTATTCTTTGTTAAATATGGCTCGCGGGCAATTTGCTTCTATTTAATTGGTTTAATGGGCCCTACTTACAATTTCGTTTAATTTGAAAGAAATTAACATTTTTCTCCTAAACATTGGCATTTGAAAACATTATCAAATTTGATGGGTTATTTTTTTCTGCAATTCTCTTTCAGTGAAGTCATCCTTAATTGTACGAACATTTACAGACAACCACAATTTAAAATGGTTGCTAATAGACAGACGCACCTACACAATTTAATGCCCAGAAATAGATAGATCTAAACGGAATGGAATAGTCTAAAAGGAAACTTGTAAAATCGTAATCTATCTATCTATCTATCTATCTATCTATCTATCTATCTATCTACATTCTGCTCATATCTAAATGGTGCGATAGGTAAATAGTTGCCATTCTATATCTTTAATTTCACGCATGCGCGTTTTTTTTTATTATTTTGTCGGCTGCACAGTATCGTAGGGTCAGTTTGGGCACTGTTATTGCGAAAAACATCACCATAACGCAATTTACACCGCCAAAAATTTGGAAACGGCATGCTATACTGCTTGGCATTCCTGCATGAATCTCCAATACGGATATTTATGGGTTTTTAGGTGTCAGTGGATTCGGAAAGAGTTAGCTGAGGCTAATGGCGATTACGAACTTACGGAAGCTCGGAAAATTCATTATGATCGTTCTGTTAAGAAACGAACTCCCTAATTTGTAGGTGAGGGCCTTAGACTCAACACAGAGCCTAAATCAAGCGCCTCGTGGAGGTAGTGCTGCCCTGTTCAAGAGTGTGGCTAATGAAATACACTTTGTTTGGCAACAGGATTCTACACCATGTCACAAAAGCAGGAGAATCCAGTCAAGGCTGCCAAACAATCTCTTTGACCACATCACACTTTAGATCTGTTTATCTAACTCCCCAGAATGCTGGACACTTAATTATGTGTGTAGCACAGTTGAGCGAGCGAGCGACAAACAAATCTCCTTGTAGCACCAAAGATGAACTGAAGGCAAGCATTATGGAGGCATTCACCAACTTAAACAAGGAGATTGTTCAGAAGAGTTGCAGGAGATTCCAAAGTCATATAGAGGCTGTGTTTGAAGCCAATGGCGATTTTATTGAATTAATTTAGTATTTGAAAATAGTTTAGTGTAATTTTGTTAAGTGTAACTGTTAAAATGAGATGTCAATGTTATTTTCATTTTTTGCGTAATTTAGACGACAATTAATTCATCGCACTATATATATATATATATATATATATATATATATATATATATATATATATAAAGAGAGAGAGAGAGATAATAGAAACATAAACAATAACATTAAGATTTTTTATAAAAATCAGATGAACGAAAATTATAAACAGGATGAAAGCAGAATTATAAAAAAAATGTCTAATACCAGCTGGCAATAACA
>OZ010615.1:61100558-61125558 GCA_963932145.1 Acanthosepion lycidas
AGTTTACAGCACCTGGTATACCAGGGTTTTATTTAACGCTGAAGCAGTGGCCCCAAACATTAAAACCTCCACTACAGTGGCGCGAAAAAACCTCCACTACAGTGGCGCGAAAAAACCTCCACTACAGTGGCGCGAAAGGACCTCTCTTAGAAGTTGTCTGATAGAACATATTTCCAGATTACATCCATTTCATCCAATACGGTCTAAGCTTTAGCTATGCGAATTTTTAAATTCCTTTTAGAAGAATTTATTTCGCTTCCTAGGTATATATAAGATTCGACAAATTTGATTGAGACAGAGGCTTTGGTGGTTGAAGTCTATAGAATTCAGTTTTAGGGTTCAACATCGTTAGCAGCATTTTCTAGTGATGATTTCTGCAGTAATAGCGAAGTCATCTGCATAGACAATATCCGGCGCACCGGTTGAGAAACGCTACCCTAGACCCTTCTCTCGTGGGACAATCCAAAGTATAGAACAAGAACTACAGTTCAGATACGGGTCACTTCAATTTCTAGTTTTCCTCATTCACTTTGAAACGCTGCAGACGAGATTGGGGACAATATGGGGAGACAGCTGATGGCAATCCCTAAAGAGGATTTTGCAGGTATGTTTTTAAGCCGAAGGGATGCTAGGATAAGTGCGTGATATTAAGAACAATGGAGAGTACATTATTTACAATTCTATCTCAACAAATATTAAGTATAGCTCTCAGTAACCTACTGTAGTCAAATCAATCTTAGACTCTACGGTTTTAGTTAATGTCCAAGCCGTAGCACTATACATTAAAACCGCCGTACATGACAATAAAAAACCACTGTATATAAAATGTTAAAATAATTTAAAAGAAAACTTTTACATTCATAAACATCTATTATTTAAAATACAGTAATGTCTTGAGATATGAGTTTGATTTCTTCCAAGACCAATCTCGTAACTAAAAAGACTCGTATCTCAAATCAATTTTACCCACTGAAATTAATGGGAACATTTCCATTCCGTTCCAGGCCCCTAAAAATTCGCCACTGCTCTTTCTTCTCGGCTGTTGAATGAAGAAGATAAAAGCATTCATCTGATGTCATCGACGCTATGAAATGGTTGGTTGAAGTGTGCAGCGACTGATTTAATTGTTGCTGTTGTTCCTGATGTACTTTTTTATCGTTATTAAATCGAAGACGTAATTTAGTTTGCTTTTTTTTTTTTATTTGTGGCAGAAGAGCAAATATATGATTTGAAGTGTCACGATTCAGAACCGGTGGTTTGAATACGACTTGAGTGCGGGGAGCGTTAAATTTCTATCAACTCACTGATACCTTAACGGGGAGAAGCGGTACGTTGCCATGACAACGGAATTGCAACAAAAGCCTAAACGGTCTTCTGTTAACAAGGAAATACATTTGTTTTAAGCATATCTGTTCTTAAAGGGTTAAATCAACTTTTATAACCAGCTTTTAAGAACCGAGGAGGTGCTTTGAAACTGTTATTAATTAAGATTATAGTTAATAATATGATAATAATCCCTTTCTTTTTTGTAATGTAAATGATTGTAATCGCAAGATTGCCTTTATTTTAAAATATTTCGTGTTAAATGGCTGGGAACTTTCCTATAGCAATATATATATATATACAGTGTAACACGAATATAAGAGAGTTGTCGGGACCTGAGAAGAAGTCACTTATATCCGGGTTTCTCTTATATCCGGGTTTGGTCTATTATATATACATTAACACAGGCTCTGATTTGGGACCAGAGAAAATATATCTTATATCCGGGTTTTTCTTATATCAGGGTCTCTTATATCCGGGTTACACTGTATATATATATATATATATATATATATATATATATATATATATATATATATATATATATATATATATATATGTAAGAGCTACACTTTTTCATATTTGACGGTTCTGTGGAGAATCCAGGTTCGATTCCTCTTTGAGGATACATATATTCTATGAAATTTCACGGATATTCAGGCCGGCAAATACTGTTAAACAGAGCATTTATATATATATTTTTATTAAAAACAGAGCACGCACGCACACACACACACACACACACACACACTCAAACACACACACACACACACACATATATGTATGGATTAAAAATTGTGTATTTGAGCAGCAATCTTCCTGTTATGCGCTATTGTTTCCGAATTTACAAGCCATTATGAAGGAGGAATTTTATTTTGCTTTTAAATGAATATATGGATTTTTTTTCTTATTTTGGGGCCTTGTTAGGGCCCAAAATAAAGACACAAGAGAGGAACTGATTTAACCAAATATATTAACAGCAAGAAACGTTCGGTCCAACTCTTAGAGCTGACTGCTAGAAACCTCCCTCTCCAAAAGGCAATACCTGCTCCTATTTATAGCTTGGAGACTGCATGCGAGCGTGGGTAAATTACCATAACATTTATGTATTATCTAGAGTTATAAGAATGTTTTATTTTCCATACTCGTTATAATATAATAGCCTCATTCAAATGTACAAGAAGAGTAAAAATAATGCAAGCATTATTAATAAAAAAGACAAAAGCGATACTGAGTAACATCTACTATGAACACGGCCACAGCGCGCTGACTGTGTTTGTAAAAAAGAAAATCCTATAACTCTAGATAAATAAATAAAACAATGCATATATTCAGTTAAAAGTAAAATAACATTAATCCCTGATTTTACCTAAACGTATAGCCGAAAGCGCTTTCAAAACATTCGGACAATTTTTATATGATTTATGTTCAGAAAAGAAAAAATGTAAGAACACATGAAAAATTATATAAAGTAACTCAGCCACAGCACCTTGTCGGTCGTTTCGACTAAAGTTGATTATATATATATATATATATATATATATATATATATATATATATATATATATATATATATATATATATATATTATCCTTCGAGCCTTGGAGCGGATAGAATGGAGATGAGCGTATTTTAGTGGACTCAGAAGTTTTCAATCTGCTTGTGTGAATCGTCTTCAAGAAGCGAGAGCAAGATCTAAAAGGTCAGCCAATCTAACAGTGATCTCATCCCGCAATCCTTACTCTTGCTCCATATGTGGCCTCCTTTCTAAATTTCTGGCGACTCTTAAGTGACACTAAAGATTATCTCACAAAATTTCATAACTGACTCTATTATGATGTCAGATTCTCATACGTTGAAACCGATGAGAGAGTCCATTATATATATATATATATATATATATATATATATATATATATATGCGTGTGTGTGTTTTCCTTTATCAGTCTGTTTTAGTTTATATCTGTGTTGGTTGGGTGTTGGTTGCTTTTGTTTAATGCCGAAATGTAAATATTTTATATGCAATTTTCTTTTGGGGTCGGGGTGGGGAAATACTAATTGTTTTAGTGATGCAAGTCCAACTAATTAACCCATAGGTAGATTAATACATTTATCAATGGTATTTGCACGTAAGTGAATATAAAAACCAATCTAGAATTGGAACTTGGCTCTCCGATTAACAATTCCAGAGATTATCCATTACACCCGAACATCCAAGCTTACAGTTTTTTTGCAAAGCGGTCACCCATTTAGGTACTGACCAGGCTCGACGTTGCTGAACTTTGTTTATAATACAGGAACCGGTGTTTTAACGTGATGTTGCTGTTAGCATTCAGATCTGCGTAAGAATGCATCATTTTTTAATCGGTGTTACCCGAAACAAGGTAGCAAAGCCACTAAGACACTAAGGGTTACAATGTGTTATACCTGACGTACCTATTATATTATTAATAGACTCTCCCACACATAATGAGTAGTAGTAGTAGTAGTAGTAGTGGTCGCCAGTTGGGCTCAGTGGTGTTGAGCGAGACAGTCGATGTCGGACATTGAAGTATCAACCATCACAGCCACAAGCGAGAAGCGCGAGAAAATAAATTATTAGCATAAACATACGGCTACATTTAGCCAGGTCAACCGTAAATAGACGAAATCTCGACGTCAATCTAGTAATGAATCAAGCGACTAATCTCAACAACTCTGTGTACCATAGCAAAGAGCGATATTTAATTGTATAAAAAATACAAAATATAACCATTTCAACAGTGAATTGAGATCTCGACGCCTGTCGAGTACTGTGATGAAATTTTAAAAAATTAGGTGAGCCACTGAGAGGTAACCTTACGGCGGTAGAAAAGTGGCTGAAGACGAGCAGCCACATCAGGACTGATAATATTGCTGATTCTTCTTAGGATATTATCAAGGAGCTGAAGGTATATAGCAGGGTCACCAGACCATACGTGACAGCAAGATTCTAAGCATGGACAAGTGGTAGATTTATAGATATGTAGGTTGATGGTGAATATATTTAAATGTCCGCATAACCACAGCAAAGATGGCTCATGTGAATCGAAAGCTTAGTTCAAGGAACAGCTTAATAGAAAAATACCCAAATGTCAGAGAATTTTTGTCTTTATTTTCACCAGAAATTAAAGCAACCATACGAAGTTTAGAATGGATCAGGATTTGACATAATAGACATTCATTGTCTGTTATATTTAAAAATATATGTTTTAAGGATGGTCTGCTGGCCCAATATATATATATATATATATATATATATATATATATATATATATATATATATATATATATATATATATATATATATATATATATATATATATATATATATATATAAATAAAACAGACATTTTTTATGTTTATACGTTCTTATTATAGATAAAAATATTTAAGGAAATGCTCTGCTTATAATTAACAACATTTAGTGGCCTAAATGTCCGAGAAATTTTCATAGAAATATGCGTCCTCTAGACAGGAATCGAACCTGCATCCTACATATAGTCTGATGTGCTTTTACCGATTGAGCACTTTATCCCATAAATATAGCACACATTAAAAGTATATTTCTTCATATATATATATATATATATATATATATATATATATATATATATATATATATATATATATATATATATATATATATATATATATATATGTGTGTGTGTGTGTGAAAATATTGTAGAAAATAGGAAAGAAACTGGTTTGGTAAATAATCCAAAGTTCCTTAGTATTTTTGTAATTATTTTTAAAAAATAGTGCTCGATACAAAAGTAGAGCATAAATATAATTATTTATTTAAAAATATGATTCCAATTCGCTACATATGAGGTCTCGTGTTTCAAAACAAGAGCCGAAAACTTCAAAATAATATTTGAATTAAAGTAGGCTCTGTTCCATCTTCAAGCGAATTTTTTTGGGGAATCAGATGGAACAGAGCCTACTTTAACTCAAGTTAATTCAAATATTATTTTGAAGTTTTCGGCTCTTGTTTTGAAACATGAGACCTCTTATGTAGCGAGTTGGAATCATATTTTTAAATAAATAATTATATATATATATATATATATATATATATATATATATATATATATACAGTGTATCACAAAAGTGAGTACACCCCTCACATTTCTTCAAATATTTAAGTATATCTCTTCATTGGACAACACTGACAAAATGACACTTTGACACAATGAAAAGTAGCCTGTCTGCAGCATATATAACAGAGTTAAATTATTTTCCCCTCAAAATATAGCGATTAAAAGCTAAATCCCTGGCAACAAAAGTGAGTACACCCCTTAGGGAAAGTTGTCATTATTAACATACAACATGTCAACTGTCAATATTTTGTGTGGCCACCATCATTATCCAAAACTGCCTTTACTCTCCTGGGCATGGAGTTTACCAGAGCTTCACAGGTAGTCACTGGAATGCTCTTCCACTCCTCAATGACGACATCGCGGAGCTTGCGGATATTTGAGACTCTGCGCACCTCCACCTTCTGCTTGAGGATGCCCCAAAGATGTTCTATTGGGTTCAAGTCTGGAGACATGCTTGGCCAGTCCATCACTTTTACCCTCAGCCTCTTCAGTAAAGCAGTGGTTGTCTTGGATGTGTGTCTGGGGTCATTGTCATGCTGGAACACTGCTCTGCAACCCAGTTTCTGGAGGGAGGGGATCATGCTCTGCTGCAGTATTTCACAGTACATGTTGGAGTTCATGTTTCCCTCAATGAAATGTAACTCTCCAATACCTGCAGCACTCATGCAGCCCCAGACCATGACATTCCCACCACCATGCTTGACTGTAGGCATGACACACTTATCTTTGTACTCCTCACCTGGTCGCCGCCACACATGCTTAAGGCCATCAGAAGCAAACAAATTAAATTTCGTCTCATCAGACCATAGGACATGGTTCCAGTAATCTATGGGCTTTGTTGACATGTCTTCAGCAAACTGTTTGCGGGCTTTCTTGTGTATTGCCTTCAGAAGAGGCTTCCTCCTGGGGTGACAGCCATGCACACCAATTTGATGTAGTGTGCGGCGTATGGTCTAAACACTAACAGGCTGAATCCCAATCTCTTTAATCTCTGCAGCAATGCTAACAGCACTCCTACGCCGATCTTTCAAAGAAAGCATTTGGATGTGACGCTCAGCACGTGCGCTCAGCTTCTTTGGACGACCTACCCGAGGCCTGTTCTGAGTGGACCCTGCTCTTTTAAAATGCTGGATGATCTTAGCCACTGTGCTGCAGCTCAGTTTCAGGGTGTTGGCAATCTTCTTGTAGCCTTGGCCATCTTTATGTAGTGCAACAATACGTTTTTTAAGATCCTCAGAGAGTTCTTTTCCATGTGGTGCCATGTTGGAACTTTCAGTGACCGGTAAGAGAGAGTGTTAGAGCTGCACTACAAATTTGAATACAACTGATCCCCATGAACACATGGGCATAGTTACACTAATGAGTCACATGATATTTTGGAGGGAAAATGAAAAGCAGTACTCAATTTAGACATTTAGGGGTGTAGTTTCTTAGGGGTGTACTCACTTTTTAGGGGTGTAGTTTCTTAGGTGTGTACTCACTTTTGCTTTTAATGGCTATATTTTGAGTTATTTTGAGGGGAAAAGAAATTACCTCTGTTACATATGCTGCAGACAGACTACTTTTCATTGTGTCAAAAGGTAATTTTTACAGTGCTGTCCCATGAAGAGATAAACTTAAATATTTAAAGAAATGTGAGGAGTGTACTCACTTTTGTGATACACTGTATATATATATATATATATATATATATATATATATATATATATATATATATATATATATATATATTCAGTCTCTCTTATACATATCTATATTTCTTTTTTTTAATATATATTTTCAATATTTACCCGTATTTATTTATACCTATTTACTTACAGACAATCTACAAAGAGGTCATAATTCTTACGTATTTTCCTTCGACATTAGCAGAGAGTTTAAATGCCAAACATTAGAATTGTTTCCACATAAAGATCATACATTGACACCTGAATATCGTTGTCTGTGCACGAACGATGAATAGATGTTAATCGGCTGAGAAACAAACTGCGCTAGACACATATGAACTGATTAAGACAAATCGATTTAATCAAACGATGGAACATCAACAGAATACGATATTAGCAGACAGCGATTTGATTAGAAAAGAGAGAAGAAATTGGAAATAGATTTATGTCGATTTTAACAGTATTTAAGAAATAGATATCCAGAGAATAAATTTTGGACAGATATAGGTACACCAGAAAATTTGCTAAAAAGTCTACGGTTCGATCAAGAAAGAATTTAAAAAAAAAATATGATAAGGTGAGATTTGATCGTAGACTGAGAAGTAGATTTTTGTTAAATAGTCTAGAAGTCTATTAGTTTTTAGTAACAGTGAATTGTGACTAGACCTTCTGAGGCTGACCTCTAAGGTTTGAGCGTGGACATGTTAGAGTTTGCGCAAATTGAAACGATAATTCCGTTATGTTTTTTAGTATTTTGTAGATAGAAAGATAATGAACAGAAATAGAGAGCTAGATAGTTAACGAAACAGAGCTAGATAGATAGATGGATAGATATAAACAGGCATAGATAGCTAGATATTTAATGAACATATATATATATTTATATAGTTAATGAATATATATATATATATATATATATATATATATATATATAGAGAGAGAGAGAGAGAGATAAACAGAGATAGCTAGATAGCTAGATATTTAATGAACATATACATATATATATATTTATATAGTTAATGAATATATATATATAGAGAGAGGGAGAGAGAGAGAGACAGAGATAGATTGATATATATATATAGATAGATAGATAGACACACAAACATAATGAGCAGAGATAGATAGATAGATAGATAGATAGATAGATAGATAGATAGATAGATAGATAGATAGATAGATATACAGACGGACACAGAAAAATAATGAGCATAGATAGATAGATAGATAGATAGATAGATAGATAGATAGATAGATAGATAGATAAGCAGACGGACAGACAGACAGACAGATAAATTGACAGATAGATAATGAGCAGAGATAGATAGATAGATAGATAAGCAGACCTACAGACAGACAAATTGACAGATAGATAATGAGCAGAGATAGATAGATAGATAGATAGATAGATAGATAGATAGATAGATAGATAGATAGATAGACAGACCCTTGTGCAAATTAATTGAAACAAAACGAATAATTCCGCTTTATTTAATTTTTTCATATTTTTCGACCTCGTCAACAAAAAGACTTTCGGAAAGAGACAGGAGTCGGTGTATACAGCCATTTGCTCATATGCACAATATTCAAGACCTACCCACAAGAGAGGGAGATGCAACAATTTGGCGAGAACTTTAAAAACACCCTTTTCAGATACATGGTCAGTAATGTATAATTGAATTTCACGGAAGATAGCATAAACTACAAGAAAAAAATACATGTTTATCAGCAAAAAGTTGAGTTCAAAATGCAAATTACAAATCGCGGATACTAAAATTAAACTAGTCCAACAATTTGAATATCAGGGAAATGTTCTAATAGATATTGCGCACAGTGACCTTCGAAGACATTTTGTGAAGGACAAAAAGACATTCCGAAAGCTTAGCAACAGAATTAAGTGACAAGAATTTCGTTTAAAACAAAGAAATGAATCCTGGACAATCTTTTCACAGATGAAGAAGAGAATTGAAGCAATAGAAACAAAGAAAAGTGTACTGAACTGTTATGTAATATCAGTCCTCCTATATGGCAGTGAATGCTGGACAATCTCCTCACAGATGAAGAAGAGATTTGAAGCAAGAGAAACAAAGAAAAGAGTACTGAAATGTTATGTAATATCAGTCCTCCTATATGGCAGTGAATGATGGACAATCTCTTCACAGATGAAGAAGAGAATTGAAGCAAGAGAAACAAAGAAAAGTGTTCTGAACTGTTATGTAATATCAGTCCTCCTATATGGCAGTGAATGTTGGACAATCTCCTCGCAGATGAAGAAGAGACTTGAAGCAAGAGAAACAAAGAAAAGAGTACTGAAATGTTATGTAATATCAGTCCTCCTATATGGCAGTGAATGCTGGACAATCCCCTCACAGATGAAGAAGAGATTTGAAGCAAGAGAAACAAAGAAAAGAGTACTGAAATGTTATGTAATATCAGTCCTCCTATATGGCAGTGAATGATGGACAATCTCTTCACAGATGAAGAAGAGAATTGAAGCAATAGAAACAAAGAAAATTGTACTGAACTGTTATGTAATATCAGTCCTCCTATATGGCAATGAATGATGGACAATCTCTTCACAGATGAAGAAGAGAATTGAAGCAAGAGAAACAAAGAAAAGAGTACTGAAATGTTATGTAATATCAGTCCTCTTATATTATGGCACTGAATGTTGGACAATCTCTTCAAAGTTGAAGAAGAGACTTGAAGCAAGAGAAAAGAGTACTGAACTGTAATGTAATATATGGTGGTAAATGCAGGACAATCTCCTTACAGATGAAGACGTGTTTATACGTCGATCGTGATTCTTTTTATGCCCTTCTGATCTTGAAACGAGTCCAGTTGTCAACTCATCCGTCTGGTAGAGGCCATCGACCGGCTACTTTAAGAGAACTCAGTTTCTTAGTTACTATATTAAAAACAATTCGCCTGATAAATGAAATATTTTTTCCCAAAATAATAGATAGATAGATAGGTAGATAGATAGATATGAACAGACTTATATCTAGCTAGATAGATAGATATGAACAGACTGTGATAGATAGATAGATAGATAGATAAGATAGTGATAGAGAAGGATACATAAAATACCGTGATATATACATACATACATAGAAGAACAGTCCAAGATAGATAGATATAACTGTACCAGAATTGTTGCTAGCTGCCGTTAATAGACCGTTGTGGAAAATAGTTTGTGTCTTCTGCATTCAGACCTTGCCCCTCCTACGATTAGAAAATTCAACAGGATGATGATAATGATGATGATATCTAAG
This sequence comes from Acanthosepion lycidas, assembly GCA_963932145.1. NCBI lineage: Eukaryota > Metazoa > Mollusca > Cephalopoda > Sepiida > Sepiidae > Acanthosepion > Acanthosepion lycidas. The sequence continues at coordinate 61,110,945 of OZ010615.1, forward strand.
TGTTGCAACCATGGCCAATTATGGAAGAGCGACATTTTCATATTGTGTCGTTCTTCCGCAGACAGACTTGGTTAAAAGTAATTGCGATGCTTTACGTAATATCCTCCTCTTTCTCTTCAAAGCCACACATATATATATATATATATATATATATATATATATATATATATATATATATATGTATATATATATATATATGTATATATATATATATATATATATATATATATATATATATATATATATGTATATATATATATATATATATATATATATATATATATATATATATATATATATACAGAGTAGAACTTCTTAATGGGTTTGAGGGAGGGAAAAGAAGAATGTGAGGAGGACAGGTTTTAGGAGGCTTGATAGATTTTTCAGCAAAAAATACGTTTGGCTTCTAGATGTTTCTTCGGCGTGAAAACGAGACCAACAGAGATTTATGGCGGGTTAATCATAATGTGGGCGGCAATGCAGAATTGAATAATAAAGATATATTTCTTGATAAAACAGATGAAAATAGAATTTGTTTGCACGTATCATGGCCATTACAAAAATATACGAGTAAGTATAAAAATACAATATACAAGGTGCGATAAATTGTGTAAATGAGGCAAAAATGAAAATAATACTGACTTCTCATTTGCACAGATATATTTACCAAAATTACGCAAAAATATCTTGCAATACTATTTCAGTATGTTCATATCCCAAAGAGTGTGAGTTCAATACCCGGTTAAGGCAGTGGAGAACTTTCAGAGGAAAATTAACACGAGATAACTGACATCCATTAAACATGGCACATGGAACAGTGCGCGAAATAAAGGGTTCAGTTCTACATTCCAACTACCTGAAGAAGGCCGGAGCGTACAACGGCCGAAACGTTGTAATAAATATGGCGACAAAGATGAGGACAATAGTCCGAATAATGTAAATAATGCCTCATCTCAGAAATATAGACAAATTAAGTTTAAATTAAAATTAAATTAAAAGCACTAGTTTCGTTTTCAAATGCACTAGTGCTTGTAATAAAATTATATAACTGAATTTGAAGTTGTTAGTTTCTGTTTTTGAAACATGGTAATTTCTGTGTAGCTATGGAAACATTTTTAAATCAGTTAATTCATTATATTTATGCCCCGTAAATTTAGATTCAGCATTATTTTGTAAAAATAAAAATATCAATGAGACACCGGATTATATAGCTTATTGTTCTTTCTTTTTTACTATAATATATATATATATATATATATATATATATATATATATATATATATATATATATATATTTAATTTTTTTTTTTCCGTATATTTTTCTTCATACTGTCGGATGTATATCCATATATTTGCTTATATATATATATATATGTATATATATATATATATATATATATATATATATATATATATATATATATATGTATGCGCGATAGATAAATTGTCGTCAAAATTACGCAAAAATGAAAATAAAATTAACATCATATTTAAACAGATATATTTACCAAAATTACACAAAAATATCTTGCAATACTATTTCAGTATGTTAGCATCTATCTGTATATCTGTCTATCTATCTATCTAAGTCTGTGCAAATCTATTGATCTATCTCTGTTCATTAACTATCTTAGTCTATTATCTATCTATCTATCTATCTATCTATCTATCTATCTATCTATCTATCTATCTATCTATCTATCTGGGTCACGAGACAATGACACAAGCTCTGTGTGATGTTGGGCCGCCTTCTACCATCCTCCAAATTGCCCAGTTCCGTAGATAGATAGATAGATAGATAGATAGAGAAATAGATAGATAGATAGATAGATAGATAGATAGATAGATAGATTCATTGATTTGAAAAGAAATACATTTAGATAGATAGATAGATAGATAGATAACGAATTGGCATAGATAGATAGATAGATAGATAGATAGATAGATAGATAGATAGATAGATAGATAGATTTGAAAATAAAGACATTTAGACAGATAGATAGATAGATAGATAGATAGATAGATAGATAGATATGAACAGACCGAGAGAATTAGACCAACGTTTGAGGTACCGCCGGAGGGTTTTGAGTACCTTGGAGCGGGAGTTTTGTCCATTAATTATAACGAGAAAAGATACCACACATTGATCCCGTCCAAAAGACCGGAAGGCGATCAAACTGAAGTGTTTACGTCAATGTTGACACTGGTATGTTATGGTATGTTATATGACGCCATCTTGATGTGCAAACAACGAACAATGTATTTGAAAACTAAACAAATGAGAAAAAAATTAAAGAAACAACTTAATTTTTCTTCTCTTATTTACAAACATGGAGTCATATTAACGTTCAAACGAAAAATCCTGAGTTTTTAAAACACTTAAGAAAGTAAAAGGGAATAACTGATAATATTGTTTTTCCCGGTGTTGAGTTTCTATGAATTACGTCCACACATCTCTCCGTCCCGAAATTTTGAAAAATATTTACATTTGTTGGATCCTGACATGCCTTTCGTTGGAAGTAAACAAGTCAAGAGAATTAAAAATAAAAAAAAAAAATAAAATAAAAAAAAAATAAACTCCTCTTTGGTTTGAATCTATTTAATATTATCTAAGGACAGGCAGATCTCTGAATACGGACGCTAAACAAACACAAACGAATATATATACCATCTGAACCCCACATTGTGAGAAATGAAATTATCATAGACTTACATACAAAAAGCAATATTTAACGTTTTTTCAGTTAGGCTTCGAAATCCGGATCGTCATAAATTATAACGTTTATTTAAAAAGTCAGATGAACAGTAAACCTGATTAACGAGTGAAAATTAATCAGACACACAGAGAAACATACAGACACACACACACACACACACAGAAAACACATACACACATACACAGACACTTACTTACATATATATTAGGTTGGTGCAAAAATAACGTCGTTTTCTCATATAGTAGCATATGTGAGAAAACGACATTATTTTTGCACCAACCTAATGCCTTATCATCTAATCGCATATAGACTAACAACAATTATTAAAAACTTCACATGCATGAAGACATATTTAGTGTTTTACAGTTAGGCTTGGCATAGCGTAGTTTCTTGGATCTTCGAAAGGACACACGTCGACACAGACACATAGACACACTTTACGAATATACACCACTGGTCAAAATCTTAAGACCAAATACAAAAGGGTTAAAAAAATATAAAATACTGTTACTTTAATCAAAATATATTTGGGAAACATTTAGATTTAATTAGAAAATGTAGTTTATCAACACAAAAAAAAAACAAAAAATACAAAAAAAAACAAGTGGATATTTTAAGCTTTTAATTGATTAATTTAAACATTGAAAAAAGATTTTTTCGTTGGTTATAAAGATAAGACCATATAAATAAAAATAACAAATACAGAACAAATAAGTTACAACGACAATTTAATTCTTATTATATTCTCCATATTTGCGAATTACTTCGAAAATTCGTTTTGTCATTATCATTATCAACTTCAGCATAAGGGTGCTCTTCAAGGAGGCATACATTGCAGCATGAAGAGCATACACAGTTTCAAATTGCCATCCATGCTTATAAACATCCTTTGCCATCCAATTTCAAACACTTGTTTGTTGATAAACTACATTTTCTAATCAAATGTAAATGTTTCGCAAATATATTTTGATTAAAGTAACAGTATTTTATATTTCTTAACGCTTTTGTATCTGGTCTTAAGATTTTGAACAGGAGTGTATATTGCCATCTGAATCGCACATCCTTAAACAAGAGTTATCATATATATATATATATATATATATATATATATATATATATATATATATATATATATATAAAGAAATATTTAAGTTTTTTTTAGCTATACTTGGAATCTGCAGTACATGCGTAGTCCTTACGATTCTTATGACTTACAGTACTCGTGATCGATCGTCATCCACCCATATTGGACTCTGCTATCGTTTATCCGACGTATGAATGTCAAGCAACTCAGTTCCTGCGAACCGACAGCCAGATACCTGCAAATATGATTTCATTATAGTGGTGAAGGCTTTATTCAGAACCAAACGCACTTTTTGAAGAACCAAATAAAGATAACTAGTGAACCGTTTGCCACAAGGTCCCCAAACGACCCACCGCAGGTTTTGAATTCAGAGTTGTTCTTCTCCTAGACCAGTTGTATCCAAGGCTACAGAACCCAGACCTATCTATTTACCCATAGCTGGAGTGAGAATAAGAGGATTCATACCCTTGCTAAAGGTAATAGCACATATATATATATATATATATATATATATATATATATATATATATAGTTTATGAAAAACTAGGTAATCCGTATGGGTAAAGCTAAGGAGGATAAAATCCAGAGAGCTCAAAGTAAAACCAGAGCACACACACACACATATATATATATATATATATATACATATATATATTAAAAATTATAACCTATGCATATTATAACATCACTACAATACTACTTTGTAGTGATGTCATAACATGCATATTTTATAATTCTGAATATATATATATATATATATATATATTATATATTTTATATTCTGAATATATATATATTCCAAAAAGTAAAATTCGCTTGAAGATGGAACAGAGCTTGGTACTTTAATTCAATTTAATTCAAATAATTATATTGAAGTTTTCGGCTCTTGTTTTGGAACATAAGAACTCTTATGTAGCGATCGAATCATTTTTTTAAATAAATAATTATATATATATATATATATATATATATATATATAAAGGAAGAACAGTAAGATATATAATAAGAACAGTAAGATATATAATCCGGTGTTAAACTAATTTAATTATATAATTAAATTAAAACATTAGTTCTTGAAGATGAACAGAACTAATGATTTTAATTTAATTATATAATTAAATTGGCACTTTTTAGCTTTAGTTTTTAAAACATGGCTATTACTGTGTAGCGAATAAAACATATTTTAAATCAGTTAATTTATAATATATATATATATTATAATTTTGAATATATATATATATATATATATATGTGTGTGTGTGTGTCATAATTTTGAATATATATATATATATATATATTTATACACACACATATATATATATATATATATATATATATATATATATATATATATATATATGTATGTATGTATGTAATGTATTGTTAAATATAACAGACAACGATTGTTTATTATGTTTGATCATGAGCCGTTTTAACCTTCGTATATTTGCTTTAATTTCGGGAGAAAATAAAAACAAGAATTCTACATTTGGATCCTTTTCCATTAAGCTGTTCCTTGATCTAAGCTTCCGGCTCACATGAGCCATCTTCAGAGTGGTTATACGGACATTTTAACAAAGATAATCACCATCAAATAGTCACAATACATTACATTGCATCTAGACATATGGTTCTGTTAATAATATTTCGGTCTCTTACATGATACGATGTCATAGAATTTCATCATTAATTTACGGCCTACGTCTTCTATTCCGCGACCGTTATGATCGCATAGAAATCTCCTATATCAGCATAACAGAATATCATCTTTGGTGGTGAATATATTTAAATGTCCGCATAACCACAGCGAAGATGGCTCATGTGAACCGAAAGCTTAGAGATCAAGGAACAACTTAATAGAAAAATATCCAAATGTTTCAGAATTTTTGTCTTTATTATCACCAGAAATTAAAGCAACCATAGGAAGTTTAGTATGGCTCAGGATTTGACATAATAGACATTCATTGTCTGTTATATTTAAAAAAATATATGTTTAAAGAATGATCTGCTGCCCCAATATATTCTAATATATATATATATATATATATATATATATATATATATATATATATATATATATATATATATATATATGAAGAAAGAACAGTAAAATATATAATCCAATATAAATTTACAGAGCATAAATATTATATATTAACTGATTGAAAATATGATTTTTTCGCTACACAGCAATAACCATGTTTCAAAAATGGGAGCTAAAAAATTTAAATTTAATTATATAATTAAATTAAAAGTATTAGTTTATATATATATATATATTAGTTTGGTGCAAAAATAATGACGTAATATATATATGTGTGTATGTGTGTGTGTGCATTGCTGGCCTCTCGTATTCTTGTTTACTAGGGTGCATAGCCAATCCCTATTGAAAATGCTTACAACACCCACAGAGCCCACCTCTGATTGATACTGCAACTATTCTGAGCAGACCATAGCGCGTGTTATCTAGCGTGATCAACAATTTGAACAAGGCCAGTTCGGCCACTAGGACTTCTGCTCAGCTATCGACGGCCCCCAAAGGTTCCGTCTACCCAATTTCACTCACAAGGCTTGGGCCAAACCGTGGTATGGTTTTCAGGCACTGATCGACCTCTCCAGTCCAATAAAAAAAGAAGTCTACTTCCCGACAAATCGACTGTGCTTAAATTCGAACCCGGGTCTCATTGTCAGCACGCGAACGGCCACGTGCTCATTGCATCGAACAAGGTGCTTTTATTTAGTTTTTTTTTTACAATTTCTCATGCGATCTAATATTTTTTTTTCTTTTCGGATGATAAATTATATAAAAACTGTCCGAATGTTCTTTTTTATCGAGCGCTTGAAAATGGTTAAATGTATAGCCGAAAGCGCTCGAATAAAATTCGGACAGTGTTTATATAATTTATCATCTGAAAACAAAAATTATTAAATCGCATGAGAAATTGTATAAAAAACTAAATAAAAGTACCTTGTCTGTCGTATTCAATGACATGTGCATGAAAGAAGGATTGCTGCCTAAATGCACAAATATATATATATGTATATATATTAATAAAAAGAAAGAACAGTAAGATATGTAATCCGGTGTTCTTATAGATATTTTTATTTTTACAAAATAGTGCTCAATGTAAATTTACAGAGCATTAATATTATAAGTTAATAGACTTAAAATATGGTTTTTCGCTACACAGTTCCAACCATGTTTCAAAAATGGAAGCTAAGAGCCCCTAATTTAATTTTGTACTTAAATTAAAGACATCACTTCCATTTCATCCTCAAGCGAATTTTTATATATGTATATAGCAATTTTCTGTGTACATACACGCGTACACATACACAGAAATATCTGTAATATATATATATATATATATATATATATATATATATATATATATATATATATATATATATATGTAAGAAAAGAGGCCCTGACACACTAGGTTTTGATTTGTTTCACTAGTATCACATTTCTCTTTCTAAAGTACAAAACGACCCCTTCCACAACACCCACAATTTTTCTCCTATTTTTCAAAATCTTCACTTTGCTCAGATCTAGGTCATTCTGACCCAGAATCTCTCAAAGAGCCCGGATTTTATTGATTTTTTCCTCCACTTCAATCGTTGGGGACATATCTTTCTTTTTGTCGCTATCAGATACAGTCATCGTTGCTGATAACAACGTTACAACATCGAGCCGTTGTTAAGGGTTGCACAGCGTGGAGTGTGCATATAGAAGCTGGAATTGTTGTAGTAGGTAGCACAGATTCCGCTCCGAAAATGTCGAAGGCGGGGGTTGTGTCGAAAGAGGAAAGGGGAATAAATTGCATATTACAAACGTATTATTATCCATATCATCCTTGTAGCCATATTCAAGACATTTCGACCATAGTACGCTTCGTCTTCCTTAGTATCTGTCTGTATTTCTGAGATGAGGTATTTTAATTGTTTACACTATTTATATTGTAGGGACTGTTGTCCTCATCTTTGTGGCCATATTCACGACGTTTCGGCCGGTGTACGCTCCGGGATTCTTCAGGATCTGTTTATATTTGTGAGATGAGGTATTGTAACTATTTATACTATTCACATTGTACTCGTCGTTGAGGCCATATTCACGGCGTTGCGGCCGTCGTACGCTCCGGCCTTCTTTAGATGATTGGAATTTCGACCGAACCGTTTATTTCGTCCACCAGGATACATTTTTCTAGTTCCCCGTGCCGTGCCTCGTCTGCATATCTGATATAATATCGGAACTATTAATACGGAATGCTAAAGAAAAACAATGACAACAACAAAATTGGAATATGAGCTCTGGTAAAATATGGTTACAGAGACATTAGATTTATGATCTACTGATGTCTTCAAGGACATATGATCCAGTGGGTAATATCGTTGACTTAATCCAAAAGATTTGTGAGTTCAATACCTGGCTACAGCAGATGTGGACAAAAAATTTGTTGAGTTAATCGGGAAATAACTGATGCTAAATGGAACGTAGAACTAGAACATCTACCCTCGGTTCGAAATTCCAATCGCCTTAAGAAGGTCGGAGCGCACAACGACCGAAACATCGAGAACATGGCAACAAACAGTTGGAACAATGTAAATTGTTTAAAAAGTTAGAAAACATTACCTTATAAATATATATAATAATTGCAATTAGACAGATCCTGAAGAGGGCTGGAACGTCCAACGACCGAAACGTCATAAATATGACAATAACGATAAAGACAACAGTTCGAACAATTTTAATAGTGTAAATAGTTACAATACCTCACCTCAGAAATATCGGCAAACCCTGAAAAATGCCGTTGCGTACAACGGCCGAAACGTCGTGAATATAACAACAAAGATGAGGACAACAGTTTGAACAATGTAAATAGTGTAAATAGTTACAATACCTCATCTCAGAAATATAGACAGATCCTGAAGAAGGCCGGTGTGTATAACGGCCGGAACGTCGTGAATATAACAACAAAAATGAGGACAACAGTTTGAACAATGTAAATAGTGTAAATAGTTACAATACCTCACCTCAGAAATATCGGCAAACCCTGAAAAATGCCGTTGCGTACAACGGCCGAAACGTCGTGAATATAACAACAAAGATGAGGACAACAGTTTGAACAATGTAAATGGTGTAAATAGTTACAATAACTCATCTCTGAAATAGTGGCAGATCCTGAAGAAGGTCAGAGCATTCAACAAACATGTATGACGATAAGCTAGATTTAGCAGGAAAGGCTCTGATCGGTAGACTGGAGGTTTTGAGGTGCGTTGTTTCACGGTCCACACTGACCTGGGGTGGTAGAAATTCTTAGAGTCCCAGCTATGGGCAAACAGTGAACCCCCAAACAAAACATAGACAAAAATACATTTTAGTAGTAAAATGACCTGTAATACATTTTAGCTGGAGTTGAAGCCATATAATTGCGTGCAAATTAGATTTCGGGATTAAATAACCAACAGAGATGTTGATATATAGGGGTTGGAAAAATTAATTGGAACAGTTGCAAAATCAGTTCCTATATTTCAACGAAATATTATATTAAGAACTTTAACTAAAACTTCGTAATTGCAGGTTATATCTATTGTAAATAGAATTTATTTAATTTACTGTCTTTGTTTTATTTATTTTTAGAATTTAGTAAAATTTAAGCTAAATGCGTGGCCTCTCCAAGTTTGAAAAAGAGCAAATTGTTGGAGCTCGCATGGCAGGAGCCTCGATCACTAAGGTTGCTGAACTGTTTGGTTTTTCAAGAGCTACCATATCAAGAACACTGATGCAATTCGAGAAACAGGGCAAGACTTCTAGCAACCGCAGCAATTCGGGCCGGACTCGCAAACTTACTGACAGGAACTGACGTGCATTGAAACGCAATGTGGCAAAAAATCATCGGACAAAGGGGCCAAAGTTACTGCTGAGTTGAATAACCACCTGAATAGTTCAGTTTCTACTAAAACTGTTCACCGTGAGCTCCATAAAGCTGTATATCAGGGAAGAGCCGCTGTGAGGAAACCTGTTCTCTCCACTCGCAACATTCAAAAGAGGTTGAAGTGGTGCAGAGATCACAATGCCTGGTCTGCAGACCAATGGAAGCAAGTCATATTCTCAAACAAGTCCAGTTTTTCTCTTTTCCCAACTTCAGGGCGAGTTTATGTGTGGAGGCAGCCCAAAAAAGCTTACAGCCCTGACTGCCTTCTTCCAACAGTGAAGCATGGAGGTGGATCAGTGATATTATGGGCCGCCATATCATGGAAATGTCTCAGTCCAATAGTTGCCCTGCATGGTAGAATCAACAGCAAAGATTACCTGAACATTTTGGGAGATCATGCTCATCCTATGGTCAAGACTTTATTCCCTGATGGTGACTGGATCTTCCAAGACAATAATGCTCCAATACATACCGCTCGAGTGGTTAAGAATTGGTATGAAGAGCATGAAAGTGAGATAGAAAACATGGAGTGGCCTCCTCAATCTCAAGATATCAATATTATTGAACATTTGTGGTGCATTTTGGAGCAACAAGTTAGGAGCCGCTATCCTCCACCGTCGTGTCTTAAAGAGCTGGAGAAGGTTTTAATGGAAGAATGACTGAAAATTTCTCTGGATGAAGTCAGAAAGCTGTATGATTCCATTTCGAGACGTATTAAAGCTGTCTGTGAGGCTAAAGGAGGCCCAACTCTATATTAAATAAATTGTCTTTGAATTTAACAAGTATTCCAATTATTTTTCCAACCCCTGTACCTCTGAACAAAATCAGTCAAAGAAACAATGACAGAGTACTTTCATAAAATTCATTGGTTGGTTAATTTGTTTAACGGCATATCAACACCTTTATGGGTCATTTAATTCCGAAGTTTAATTTTCTTGGTTGCTTTGAAGTAAATATATGTTATTCTGCTTTCACAGTGGAATACATGGTAGATGGAACTCAGATTTTGTGACATTAATCCATATAATATCCTACAATTTCTTAGATCAATCTGTATTTCACAATATGACTTCAACAAAAAGACAACATAAAACACACATATCATCTAGTAATCATGTCCACACAAACATCTATATATAAAAAAAAAGCTGAGTTTTATCTACCATGTTTTCAATTGTGAGAGCAGAATAACATATACTTACTTCAAAGCAACCAAGAAAATTAAACTCCATAATTAAATGACCCATAAAGGTGTTGATATACTGTTAAACAAATCAACCATCCAATCAATCAACTCCGGCCTCTACTAGATGCTCGGAATAAGAAGAGAATAGTTTGAATTCTAGTCAAGTTCTTCTGATTCAGTTAAGGGAAAATACCATTAGGAAAACGTATGAATCCATCTATTATCCTCCAGTCATGGGTTAAATCGTAGAAAAGTTGAAAAAGTCACTGAAATCTCCAACGAAAGTATTAAAGCAATATTCATTACCCCTTCACAAAAAAGAATTAATTTTGCAATCTAAAATATGATTTGACTTTAAATATCTTAAAAATGTTTGAGAACCCCCCCACCAAAAAAAATAAAAAAATAAAATAAATATAGCGTTATTTATCCTATAAATTATAGGAATTACAAAGAATATACGGTTCGGGCTGTTATCCTCATTGCAATATTCACACTGCGGACTTCTTCAGGTGATTGGAATTTAAACAAAACCCTTTACTCCGCCCACCAGGATGGACTGCTCAACTTTTGGTTGCCTCAGTTATTTCCCTTTGACTCAATTTTGTAAGTTCACCACTGCTGTGGTCTGGTATCGAACTCTGATTTTACTACCTATTTATCTACTGCGTGACTTGTCCTTGAGGATATCTAAGTATGAATTTTGGGGCCTTATAAACCTAATGTTCAGCAACGATTTTTTATCAGTGCTCATATTGCAATTTTTCTTTTATTATTATTCCATTTTTTTACCAGACCTTATACTGCAATTTTTGTTGTAATTCAGTGTTTTTCTCTGGCACTCCTTATTACTGCTTCCTATATTGTATTCATTTCTATGCTTGGTCGGCTTAAGAGATTTCTGTGGCCTAGTATATGTGCTAATTCCTTAACTTTTCGTATTTTCCAATGATGTTCTCTGTTATTTCAACCTCATCACACAGGGGGTGGTGATCTCTCTTTTTCCTCCATATGTGGTCAGCTACGCCTGATTTTTCAATTTCACCTTGTGTTACAAATCTTACGCACATAAAAGATCCCAATCAGTCACGCTGAATTGACTGGCTCTTGAGCCTTTGTATTTGGTGAAAAATATAGAGTAAGAGAAGAGATGTATCCATGTCTACATGTGCGAAAGTGAATGTTAAAAAATCGATTTTAAAAATAGGGGACTAATGTCTATGTTTATCGCTACAAACCTTTAAGCCAACCATGTTTTCCCGCGTGAGTTGGGCAGTATCTTTTAAGATTATGACAAGAAATGTGTTTTTTATCATTTCATCCCAAGCAAGGCAACAAAGCCACTAAAGCGCATGGGGTTACTGGGTATGATAAGCTATAAGTAAAACTTTATTAAGGAACGAGAACAATAAATTAAGGGCAGAACGTAACGACTGGCATTGGATTTAAATTCTTGAAAACCCGGAGAGTTCCAAGTACTACAGAAGAAACTGTCAGCATAGAACTTACGGTTTCATCTAACCAACTCAACGGTAAAATGATTGCCTTGAAGCAAGGATCTTGAATATTTTTATACTTAGTGTTTTGTTTTTGTTTGGGGGTTCACTATTTGGCCAGAGGCTGGCACCCTAACAGGTGCTATCGGACAGAGTTAAGGTGGGCCTGGTAACAACAGCAATTAAGAGATGGTTCCATGCTCCTCAAAGCCTCCAATCTCTCGATCAGAGGCTTTGCTGCCAGGTGTAGTATATCGTCATACCCAGGACTACGGTAAACAGCAAAATTGTCCAAATCGTGTAACAGCATAATTAACCATCAAAAAAATGTCTAATATCAAAATATGACTGAACTAATTGAGTTTCTTTTTTGCCAGGTTTTCAGATAAGATGTTTAGCCATCTTGATACCATTTGTAATAACAAACAGTGAAAAACCCTTTGAGTTTTTCAGCTAGAAATAGAACAGGTTAAAATTGTTTTGTGTCAGATCCAATGTATTCCTAAGTGAGCAATGGTGAGAGGAAAAGATCATTCAGACCTTCAGTAATGGTACTAATAGTCATAACCTGGATTCCATCTTCAAAGTCTATTCAAGGACCATCAAGGGAGCAAAAAAAAAAAAAGAGAAAAGTAGAGAGGAAAACTGGATCAGGAGCTCATAACAGGAAGAGGTATGATCATTTCAACTTAGCGCTAAACAGATCAATTAGAAAAGATCCAACTCAATCCACAAGACGATTGTCACGTCAGAGTGGAATTTCGGTTATGGCAGTCCAAAGAGCAGTAAAAAAAAAGACATGAAAATAAAATCGTACGTGAAACGCGTGAGGCATCTTGTTACACCAGGACAGAAAGTTAGAAGTTTAGAGAGGGCGAAGATCATCATGAATGTTGGAAAATGGTCCTGGAATAATATATATATATATATATATATATATATATATGAACTTTATTTCAATGTATCATGAGCTATGACTAATTCATGATGAACATAGCATTTTCGTTTATGATCAATTTCATCACGATTCTTCTGTTAATTTTGGACAATAATTATGTATTCTTATTGCTCAAAGTAGAGTCCAATAGTATTAGAAAATATCGAAGAATTCCAGTAAGATATATTTAATCATTTTTAAGATACAATAGTTCAAAGCTTAATCTAACAATTTTTTAAAAGCATTTCATCCCAAGCAAGGCGGGAGCGCCACTAGCACGCAAGGGGTTACAGAGAGCGAGCTTAAAGAGGGTGTTTGAGGAAAGGATAAAGAGAAAGACGGGGAACTAGATAAAGGCGTCAGAAGATGTCGATTGACATTACACTTGAATATTTGAAGATTATAGCTATCAGGGAAGCAATTAAGGGGAAGGGAGTTCTACTGCCAGGAAGTGCCAGAAAAGAAGCTGTTGGAGTAGAAGAGACGGTTACATTTAACCGTTTCGACAGTGAAAAGATCGGACCGAGATGCCACCCTAGTAGCACGCTTAAATTCATGTTTGGGAACAAGGTAAGTAGTTCGTCCGAGCAGTTGTCATAAAAACACATGGAAAATAGGCAGAGTAAAGCCACGGCATGTCTGTGAGATAGTGACTGTAGATGAGATGCCAGATCAGGACCTTGCACATCGGATATATGGACAATTTTGTTGTTACTTGATTTGGACAAAACCCAGTATATATCAGGAGTACCAAACAAGACCAGACCAGACTAAACGTGATAGCAACATTCTATACATGGGGAAATGGTGAATATCTATATATGTAAGATTCAAGCGGAAAAAATAGAAAATATTCCATACATGCTTTTGAATTTTTTCATGATATTGACCAATATCTCAAAAATATTCGGTTTCCTCTCGATGTTTTTCGAAGTAATTTATTTTTTTCTCTAAATGTGACCTTAAACTCTACGCTTTTTTTAAAGAAAGTTTTCGTAAACAAATAGAATTTGACGGACTGTCACAATTCATTTTCGTTTTCATCAACCATTCACCTCTAAATGCCTGTTAACGGGGGCAAAGAAAACCCAGTAATCCGGTTTAAGCTCAGAAAGAATAATTTGGCACCATTATTTATTCAAAAAACTCTCTTTTCTTATTGTCCCGGACCATACAACGAGGTTATAGCTCACTCGTTATTGTAGAAGAATGTTTGACTGCAGATACTGCAAACGTTCAGACGGGTTTAATATAACCG
>OZ010615.1:61130558-61165558 GCA_963932145.1 Acanthosepion lycidas
AAGGAACAAAAAAAAGTGTTTTATTAAATTATGCAAGAACGAAATCTCCAAAAGAATTATTATTTGAATTTTATTGAATTGTTTTTGGCAATGCAGGCCGAATTTATCTCATGTTCACATTCGATATTTCGAATTTTTTTTTTATTTCAAAGATTTCTTTTCATAGAACTGTAAAAATACTTGGACGGACACCTCCCCAAATTAAAAAGTATAGACTCAATATCGAAAAGGGACGGGGTGAAACATACCCCCACAAATATTTCCATAATGTTTTTTAAGTAAACTATACAGTAAAATATTCATTCACTAGCCGAATTACTCGCGCCTTGATGCGTGTCATATAATATTTTTGAAGAAAATGCTGACTCATTGTAAGCAATTGTTATAATTTTGGAGAAATATGATGCCTTTCAGCACTACTCGATGACCTTGTCAATGTGACCTCCATCTTCTGGCTTTCTCCTTTTATATTTTGGACAGGAGTCATTCCCTTGTTTAAATTTTAATTTAATTCATATTAAAGGAAAAATAATTCAGTGGAGGGTGTACAAAAACAACTTGATCGGACCCCTTTAATATGCATTTGATGCAATAGTTGATTGAATGAATTGGTGAAAAGATTTCAACATTGATATGACAGTGGAATTGTTGCAGCAAATATGTATTGTAAGGCACTACCCACTGATTGGCGATTTCTTGCTCAACTTGATGTCCATATTGTCTCATTTGATCTTGCCGATGTGACCTCCATGTTCTAGTTTTCTCCTTCTATATTTTGGATAGGATTCAGTTATTTGTTCAAATTTAAATTTAATTCAAATTAAAGGGGAAAAAATTCAGTGGGGGGCGGGGTTCTATCCTCGGGCTCACCTTTGATCAAAATGAAATATATTTATCAAAGAACCCTCCGAATCATTCCCTTGTTCAAATGTAAATTCAATTGAAATCAAAGCGAAAGAAATTTCAGTAGGGTGGGGGTTGAGCCCCCCGGGGTCCCCTTTGATGAAAATGAAATATATTTATCCAAGTAACCTAGGAATCATTCCCTTGTTCAAATTTAAATTTAATTTAGACCAAAAGGAAAAAATCAGTGATGGGTGTAATTTAAGGGGGATCCCCTTTGATCAAAATGAAAAAAAAATACTTATCCCTTTCTGAGTCTGTCTATATTTCTGAGATGAGGTATTATGTACAGTATTTACATTAGTCGGACTATTGTCCTCATCTTTGTCGCCATATTTGTCACAACGTTTCGGCCGTTGTACGCTCCGGCCTTCTTCAGGTGGTTGGAATTTCGAACTGAACCCTTTATTTCGATCACTGGGGTAGACTGTTCTAGTTCCACGTGCCATGTTTGATGGATGTCAGTTAGCAGTTATCTAATTATCTGCTAATTTTCTCTCTGAAAGTTTTCCATTGCCTTAACCGGGTATTGAACTCACACTCTTTGGGTCTATCACTGGATCTAACCAACGCCTGTATCCACTGTGCCATGAGTCCTTGAGGACATCTATCAAACATGGCACGTGGAACTAGAACAGTCTACCCCAGTGATCGAAATAAAGGGTTCAGTTCGAAATTCCAACCACCTGAAGAAGGCCGGAGCGTACAACGGCCGAAACGTTGTGACAAATATGGCGACAAAGATGAGGGCAATAGTCCGACTAATGTAAATACTGTTGTCCCTTTCTTTTGAATTCGATTATTTCCTGATTTTTGGCAAAGATTTTAATACAGTGAGCAGCGATTTTTTGCTTTCATTGCGGCTAAAACGTGTCCATTTTCATGGTACTTAGCTTATTGCATTCTGGTTTTGTTAAATTATTTGTTCGTCCTGAAAGTCTGTAATTGATAATTTAATGTCTGTCAATAAATTTCCAGCTGCATTTCATTAAGAAAATATAAGAAGAGTTAAAACTATTAAGTTTATTTAAATCATATATTAATAATTGTAATATGTTGAAAGATTTGTCGAGTTTTTTCTTATTCTATATATCAGGTACTGAAATTTTTCCCCAAATTCTGAAAACCCTTTCTTTTATAAAATTTTTATTGTATTTGATCGAAGTAATATTGTATTAGGTTGGTGCAAAAATAATGACGTAATAATGTCGTTTTTTGATGTATTTTTTAACGTCAAAAAACGACATTATTACGTCATTATTTTTGCACCAACCTAATACAATGTGAGGTAGGGCACGTGGAACTAGAACAATTTGTTATTGAGCTTGATCGATGTAATATTGTATAATGTGAGTAATAATAATTATTACAATAACTTGTATTGCAAATACAAACTATATTATGTGTAATTAAATAGTAACGTTGATAATATTGTTACCCCATCATTTTGTATTATGGCTGCTTTTAAAAGGCTGGACTAATACATGATAAAAATATAGTTTTAAGAAATGCTATATTTGAGTGTCAGAGTTTTCCTGACCTGAACATTACGTTCAAGAATGAATCAGATGTTGCCGTTTTATTTTTTATTTTGGTGGAGAGGGAAGGCCCTTCACCTTTGAAAATTAGAATATCTTAAATATTAAATTGGTATAAACTGTCTCCACCCCGGGGCTACTGTTACTTGAACAGAAAGCCATTAGTTTGATTTTAGTTTGTTATTCGATAAATCTTCCTGCGTTTGATCGAAGTATTATTGTATAATGTGATTGGTTTAGTTTGGTTTATTTTATTTTACGGCTTATCATCCTCAATGTGTTATTTAATGCCAACAACATTTTTAGGGTAGATTCGTATGAATAGAATATGTATTCTTTGGCTTAGATTGGTTTGGTTTATTTTGTTTTACAGCATATCAACCTCAATGGGTTATTTAATGTCGACAACATTTTTAGGATAGATTCGTATGAATAGAATATGTATTCTTTGGTTTAGATTGGTTTGGTTTATTTTGTTTTACAGCATATCAACCTCAATGGGTTATTTAATGCCGACAACATTTTTAGGGTAGATTCGTATGAATAGAATATGTATTCTTTGGTTTAGATTGGTTTGAGTTATTTTGTTTTACGGCATATAAACCTCAATGGGTTATTTAATGCCGACAACATTTTTAGGATAGATTCGTATGAATAGAATATGTATTCTTTGGCTTAGATTGGTTTGGTTTGTTTTGTTTTACGGCATATCAACCTCAATGGGTTATTTAATGTCGACAACATTTTTAGGATAGATTCGTATGAATAGAGTGTGTATTCTTTGGCTTAGATTGGTTTGATTTATTTTGTTTTACGGCATATCAACCTCAATGGGTTATTTAATGCCGACAACATTTTTAGGATAGATTCGTATGAATAGAATATGTATTCTTTGGTTTAGATTGGTTTGGTTTGTTTTGTTTTACGGCATATCAACCTCAGTGGGTTATTTAATGTCGACAACATTTTTAGGATAGATTCGTATGAATAGAGTGTGTATTCTTTGGCTTAGATTGGTTTGATTTATTTTGTTTTACGGCATATCAACTTCAATGGGTTATTTAATGCCGACAACATTTTTAGGATAGATTCGTATGAATAGAATATGTATTCTTTGGCTTAGATTGGTTTGGTTTGTTTTGTTTTACGGCATATCAACCTCAGTGGGTTATTTAATGTCGACAACATTTTTAGGATAGATTCGTATGAATAGAGTGTGTATTCTTTGGCTTAGATTGGTTTGATTTATTTTGTTTTACAGCATATCAACCTCAATGGGTTATTTAATGCCGACAACATTTTTAGGGTAGATTCGTATGAATAGAATATGTATTCTTTGGCTTAGATTGGTTTGGTTTATTTTGTTTTACAGCATATCAACCTCAATGGGTTATTTAATGCCGACAACATTTTTAGGATAGATTCGTATGAATAGAATATGTATTCTTTGGCTTAGATTGGTTTGGTTTGTTTTGTTTTACGGCATATCAACCTCAGTGGGTTATTTAATGTCGACAACATTTTTAGGATAGATTCGTATGAATAGAATATGTATTCTTTGGCTTAGATTGGTTTGGTTTGTTTTGTTTTACAGCATATCAACCTCAATGGGTTATTTAATGCCGACAACATTTTTAGGATAGATTCGTATGAATAGAATATGTATTCTTTGGTTTAGATTGGTTTGATTTATTTTGTTTTACAGCATATCAACCTCAATGGGTTATTTAATGCCGACAACATTTTTAGGATAGATTCGTATGAATAGAATATGTATTCTTTGGCTTAGATTGGTTTGGTTTGTTTTGTTTTACGGCATATCAACCTCAGTGGGTTATTTAATGTCGACAACATTTTTAGGATAGATTCGTATGAATAGAATATGTATTCTTTGGTTTAGATTGGTTTGGTTTATTTTGTTTTACAGCATATCAACCTCAATGGGTTATTTAATGCCGACAACATTTTTAGGGTAGATTCGTATGAATAGAATATGTATTCTTTGGCTTAGATTGGTTTGGTTTATTTTGTTTTACAGCATATCAACCTCAATGGGTTATTTAATGCCGACAACATTTTTAGGGTAGATTCGTATGAATAGAATATGTATTCTTTGGCTTAGATTGGTTTGGTTTATTTTGTTTTACAGCATATCAACCTCAATGGGTTATTTAATGCCGACAACATTTTTAGGATAGATTCGTATGAATAGAATATGTATTCTTTGGCTTAGATTGGTTTGGTTTGTTTTGTTTTACGGCATATCAACCTCAGTGGGTTATTTAATGTCGACAACATTTTTAGGATAGATTCGTATGAATAGAGTGTGGATTCTTTGGCTTAGATTGGTTTGATTTATTTTGTTTTACGGCATATCAACCTCAGTGGGTTATTTAATGTCGACAACATTTTTAGGATAGATTCGTATGAATAGAATATGTATTCTTTGGTTTAGATTGGTTTGGTTTATTTTGTTTTACAGCATATCAACCTCAATGGGTTATTTAATGCCGACAACATTTTTAGGGTAGATTCGTATGAATAGAATATGTATTCTTTGGCTTAGATTGGTTTGGTTTATTTTGTTTTACAGCATATCAACCTCAATGGGTTATTTAATGCCGACAACATTTTTAGGGTAGATTCGTATGAATAGAATATGTATTCTTTGGCTTAGATTGGTTTGGTTTATTTTGTTTTACAGCATATCAACCTCAATGGGTTATTTAATGCCGACAACATTTTTAGGATAGATTCGTATGAATAGAATATGTATTCTTTGGCTTAGATTGGTTTGGTTTGTTTTGTTTTACGGCATATCAACCTCAGTGGGTTATTTAATGTCGACAACATTTTTAGGATAGATTCGTATGAATAGAGTGTGTATTCTTTGGCTTAGATTGGTTTGATTTATTTTGTTTTACAGCATATCAACCTCAATGGGTTATTTAATGCCGACAACATTTTTAGGGTAGATTCGTATGAATAGAATATGTATTCTTTGGCTTAGATTGGTTTGGTTTATTTTGTTTTACAGCATATCAACCTCAATGGGTTATTTAATGCCGACAACATTTTTAGGATAGATTCGTATGAATAGAATATGTATTCTTTGGCTTAGATTGGTTTGGTTTGTTTTGTTTTACGGCATATCAACCTCAGTGGGTTATTTAATGTCGACAACATTTTTAGGATAGATTCGTATGAATAGAGTGTGTATTCTTTGGCTTAGATTGGTTTGATTTATTTTGTTTTACAGCATATCAACCTCAATGGGTTATTTAATGCCGACAACATTTTTAGGGTAGATTCGTATGAATAGAATATGTATTCTTTGGCTTAGATTGGTTTGGTTTATTTTGTTTTACAGCATATCAACCTCAATGGGTTATTTAATGCCGACAACATCTTTAGGGTAGATTCGTATGAATAGAATATGTATTCTTTGGCTTAGATTGGTTTGGTTTATTTTGTTTTACAGCATATCAACCTCAATGGGTTATTTAATGCCGACAACATTTTTAGGGTAGATTCGTATGAATAGAATATGTATTCTTTGGCTTAGATTGGTTTGGTTTATTTTGTTTTACAGCATATCAACCTCAATGGGTTATTTAATGCCGACAACATTTTTAGGATAGATTCGTATGAATAGAATATGTATTCTTTGGCTTAGATTGGTTTGGTTTGTTTTGTTTTACGGCATATCAACCTCAGTGGGTTATTTAATGTCGACAACATTTTTAGGATAGATTCGTATGAATAGAGTGTGTATTCTTTGGCTTAGATTGGTTTGATTTATTTTGTTTTACAGCATATCAACCTCAATGGGTTATTTAATGCCGACAACATTTTTAGGGTAGATTCGTATGAATAGAATATGTATTCTTTGGCTTAGATTGGTTTGGTTTATTTTGTTTTACAGCATATCAACCTCAATGGGTTATTTAATGCCGACAACATTTTTAGGATAGATTCGTATGAATAGAATATGTATTCTTTGGCTTAGATTGGTTTGGTTTGTTTTGTTTTACAGCATATCAACCTCAATGGGTTATTTAATGCCGACAACATTTTTAGGATAGATTCGTATGAATAGAATATGTATTCTTTGGCTTAGATTGGTTTGGTTTATTTTGTTTTACAGCATATCAACCTCAATGGGTTATTTAATGCCGACAACATTTTTAGGATAGATTCGTATGAATAGAATATGTATTCTTTGGCTTAGATTGGTTTGGTTTGTTTTGTTTTACGGCATATCAACCTCAGTGGGTTATTTAATGTCGACAACATTTTTAGGATAGATTCGTATGAATAGAGTGTGTATTCTTTGGCTTAGATTGGTTTGATTTATTTTGTTTTACAGCATATCAACCTCAATGGGTTATTTAATGCCGACAACATTTTTAGGGTAGATTCGTATGAATAGAATATGTATTCTTTGGCTTAGATTGGTTTGGTTTATTTTGTTTTACAGCATATCAACCTCAATGGGTTATTTAATGCCGACAACATCTTTAGGGTAGATTCGTATGAATAGAATATGTATTCTTTGGCTTAGATTGGTTTGGTTTATTTTGTTTTACAGCATATCAACCTCAATGGGTTATTTAATGCCGACAACATTTTTAGGGTAGATTCGTATGAATAGAATATGTATTCTTTGGTTTAGATTGGTTTGGTTTATTTTGTTTTACAGCATATCAACCTCAATGGGTTATTTAATGCCGACAACATTTTTAGGATAGATTCGTATGAATAGAATATGTATTCTTTGGCTTAGATTGGTTTGGTTTGTTTTGTTTTACGGCATATCAACCTCAGTGGGTTATTTAATGTCGACAACATTTTTAGGATAGATTCGTATGAATAGAGTGTGTATTCTTTGGCTTAGATTGGTTTGATTTATTTTGTTTTACAGCATATCAACCTCAATGGGTTATTTAATGCCGACAACATTTTTAGGGTAGATTCGTATGAATAGAATATGTATTCTTTGGCTTAGATTGGTTTGGTTTATTTTGTTTTACAGCATATCAACCTCAATGGGTTATTTAATGCCGACAACATTTTTAGGATATATTCGTATGAATAGAATATGTATTCTTTGGCTTAGATTGGTTTGGTTTGTTTTGTTTTACAGCATATCAACCTCAATGGGTTATTTAATGCCGACAACATTTTTAGGATAGATTCGTATGAATAGAATATGTATTCTTTGGCTTAGATTGGTTTGGTTTATTTTGTTTTACAGCATATCAACCTCAATGGGTTATTTAATGCCGACAACATTTTTAGGATAGATTCGTATGAATAGAATATGTATTCTTTGGCTTAGATTGGTTTGGCTTGTTTTGTTTTACGGCATATCAACCTCAGTGGGTTATTTAATGTCGACAACATTTTTAGGATAGATTCGTATGAATAGAGTGTGTATTCTTTGGCTTAGATTGGTTTGATTTATTTTGTTTTACAGCATATCAACCTCAATGGGTTATTTAATGCCGACAACATTTTTAGGGTAGATTCGTATGAATAGAATATGTATTCTTTGGCTTAGATTGGTTTGGTTTATTTTGTTTTACAGCATATCAACCTCAATAGGTTATTTAATGCCGACAACATTTTTAGGATAGATTCGTATGAATAGAATATGTATTCTTTGGCTTAGATTGGTTTGGTTTGTTTTGTTTTACGGCATATCAACCTCAGTGGGTTATTTAATGTCGACAACATTTTTAGGATAGATTCGTATGAATAGAATATGTATTCTTTGGCTTAGATTGGTTTGATTTATTTTGTTTTACGGCATATCAACCTCAATGGGTTATTTAATGCCGACAACATTTTTAGGGTAGATTCGTATGAATAGAATATGTATTCTTTGGCTTAGATTGGTTTGATTTATTTTGTTTTACAGCATATCAACCTCAATGGGTTATTTAATGCCGACAACATTTTTAGGGTAGATTCGTATGAATAGAATATGTATTCTTTGGCTTAGATTGGTTTGATTTATTTTGTTTTACAGCATATCAACCTCAATGGGTTATTTAATGCCGACAACATTTTTAGGGTAGATTCGTATGAATAGAATATGTATTCTTTGGCTTAGATTGGTTTGGTTTATTTTGTTTTACAGCATATCAACCTCAATGGGTTATTTAATGCCGACAACATTTTTAGGATAGATTCGTATGAATAGAATATGTATTCTTTGGCTTAGATTGGTTTGGTTTATTTTGTTTTACAGCATATCAACCTCAATGGGTTATTTAATGTCGACAACATTTTTAGGATAGATTCGTATGAATAGAATATGTATTCTTTGGCTTAGATTTGTTTGGTTTATTTTGTTTTACAGCATATCAACCTCAATGGGTTATTTAATGTCGACAACATTTTTAGGATAGATTCGTATGAATAGAATATGTATTCTTTGGCTTAGATTGGTTTGGTTTATTTTGTTTTACAGCATATCAACCTCAATGGGTTATTTAATGCCGACAACATTTTTAGGATAGATTCGTATGAATAGAATATGTATTCTTTGGCTTAGATTGGTTTGGTTTATTTTGTTTTACGGCATATAAACCTCAATGGGTTATTTAATGCCGACAACATTTTTAGGGTAGATTCGTATGAATAGAATATGTATTCTTTGGTTTAGATTGGTTTGAGTTATTTTGTTTTACGGCATATAAACCTCAATGGGTTATTTAATGCCGACAACATTTTTAGGATAGATTCGTATGAATAGAATATGTATTCTTTGGCTTAGATTGGTTTGGTTTGTTTTGTTTTACGGCATATCAACCTCCATGGGTTATTTAATGTCGACAACATTTTTAGGGTAGATTCGTATGAATAGAATATGTATTCTTTGGTTTAGATTGGTTTGGTTTATTTTGTTTTACGGCATATAAACCTCAATGGGTTATTTAATGCCGACAACATTTTTAGGGTAGATTCGTATGAATAGAATATGTATTCTTTGGTTTAGATTGGTTTGAGTTATTTTGTTTTACGGCATATAAACCTCAATGGGTTATTTAATGCCGACAACATTTTTAGGATAGATTCGTATGAATAGAATATGTATTCTTTGGTTTAGATTGGTTTGAGTTATTTTGTTTTACGGCATATAAACCTCAATGGGTTATTTAATGCCGACAACATTTTTAGGATAGATTCGTATGAATAGAATATGTATTCTTTGGTTTAGATTGGTTTGAGTTATTTTGTTTTACGGCATATAAACCTCAATGGGTTATTTAATGCCGACAACATTTTTAGGATAGATTCGTATGAATAGAATATGTATTCTTTGGCTTAGATTGGTTTGGTTTGTTTTGTTTTACGGCATATCAACCTCAATGGGTTATTTAATGTCGACAACATTTTTAGGATAGATTCGTATGAATAGAGTGTGTATTCTTTGGCTTAGATTGGTTTGATTTATTTTGTTTTACAGCATATCAACCTCAATGGGTTATTTAATGCCGACAACATTTTTAGGGTAGATTCGTATGAAAAGAGTGTGTATTTTTTGGCTTAGATTGGTTTGATTTATTTTGTTTTACGGTATATCAACCTCAATGGGTTATTTAATGCTGACGGAAATTTTTATTGCTGGTAATATTTTGTTTTGTCAAAAATCTGTTTCTGGTAATATATTTCCTTCAAAATTGTATTGCTGGTAATAATTTTTTTCAAAAAAGTATTGCTGGTAATAGTTAACTATTTGCCCATAGCTGGGACCCGAACAGGTGCTACCACCTCGGGACAGGGTGGATCTGAGAACACCTTCAATTAAGAGGTGGTTCCACGCTCCTCAAATCCTCCTGACCAGAGACCTGGCTGCTGGACGTAGTTTTAACGTTTTACCCAGGACGCGGATGTAGTTTAACGTCTTACCGAGGACGCGGACGTTGTTTAACGTCTTACCCAGGACGTTTATAATATGAGTAATGATAATTATTACAATAACTTGTATTGCAAGTACAAATTATGTGTAATTAAATAATAAAATTGATAATATAATTACGCCATCATTTTGTATTATAGACTGCTTTTAAAAGCATTATGGGTGGGGTCTAATACATGATAAAAATAGAGTTTTAATGAATGCAATATTTGTAGATAAAAGATTTCATGGCCGGAAGATGGCGTTCAAGAATGAAACAGACTGTCGCCACTCAGTGGTGACCGCAGTGTCCACTTTTATATTTCATTTTTACACAAGCTTGTCCTTGATATTGGGCACTTTTAGCTATAAATATTACAGACATTAAACTATATTTTTATTACATTGTGGTTAATTATATTTAAATTTATATTAATTATATTTAAATATATATTTTCTGTTCATACTTTATTTTTATAGATACAAATTATTTAAGTAAATGCTCTGTTTTTAATTAAACAGTTTATAGACACGTGGCTGAGTATTTACAACGATCGCATTCTGACTATGAGACCCGGGTTCGAATCACACCATGGTCGACTTGTCAGGAAGGAGACTTCCTGACTTCCTGATGTTATCAGACTGGAGGGGTTGATTCCATTCCACCTTTGGAAAGTGCCTGAAAACCACGCGTTGACCTAAGCCTTGTGAATGAAATTGGGTAGACAGAACTCTTGTTGTGCTAGCACGAAGTCACAAGCCACTGTGGCCGAGGGCTTGAGCGTGCTGACCTTGTTGATCACGCTAGATAACACGCACTTTCCCAGAACCACAAGATGAACTAAGGTCTGCTCAGCATAGTTGCAGTATAAACACAAATGCGCCTAAGCAAGCGTCTGCAATATAGATTGACTCGCCGCCCTAGTAGTCGGACATCCTCGAATACGTGTAGCCGGCTATACCGGTGTGAAATTTCGTAGGAAATATGCATTTTCTGATAGGAATCGAACCTGTCCCATTCGATCTGACGTGCTGTATCATTCAGCTACACTTTAAACAGTTTCTATTTATAAGATTGTGTACACGAATATAGGTTCGATTCCTGCATATGTTCTACGAAATTTCTCAGATATTGACGCCGGTAAATGTTTTTAATATTGTTTAATTAAAAAAGAAAACATTATTTACTTAAATTTTCATCAACGATCTTCCTGATGTCATCAGTTCTCATGTCGGCATCAACGCAGAATATCCGGCATTGCTGACAAAGTGAACCTGGTTGTTAGTCTCGAAAAGTACCTCCAATCTGTGGTTGACTGGGGGAGGAAATGGCTTGCAAACTTTAATACCACCAAAACGAAACTGCTCTCATTTACCCATCACAGTGAACCCTACCTGCCTCATATCAGCATGGATGATGCTCAACTCCACAAGAGCGCCACCCTGCGCCTTTTTTAGTTTCACGTTCTCCACTTACCCGAGGTGGAACAAATACATTGAATCAATTGCTGCATCTAACGCAAGGAAAGTTGGTTCTCTGTGTCGCGCCAGAAATTTTTTCACGCCTGAGTTCATCTTTCAAATCTACAAATCAACCATTCGTTCTTGCATTGGATACTGTTGTCATATATGATATGATACCACCGCTGTTCATCTTGAGGTTCTCGATAAAATCCAAAGACGGATATGCAATGTGATAGGTCATAATCTGTCATCTTGTCTACAGTCGCTTTCTCACAGACAGTGTGGCTTCCTGCTGTCTTTTCTACAAATATTTTCATGGTAACTGCTCTGACGGGTTATATTCACTGGTACCCCAACTGCATGAATTTAAGCGTGTTATTAGGTTGGCATCTCGGCCCCACCGTTTCAATGTCGAAACAGTTAAATGTAACCTCCTCTTCAACTCCAACAGCTTCTTATGTCGCACTTCCCGACAGTGAAACTCGCTTCCTCTTAATTGGTTCCCTGATAACTATAATCTTCAAATATTCAAATGTAATGTCAATCGACATTTTCTGATGCCTTGATGTTGATTCTTATTCTTCTCTATATCCTTTCCTATAACACCCTTCTTTTCTCTTACTTTCACTCTCTGTTAACCCTTGCGTGCTAGTGGCACTCTCGCCTTGCTTGAGGTGATATGATTATAAAAGCAAATAAACAAATACATTGCATCTATAAAAATAACGTATGAATAGAATTTTTTCCTATACAAATTACATCATTGAGGTTTTATTACACCGACAGAGTTACAGTATAAGGTATAAAAATAATATATATATATATATATAGCCAATTTATAGCCAATTTTCTCAGGAATAACAGTATAAAAATCACGATATTTGATCTCAAAGACACTAAGGCCCAGTTTGGTTTGGTTTGGTTTGTTTTGTTTTACGTCATATTAACCTCAATGGATCATTTAATGTCGACAACTTTTTTTCCTGGTAATATTTTTGTTTTGTCAAAAACCCATTTCTGTTAATATTTTTTTTTTCAAAAATATACAGCTGGCAACATTATTTTTTCAAAAACGTATTATCAGAGGCCTTGCTGTTGAAACAAAGGACGCGTATGTAGTTTGTCGACAAATCAAGAGACAAATGTAATCTGAGTCTTAGCTATTTTCCCATAGCTGGGACCCTAACAGGTGCTACCACCCTGTATCAGGGTGGACCTGGGAACACCAGTAATTAAGAGATGGGATGGTTCCATGCTCCTCAAAACCTCCGCAACAGAGGCCTTGTTGTTGGACGTAGTTTATCGTCTTACCCAGGAAGCAGATGTAGTTTGTCGTCATACCCAGGACACGGATGTAGTTTATTGTGATACCCACATCTCGTCCTGGGTTTAGGGGGTCAAGTATTTGCCCATAGCTGGGACCCTAACAGGTGTTACCACTCCGGGTCAGGATATATATATACATACTTAGTCGTCCGTCGGGACTCATACATATATAAACATATGTGGGCAGTTTCGGATATTACATATGTATGTATACGGGTGGTGTTGTGTCTATACATACGCATTTGTATGTTGAAATTTAAAGATTGGAAGTGTGGCGGAAATGTCTCGTGAATGTATACATGTCATATTTTTATTTTTCCGCTGAATAATATTTCCTCGCATGTATGTATATACGTGTGGTTGCTTTTTGTATGAAATTATGATTTGGTAAAAATTATTATTATTTATATACTACTAAACAAAAAATCAGAGATAATCTCCAAATGTAGGCAAGAGAACAAGTACCTATTATCCGAATTCATACCAAACGGATAAAATAGACAAACCACCAACAATCACAATTTAATTTCAAAATACCATCAAATTGCATGTATCATTATTATCATTGCACCACCATTAGTATAAATATATATATATATATATATATATATATATATATATATATATATATATATATATATAACAAAGAAATATAGTGTGCTATATTTATGGGATAAAGTGCTCAATATCAGAGATAGAGCGTGTGTAAATATAAAAGTGAACATAGAAGTCAACACTTAGAGGCAACAGTCTGTTTCATGCTATATGCAATCGTCAGGCCACGTGTGCTCTTATTTTTCTCGGCTATTTATATATATACGGGTCAGTTGTGCATTATGGGTAGTCTATTATGGCAGTTATTTTACCGGAAGTCGTTTATTTATTCATTTGGGTTAAATTATTTTGCTTGTTTTTATTTTTTGTTTCTTATTTTATTTATTTATTTATTTATTTACTCATTTTTTAATCGGTGTTTTTATTAACGTAGTAAAAATTTGTTTATATCACTTATTTAATAGTTTTGTTTTGAGAATTTAATTAAAGCTATTTATTCGGTTTTGAGGTTGATTGTTGTTGTTTGTTCTAACTATTATTTTGGCAGGAACAGTTTTTAATTTGTGTTTATTTGGGTTGATTATCTTATATATATATATATATATATATATATATATATATATATATATATATATATATATGCGAGCTTTATTAAATATGACAGTCTAGATGCTTTCGTTATGTTTTTTATATAATTTCTCATATGATCTTCTAATTTTTTTTTCTGTTCACTCGATAAATTATACAAAAAGTGTCTAAATGTTTTATTTTTCCAAGAGCTATCGGCTAAACATTTAGACATTTTCCAGGATGAAATATATATATATATAATATATGAAATATATAACTTTTAACTAGATTGTTGTATATGTGTATATATTTAGTATTATGAAATGTTTTATTTTCAAAACACGGTCAAGATATTGTGTCCATGTTCATAGTTGATATTATTAAGTGTTTTTTTTTTTTTTTATTAATAAGGCTTCCATTATTTTTACCTTTTTCTTTAGACTTTTTTTTATCTACTGAAAAGAAAAACATATAATATGAGAAATTATATAAAAAAAATCAAAACACCTTGTCTGTCATATTTAATAAAGCTTGCATGAAAGAAGGATTGTTGCCTAAATACCCAATATATATATATATATATATATATATATATATATATATATATATATATATATATATATATATGTTGGGGCGCACCCACCTTCTCATCAGAATGGACTGATCTCTCTACTACAAATAGGACAGTTCTATAGAGTTCTGGGGAGATCTGGTGAACATCACACGTCCGTCTCTCTATCGGAAGATAGAGTTGGACTTTATACTCTTTCTGATTGTTACTAACCTGCGTTCGTTTGACTACTAATCTCTCTGTTGTAAATACCTCTTCGAATATACCAGTATTTTTCCCTACGTATGTGTTTATATATATATATATTGTGTATTTAGGCAGCAATCCTTCTTTATATATATATATATATATATATATATATATATATATATATATATATATGTGTGTGTGTGTGTGTGTGTGTGTGTGTGTGTGTGTGAGAGAGGTTTATTTCGATGACAAGAATTCTCTCAATTATGATTTCTTAAATAATATTGACAAGTTCTGTTTATCAATTTTTTATTCAATTTTTCAGATTTCGGAATAAGTTGTTTTGTTTTATCGGCAAATTTGCCAAAATTCAAATTAACTTTTGTTTTATTCTATTTTTCCCCCGAGTAATTTCAAATCTTGCTACGTTCGTCTTCAAGGATTTTTATGTGTGTTGTTAAGCGAGTGGTTTTTAATAGTCTTTTATACTTATATGCAATATGTAAATAAAAAATATTACACATAAATATAGCATACCATAAATCTATATTTTTACAACTCCCCCATATATATATATATATATATATATATATATAATGAAAAACAAACCAATTTAAGGTACCATTACGATAATTTATTTCAACTAAATCCTTTTTTAAGGATTCAGGATCATCAGGTAAAAATTCCAACAACGAATTGAGAGGAAAAATGGGATAATAAATTATCGTAAAGGTACCTTAAAGTGGTTTGTTTTTCATTACATATTAGCTCTGTCCTCACATTGAGCTCTCAGGATTTCATCCTCTTTGGATTTACCAATTCGGTTTATCAAGTTCCTTATAACTTATATATATATATATATATATATATATATATATATATATATATATATATATATATTAGGTTGGTGCAAAAATAATGACGGTTATTGACGTTAAAAAAATACCTCAAAAATCGTTATTATTTTTGCACCAACCTAATATATATAAAATTGGTGTATTTAGGCTACAAATTCTCTTGTAGACATGCCAGATTGAATAAATTACAGACATTATGTCTGCTAATTTTTAACAAAATCCGTTCATACTCACAAATAACCTTCTGTGTATTTATGTTAAAAGATGAGAGAAATGTGCTATAGCTGTTTCTTTTATTTTCATTTCCCAAGTACTTTCGATCTTCTTCCAAGTTCATCTTCAGGTGTGCAAGTAGTACAAGACTATATGTTGTTCATTAGTATAAGTATTTATACAAAGTTTTGCGTTGTTATCCATTACTGTGATTTGTTTCATGATACTTTTAAATGCAAAATGGTTGAAAATGTGCTGAGTGTTCATTAGAACGAGAAAAATTATCCATTATAGAATTTTTTAATCTATGTTATAATGTCATAGTCACGCGCGCATTTACAGGCATTTCAGAACATTACTGGAGTATTCATAGTTGATTCTGTTTCATTTTTAAAATTATATATATATATATATATATATATATATATATATATATATATATATATATATATATATATATGTGGACAAAAACAATAACCCATTACAAATAAGCATTCTTGTTTCGATGTCTTATTTGCATTTTGACTGGTGGGAACGAAAAATTGTTATGGACAATTCTATTCAATAACAAGCTATCACTGTTACGTCACTTCCTGAAGAAACTATAAGCAGATAGACCTTAAGAGGAAAGAGAGAGAGGGGGAGTGGAGAAGAGGGGGAAGAAAGGAAAGAAAAAGAGTTTAAGAATAAGATAATAGTATTAGGTTGGTGCAAAAATAATGTCGTTTTCTCACATATGTTACTATGTTAAAGCTAATAGTTGTAGGGTAAGGTCATAGTATTAGGTTGGTGCAAAATAATGACGTAATAATGTCGTTTTTTGACGTTAAAAAATACGTCAAAAAACTACATTATTACGTCATTATTTTTGCACCAACCTAATATCTCCCTCCTCACTTCTTACCCCCTCTCTATCTCTCCCTTTTTCATGGCGTTTTGACGCGGGGAATTACATATCTTAACATTGGATAGTATCACAAATTTAGCAAGAACTTCCGTTGATGCAAAAATAATGCCGTTTTCTCACATAGTAACATATGTGAGAAAACGTCATTATTTTTGCACCAACCTAATAATAATCGTAAAAGATTCCACTGGTGAAGGGACAACTATTTATGGTAAGCAACAAGGCTGGGTGACCCCAACTTTAGATTGGAGCTTCTGCCTCTTGTTTTTTTAAAAAAACTTAGTATGTAAAATACGTAAGTTAGTTTTAAAAATATGACAATAAACATTTGTTCCGAATTTAAGATGTAAGTAAAAAGTCATAGAAGGTATAGACTGTTAATATAAATTTTCTATCATAATTAAGTCCATTATCAAAGTATATACCTTGTAAAATAAGTATAGATATTGTTATGGTCCAGTTCCTTGTACCACGGTGATAGTCCAAGGTAGGACCATTAAAGAAGAACTCGAACACAGGTATGGAATAACACAGATATATTACAAACAGGAATATATACAGAGAAGTAGAAGTGTTAGTATGAACAATCAGGTTTAGTAGAGAGAACAATGTAGTCTCGACAAGTATCACTATTCCAATGTCTTGCAGTAATTGTCTGAACGCGACTCTGTTTCGGACTGCCTCTGACTCGACTCTTGACTCGACTTGAACTACTGACTAGCTTGAACTACTGACTGACGATATTCAGTCACCACCCACCACTGGGGCATCATGTGGCACAAGGCCAGTTATTTAATGTGGGATCTCCGACCCCGAGGGATCAGCGAAAAAATATGCCCATTGAAACAGTATAAACGGGTTCAGGGTCGGCTTACCACCCCGAAAGAGTCCTAGCCTCGTTCGGGTTTCCCACCGCCCGAAGGCAGAGTCCAACCGAACAGCCCGTAAGAAAGTGAACGACTGACTGACGATATTCAGTCAACCCCACGAGGGGGTCATGTGGCACAAGGCTTTTTTAACGTGGGATATCCGAGTCCGTGGGATCGGGGAAAAATATGCCAATTGATATGCCCGTATGAACGGGTTCAGGGACGGTTTACCACGTCGAAAGAGACTCCGCCCTACGACGTAACATCCTTCGGGTTCCTCCCTGCCCGAAGGCAGAGAGTCCAAACGAACAGCCGGTCAGAAAGAGAACGACTGACTGACGATATTCGGTCACCCCCCACAAGGGGTCATGTGGCACAAGTCCTTTTTAACGTGGTATTCAGCACATGGGCTCGGCCAAAAATATGCCCATTGAACCGGTATAAATTTGTTCAGGGTCGGTTTACCTCCCCGAAAGAGTGTCCGCCCTTCGGGGTAGCCTCCTTCGTGTTCCTCCCGGCCGAAGGCAGAGAGTTCAACCGAACAGTCGGTTCAGAAGTGAGCGACTGACTGACGATATTCTGTCACCCCCCCCCACACCACACGAGGGGCACCAGGTCTTTTTAACGTGGGATCTCCGAGCCCGTAGGCTCGGCCAAAAATATGCCCATTTAGCCCGTATAAACGGGTTCAGGGCCAGTCTACTTCCCCGAAGGAGTCTCCGCCATTCAGCATAACCTCCTTCGGGTTCCTCCCCACCGTAGGAAGAGAGTTCAACCGAACAGTCGATTCAGAAGAGAGCGACTGACTGACGATATTCAGTCACCTCCCCGACGAGGTTAACATGTGGCACAAAGCTTTTTTAACGTTGGCACTCCGAGTCCGTAGGCTCGGCCAAAAATATGCCCAATGAACCCGTATAAACGGGTTCAGGGCCGGTCTACCTCCCCGAAGGAGACACTGCACTTCGCGGTGGCCTCCTTCTGGTTCCTCCCGTCCGTAGGAAGACAGTACAACCGTGCAGTCGCTCAGAAAGTACTGGGTCGACTGACGATATTCAGTCACCCCCCACGAGGGTGTCATGTGGCATAAGGCCTTTTTAATGTGGGCATTCCGAGCCCGTAGGCTCGGCCAAAATATGCCCATTGAACCCGTATAAACGGGTTCAGGGCCGGTCTACCGGTTGGCAAGGTCGAATTTACTGCTTATAAACTTCAATCTTCCATGAATCTCAAACATTCATAAGTGCTCATGGCGTATCAAATGTAAGCAAATGACTTCATAGATTAAGAAATGGACAAAGTCCGACAATTTATTTATTAAAGACATTTTTTATGTTTAACGTTCTTTTTATTGGTACAACCGAACGATCCTTTGTGGCCGAATCGGTTAGGCACGCCGGGATAAATGGCGGTTCCGTATAGGATGCAGGTTCGAATCCTGTCAAAGGACGAATATTTTCTATGAAAATTTCTCGGACATTCAGGCCGGTAAATGATTATTTAATATTGTTTATTATCAACAGAGCATTTACTTAAATACTTGTATCTATGAAAAGAACGTTAAACATAAAAATGTCTTTAATAAATAAATTGTCGGACTTTGTCCATTCCTTAATATATATATATATATAGGTTGGTGCGAAAATAATGTCGTTTTTTCATATAGTAACATATGTGAGAAAACGACATTATTTTTGCACCAACCTAATATATGTGTGTGTGTACATATATATATATATATATACACGCATATACACATAGAATTATACACACACAGATATATATATATATATATATATATATATATATATATATATATATATATATATATATATATATAGAGAGAGAGAGAGAGAGAGTTAGGAAGATAGACAGATAGACAAATATACGGAGGTTGAATAGTTGCATAGATATATACATAAAAATACATACATATATACATACATACGTAATAAATAATAAATAGCTAGTCACTCATATTCGCGGATACCCGTCTACCAGCGAGCCTAGCGAATCCCTATTGCAGACGCCTGCCCAGGGGCATTTGTGTTTGTTCAACTCCCACAGAGTCAACCTGTGTTTTATACTCCATCTCTGCTGGGCTGACGTTAGTTACACTTTCTAGGAGAGAGTGTGTTATTAGCGTGATCAACAATTTGAACAAGGCCAGCACGGATAAGCCATTGGCCACAATGACTTGTGATTTCGTACTAGCACAGCTATTGACAGCTCACAAGAGTTCTGTCTACCCGCTTTCACTCGCAAGGTTTGAGTACACCCGTCGTATGGTTTTCAGGCACTTTCCAAAGATGCCGCGCACTAGGATCGACCTCGATCCAGTCCGATAACATCCTCCTGACAAATCAATTATGGTGAGATTCGAACCCGTGTCTCATGGTCAGAAAGCGAACTTTCTAACGTACATACAAACATACATACATACATGCATATGAATGGACTGTAATAGAGAGATATGAATGGACTTTAATAGATATATAAATAGATAGATAGATAGATAGATAGATAGATAGATAGATATGAACAAACTAAGATAGATAGATAGATAGATAGATAGATAGATAGATAGATATAAACAGATTTAGATAGATAGATAGATAGATAGATGTACAGAGATAAATAGATATCAACTGACTGAGATAGATAGATAGATAGATAGATAGATAGATAGATAGATAGATAGATAGATGTAAATACACTCAGATAGTTATATAGATAGAAAAAAGACCAGAATACATACATATGAATGGGCTGTAAAAGATTGGTATAAATGGACAAATAGATAGATAGAGATAGATAGATATGAACGGACCGAGATAGATAGATAGATAAATATGAACAAACTGAGATAGATACATAGGAACAGACAGAATGACAGATAGATAGATAGATAGATAGATAGACAGACAGATAGAAATAACGTAGACGTTTACGTGATTTAAACTCAAAAAATACTTTGAAATCGCTTTACAAATTAATTTAACTGACGTCAGCTCACTCCACCGTTAGACAGAAAAATTTGCCACGTTTCTGATCTAAAATCCTTTTTTCTGACGAATTGAAACTAGGATAATACTTTGAAGATATTTCTTCAAAACTAAACAGACAACTCTCTCTCCAGATACTCGGCCATATGACAGCAAACCCCGAATTTAATTGGAAAACATTTTGTTCCAAAAAAGCAAAAAAACACTCGTTTCTCCTTGAAGGAATCCTAATAAAATTCCTTTTGTTCGGGAATTGGTTTTGTATGTTTTCAAAATAAATCTATTAACAATTGTAAATTTAAAAAATTGCAAACTAAAATGTTTGGCTAAACAATATTCTTATGTTATTAAACTCGAAAATTCTGTAAAGGCCGTTCTCTATTTTATGGTATATAAAAATACGAAAATACAAGAATTCGACTCGCACTTCAAGGGAGAATATGAACGTAGTATTGCATCTTGATCACATAAAAACAATTCGATTACAGACTATTAATATATATATATATATATATATATATATATGATTGTTTTTTAAAAATATATTACCACTGAAACTTCAATACAAATTTACTCATAAAAATTGAACTTAAAAGAAGACAAAGTTCTGTTCCATTATCACGTGATGCTAATATATATATATATATATATATATATATATATATATATATATATATATGTGTATGTATGTATGTCTGATTGATTTATTGATGTTAAAAGATAAGCAAAATGTGCCATAGCTGTTTCAATTTCTTTTATTTTCATTTTCCGAGTACTTTCGATCTTCTTCCAAGTTCATCTTCAGGGGTGCAAGTAGTACAAGACTATATGTTGTTCATTAATATAAATATTTATACAAAGTTGTGCGTTTTTATCCTTTACCGAAATTCTTTTCATTATGCTTTTAAATGCAAAAAGGTTGACAATGTGCCGAGCGTTCATTAGAACGAGAAAAAATATAAATAGACAGGTTATTCGTGAGTATAAACGGATTTTATAAAAAATTAGCAGACATAATATCTGTAATTTATTCAATCAGACAATCAGATCAATTATGTCTAAAAGAGAATTTACTGCTTAAATGCACAAATTTTAAATTATATATATATATATATATATATATATATATATATATATATATATATATATATATATATATATATGTAAGCAAATATATGGATATAGATCCGACAGTATGAAGAAAAATATACGGAAAAAACAAACAAAAATCTTTATATGCAATTACGCTGTTTTAATATTAATATATTGTCAACGTCGGACGTTTCGGTCTAATAAACCATCTTCAGGACATATTCATAAGATATAATTAACATGTTGAATTGATAATGTTAATTATATTTTATGAATATGTCCTGAAGATGGTTTATTAGACCGAAACGTCCGACGTTGACATTATATTAACATTAAAACAGCATAATTGCATATAAGGATTTTTGTTTGTTTTTTCCGTATATTTTTCTTCATATATATATATATATATATATATATATATATATATATATATATATATATATATATATATATATATATATATATATATTACGCCTGCATATACTGTATATTTACCAGAGTAAACGTTATTTCCATCCTGGGTATGACGATAGACTACATCCGATAGACTACATCCGATAAACTGCAAAGTGTTCGGTTTGAATTTCTAACAAATATCACTTGAAGATGGCCGGAGCGAACAACGGTCGAAACGTCGTGAATGTGGCAGATGAGATGACAACAGATGATGATTACTTCTTTCTTATCCTATTGGTAAGACGGAAGTTCCACCCAGTGAACTTCTTTCCAAAAACCGATTCTTTGAGGTATCCCCCCCCACCAGAGTGGAGTCTGTCCCGATCACAAAGTCCTGGGTATGAAGATAAACCACATCCGGCAGCAAGGCCTCTGATCGGGAAATTGGAGGTTTTCCTGGGCGTGGGACCACTTCTTAATTGTTGTTGTTCCCAAGTCCACCCTGACCTGGGGTGGTAGCTCCTGTTGGGGTCCCAGCTATGGGCAAATAGTGAACACCAAAACAAAACACGTTGAACGTATTTTAGTAATTAAATTACCAGCAGTACTTTTTATCTGTAGTTAAACTAGTCAAACCCACAAACAATATTTACATGACAATCCCCCTGCTGAGCTTTCTTACTTTTTGCCTCGAGTGCCTGAATATAAGCGTGCTAATCGATTGGCAATTACATTTGAACTAGTTAGATGCAACCGTATGTATAGGAAAGAAACCCTATTGCCGACACAAATGCATACATATACACCTACCATATTAAAATAGTGCTGTGTCTGACGATAAACAACATCCGACAGTAAGGTCTCTGATCGGGTGAATGCAGATTTTAAGGGGCGTGGAGTCACCTCTTAATTGCTGTTGTTCTCATATCCGCCCTGATATTGGGTGGTAGCAGCTGTTATGGTCCCACCTATGGGCAAATAGTTACCTCTCAAGCAAAAATCAGTACATTTATATAATCAAATGAACAGTGAATTTTTTTAGTAAAATGACAATGAATGCAACATTAAAATTATAAAAATACATTTTTATATATAAAATTACCAATAAAACATGGCATGATCTACACACTATATATCTAAAATAACATATCTTTATTATATAAAGTATACATAAAAAAAATTATGTACAAAATATAATCGGTTGAAGACATAAAATTGTATTCAAAATATTTAGATTTCTGCATTAAATAACCCATGGAGGTGTTGATATGCCGCTAAACAATATCAACACACCAACCAACAAAACAAACATGAAAGAAATCTATAGAATAATTAGTAAGACTAAAAGATTACTATCTCCAAACGTAAAATTAAATCGCGTACAAAATATTTAGATTTCGGCATTAAATAACCCATACCCGTATTTCAGTAGACGCTTCGTTTATTTATTAAACAGCCTCCTTATTTTCGTTTAACGACGTGAATATTCGAGATACCTCAGGAAAAAAAAAAGACGCGCCCTTCGGTTGAATTCGAACCTGTGTCCCCCTTTGCATTTGTCGTTAGGTACGAAGTGCGTTAGACCAATCCGGTTACGAAGAGAGTCCCCAATCAAGCAAGGCCAAAAAATGCCTTATACGGGGCACCACATTTGGCTTTGGGCGCAAAATTTAAGTCAATGAAATGACAAGCTTTTCTTTCTCGCTATCTTTCTCCTTTTGCTTCCAGATGGAGTCGGAAGTAAATAAAAAACACATGATTTCTTGTTGATACTCGTATTTGAGTAGACTTTCCGTATATATATATATATATATATATATATATATATGATGCGATGGCCAAAGTCTCGCCATTTTTAATTTTTATTTTTTCGCATGCGCAATGTTTGTTTTTGATTTGGTCGACTGCACAGCATAGTTGGGCACTGTCTGTGAGAAAAAGAGCACCATGACGCAATTCACTCCGCCAGAAATTTGGGAATGGCATGCTGCACTGCTTGGCATTCGAGCCGGAAGCTCCAATACAAAAAATTCAGATTGTTTGGGTATCAACTAAGGACAGTGATTCAGAAAGAGTTAGATGAGTCTAATGGTGATTACGAGGGTGTTTGGGGATATCATTATACCTCCAATCATCTTACCACAGGGCCTCAGACAAAACCCAGAGGCTAACATCAAGTGCTTCGAAGAGGTAGTGCTTAACTGAGTCAAGAGGTTGGCTACAGGAAGACCCTATATCTGGCAAGAGGACACTGCAACAAGCTACAGAAGCAAGAGAATTTGATCATGGCTGTCAGACAATTTCACACCTTAAATCTGGCCATCTAACTCCCTAGAATGCAACTCCCTTGATTATTATGTGTGGGGCCCAGTTAAGAGAGAGAGAGAGAGAGAGAGAGAGAGAGAGAGAGAGAGCAACAAAATTCCTTGTAACACCAAACATGAACGGAAGGCAATAATTATGGTAGCATTCACAAAACAAGGAGACCATCCAGAAGTGTTGCAGGAGGTTCCGAAGTCCTTAGTGGTTGAAGCCAATGGCGATTTTATTGAATAAATTTACGCTTTAGTACTTTAATATATAGTATTTCAAGATATTTTTGTGTAATTTTGGTAAATATATCTCTTAAAATGCAATGTCGGTGTTATTTTCTTTTTTGCGTCATTTAGAGGACAATTTATCTTTGGCAGTCTGTATATTCTGCATTTGAAAGGCTTATCGAGTTTTTCTTCTTGGAGCATTTGGTAAAGAATTTTGATTTTTTGTTTCTTCAAGATCATTAGCAAGGTATATTAGAACGTTTCTTTCATATATCAAAAGTAAACTTGACTCCATTCCACATAAATATCTACATTTTAAATAAATAAAAAAAGAACAGCGTTTTTTACCGTTTCTCTTGTAGAGCCGCATATTCAGCTGTTACGGAATTTAATACTGAGATATTTGCCCTGTAATAATGCAATAAATCTAATGCGTAGATCAGCTCGCTGTAGCCACTGTCTGGCTGATAGCTGCCCGTTTAGATTAGAGATAAGAAGTCCAGCATCAATAAAATATATGCTTTTATATTTCACGAAAATTAATTGTCGGAGTTTTTTTTTCTTTTATTATCGGAGAAGTTAATTTATTTCTGGGAAAGTTAGCGGCTTACTGTTACACTTCTATAGAATTTAATTCAGAATTATTCTCTACTTAGGCTTGCATGAACCCGTAGGAGATGAGGTTCGGTTGAAATTCCAAAGTATATTGCCTGTAGAAGGCCGGAGCTTACAACTGACGGAAATGTGGTGAATATGCGAATAAAAATAAACACAACAGTCCGGGCAATGTAAATTATGTTAAGAGGCAGATATCAATATATAATGTTGTTTTTATGCGAGGGTGGGGTTCTCTGTGACATGTAAACAAGTTCAATGGTGCCACAGTCCAAATAATGTAAATACAGTAATTAGTTACAATAATTTCTCAGAAATATAGAGAGATCCTGAAGAAAGCCGAAGCGTACAAATGCCGAAACGTCGTGAATATGGCAAGAAAGATGAGAACAACTCGAATAATGTTAATAGTTTAAATAATTACAACAGCACATGTAAGAAATGTAGACATATCCTGAAGAAGGCCGGGTGTACAACGGCCGAAACACCGAAATATATATATATATATATATATATATATGTATATATATATATATATATATATATATATATATATATATATTTTGGGTATTTAAGCGGCAATAATTCTTTCATGCACGTTACTTTAAATATGACAGACAAAATGCTTTGTCATAGCTTTTTATACAATTTCTCATGTGATCAAATAAATTTTTCTTTTCGGATGATAAATTATATAAAAAAAAAAAAATGTCCGAATGTTCTTTTTATCCGAGCGCTTTCGGCTATACATTTAGCCATTTTCAAGGATTAAATATCTTAACTGTTAAATAAGAAATAGTTTGTTGTATGTATGTTTTAAAAAATGTTTTCATTTCTCAAAACACGGTCAAGATATTCTGTCCATGTTCAAAATTAATATTATTAAGTGTTTGTTTTTTTTTGTTTTTATTAATAAGGCTTCCATTATTTTTAGCCTTTTTTGCATGTAGATGATGCTATTATATTAGTGTTGGCAACAAGTATGTTATGAATAGTGGCCGGTAGGTCTCCATGAATATTTAAATGTGATCTAATTGAGCTATTGTCAGAAAGGTGTAGAGTGAGTCTTCGTGTCAAACATGTTGTAGTGTGGCCTATATAACTATTTACGAATTTTGATTGATCAGAAATACAATTCCTTAACGGACATTTAAATTCGTAAATAATATTTGCCCTAATTAATTTTGTTCTAGGAGGTGAATTACTATTTTTAATTATAAGGTTAGAGGTTTTAAATTTTTTCGTAATAAATATAAAAACTGTCCAATTGTTCTTTTTGGCTATGGATTTAACCATTTTCTAGGTTGAAATACATTAACTGCTAACAAGAAATAGTTTAGAATAAAATTATCAATTAATGATGGAAAAAGTATATTCTAGAATGTTCCAGTAATGTTATCAGTAATTATAGTTAACGCTATTAGCCATTATCAGAGCATTCTGCAATTTTTAGTCTTATGAGAAGGTTCTAATAATGCCTAAAAATTAAAGAATTGACTATTTCACAAAAACAACACATTTTGTCTCTTTGGAAAGATGGGAACAGTTACAGAATGATTTCTAACAACTTGAATATTGAACGGTTTAAAACTCGTAACAGCGTCGAAAACCAAAGACGAACAGGTGCCCCGAGGAAGATTTCTCTGAGATCAGCAAGGATATTAGGACGCCAGATCCATCAAAATCCAGAGGTTACTCGAGAAGAGTTGCAGGAACATCTGCGGGCATTAGGGATTAAAGTAACCAAGCGTACAATAAGTAATGAACTACATAAAAACAGTTTGAAATCACGCATTCCATGGAAGACTCCACTCCTCTTGAAACGACACAGAGATGCTAGGCTAAAATTCGTTAGAGAGCATAAGGATAAAGAATATTCGTTTTGGGAAAAAGTACTATGGACAGATGAAACTAAAATAGATTTGTTTGGTCATAATTATCAAAATCATGTGTGGAGGAAGGACGGTGAAGCCTACTTACCAAAGAACACGTTGCCAACTGTAAATTTTGGTGGTGGCAGTATCATGATCTGGGACTGTTTTTCTGCAAAAGGTGTTGGCAGAATATCAATAATAGATGGCAAGATGAATGCCGAAAGCTACCAGAAAATCCTGCAAGACAATTTAATACTTTCTGTTGAGAGACTTCAGCTACCTCCTGATTGGGTTTTCCAACTGAATAATGATCCTAAGCATACCGCTAGATCTACAAGGAAATGGTTAGCTGAAAGTAACGTTGATGTTTTGAAATGGCCAAGTCAGTCCCCAGATTTGAACCCAATCGAGAATTTATGGCGATATTTGAAAATTCAAATTGGGAAAAGAGCACCAACAAATATCAAGAATTTGAAGACAATATGCCAAGAAGAATGGGACAAAATACCACTCAATGTGTGTAAATCATTAGTTGAGACGTACAGGAATAGACTGGTAGCTGTTGAACTCAATAAAGGATATTCCTCAAAGTATTAAATTAAGTTAATGTTTTTTTTTGTTTTGTACGAATACTTTTTTCATCAGTTAAAATGAAAAAAAAATGCATTAATTTCTGTTAGAATAAGAATTAATTAAGTTTATTACTATTTTTTAATAAAATGTATCTTTACACATGAAATGTATCAAAATTTGTTTTAGTTTTACATTTATAAAAATACAATTTTTCATGTGTATGAATTTTTATTCCCCCCCACTGTATATATATATAGGCCCCCGTGTTGAGTCTCAGGCCCTCACCAACGAACTTGGATTTCTTTTCATATCAAAACGATCATATGGTGTAATCTGTTCTGCCGTACCTTCGTAATCATGATGAGACTCATCCAACTCTTTCCGAGTCCATTGCTTAGTCCTCAGATTGACACCCAATTGCATCATGGTGCTATTTTTCTCACAGACCCCCAACTGACCTTAATATAAGATGCAGTCGACAAAATAAAAAACAAACAACACACATGCGCGAAATTAAAAATATAAAATGGCGACAATTTACCCATCGCAACCTGTACATCATGTGACTTGGGGAGGTAGTGCTGCCTTGGGTCAAGAGGGTAGCTGTTGGAAGACCCTGATGTCATCAGTTTCCAAGTAGGCATTTATGCGGATGGCACTACCATTTACTACTATGTCAATAACAAATCCTGTTAACCGGGCGGCTGCTCTTGAAAAAGACCTTCAATCAGTGATTAATTGGGGCAAGAAATGACTTGTAAATTTTAATTCCTTAAAAATGAAACTATTCTCATTTAGCCACAACAGAGAAACTTCCCTGCTCTGATGCTCGACACCTGGAAGTGGAACAACTACATTGAATCAATAGCTGCATCTACTGCAAGGAAAGTTCGTTCATCATGTTGTGTCAGAAGCTTTCCTTGTCAGTGTCCATCTTGTGCATTTACAAATCTACCATTTGTCCGTGCATTGAATATTGTTACCATGTCTGGCACTCCAGATATTGATCTGGAAATTCTCGACAAAATCCAAACTTCTGTTATTTCCTCATAGACGTGATATGGCTTCCCTCTGTCTTTTCTACATATATTTTTATGACAATTTTTCCGATGAATTATTCTCCTTATGTCTCGACTTCATGAATTTACTCATACTACTGGATTGGCAATTAGGTCTCGTCTTTTTACTGCTGCTAGATGAAATCGTCACTTTTAATCTAATTTCGCACTTGACGCCTACGGAACACCCTTCCGAGATCTTGCTTCCCTGTCACCTTCAAACATTTAAATGCTACGTGAATCGCTATTACTCATTAAAATCGTTCACTCCCTGTAGCCTCCTGATAATAATAATAATAATAATAATAATAATAATAATAATAATAAGAAGAAGAAGAAGAAGAAGAAGAAGAAAAAGAAAAACAACTATTTTTTTTAGATGACGGCACTATTTTTCCTGCCTTAGAAGCAAGCCCGACAGGTTCGCCGTAGGAAAACTGGCAACTACTCTTGAAAAGTTTCTCCTAACAGGTGTTAACTGGACTGTGAATTTTAATATCTCCAAAGAATTGCTGGAGAGAAAGAAAGGCCGGAAAAAGAAAGAAAGAAAGAAAGAAAGAAAGAAAGAAAGAAAGAAAAAAAGAAGAAGAGAAGAAAGTAAAGGACACTGACCTGCCGAAGAAAAAATGGCTGGAAAGAAAGAAAGAAAGAAAGAAAGAAAGAAAAGGACAATGACTTGCTGAAGAAAGAAAAGCTGAAATGACAGAAGGCGAATAAATAGAAAGAAAAAATGAACGAAGGAAAACTGAGACGGAAAGAAAGAAAGAAAGAAAGAAAGAAAGAAAGAAAGAAAGAAAGAAAGAAAAGAAAAGAAGATAGAAAGAAATTCAAAACAAAGATACTGAATTGTTGAATTTTAAAAGATAAGGCGTAAAAGATAAGTATGAAGAAGATGTGGAGGATGATGAACAACTCCGGGTGACAGTGTAAATATCCCCCCCTGTTAAGTTTGCCTGTAGAGGATACATATATACATATGTGGATGCTGGATGAGATTGAAAGTAAACATTGGACTCAGGCAGAGTAACGTAAACTGAAACCTAAAGTTTATCTAAGAAAGCAAAGAATTTGATCTGGCTCAAAGAAAATGATGAAATTTATCAAAAGAACAGAAATTAAACCAAAAATGAAATTAACCCTACAGCAAGTTGTTTTTGTTTTTGTTTTTTTTTTGCAGATAACACAACTATTTATTCCAGTCTTAG
This sequence comes from Acanthosepion lycidas, assembly GCA_963932145.1. Lineage (NCBI taxonomy): Eukaryota > Metazoa > Mollusca > Cephalopoda > Sepiida > Sepiidae > Acanthosepion > Acanthosepion lycidas. Next base: position 61,160,788 of record OZ010615.1, read on the forward strand.
AAACAAGCCCGATAGGTTCGCCAAAATAAAACTGGCAACTACTTTTGAAAAGGAATTCCTAACAGGGCTTAACTGGTGCAAGGAATGGATTGTAAATTTTTTATGCCTCCAATATAAAATAGCTTTTATTTAATCACCACAGAGCATTTCTATTTGCCATAAGCAAGACTGATGCTAAACTCCAGGAAAGCAAATCTCTACACATTCTTGGACTCATTTCTGCTAATGACAAAGTGGAGTTTGAAAGCTATGATGTAAGTTTATGCAGACCAAATAATTATTAAAAAGTTACGAATACGTCCATTTAAAATTTAGCTGACCTGAAATAATGCGAAGAATCCGGTTAAACGATAAAAATTTGACAGTAGGGCTGAGTGTTGGATTTTTTTCTTTTTCTTCTCCCCCCACCACACAACTACAAGTAGAAAAACAAAACCGTAAATTTTTAGAGTAAAACAACCAAAACCTTACTCAGGAAATAACAAAAAGGGTTAAATTTAAGAACGTAAAATGACTTCTTTGGTCATTCACTGAAGCTGCTATCCACTGAAAAAGAAAGAAAAAAACAGTCCCCGCCACGTTGACCATTTAAAAGTTAGTTCACGCAGTGGATTGGTTGTTACACCTTGCTTGGGGAGGGGAATAATAATAATAATAATAATAATAATAATAATAATAATAATAATAAAAAGAGAAAAAAATTAGATACCGCACACAAAAATGTGCCTTCTTATTGATATGGCAGTCGCAATGTATCTTTGAAGATCTTCAAAAAGCTATCATAATACAAGGACCTTGAAATCGAAATCTCAAAAATGTGGCATATGGGGACATCAACAATTGTAGTTGGAGCCCTCAGATTGGTTGGAAAAGATTCCAGTAGACTAATTGAAGGAATTCCTGGAAGCCCATGCCTTAAAAAATACAAAAAATTATTCTTCCGAGTACAGCCCTCACCTTACGAAGGGCTTTGTCTATGTAAAATATGTTGTGTGTGTGTGTGTGATTTTTTTCAGTGGAAAATGTCATGATGCCGTTTCTAACTTGGGCGGGACCTGGAAATAAATGAGTACACTTCAGAAATCAAAGGAAATAATAATAATAATAATAATAATAATAATAATAATAATAATAATAATAAAAGCTCTCAAAATACAAGGACCTTGAAATAGAAGTCTCGAAAATGTGGCATATGGGAACATCAACAATCCCTGTTGTAGTTGGAGCCCTAGGACTGGTTGGAAAAGATTGCAGTAGACTAATTGCAGGGATTCCTGGAAGCCCATGCCTCAAGGAGATACAAAAAATTGTTCTGACAAGTACAGCCCACACTTTACGAAAGGCTTTATCTATGTAATTTTTATTTTATTTTATTTTTATTTTATTTTTTATTTTATTTTATTTTTTTTTTTTTTTTGTCAGTGAAAAGTGTCATGATGCCATTTATAACCTTAGGTCCCTGGACGGGACCCGGAAAGAAATGTGTAAACGCCAGAAAGCAAAGAAAATAAAAATAATAATAATAATAGCCATCAGTGGATGCGTAGTGTAGGGTTAAAAACTGAAAATAAAAACTTATTCTTGCCCGTTCTGGGTAAGACGATAAACTACATCCAACAGCAAGGCCTCTGATCAGGAGGTTTCGAGGAGCATTTTGAATACGGTTTGCCCTATTTGGTCTGGTGCTCCTGCTGTACATCTTAAAGTTTTTTTATCAAATACAAAAAAAGGCCCCTAATGTAAACGATCTTGACCTTCAGTCACTTTCCCACAAACGTGATGTGGTTTCCCTCTGTCTTTTCTACGAATATTTTTATGGCAAAATGCTCTGACGCACATAGGACGAATTTAAGCGTGTCACTAGACTGACATCTAGATCCCACCATTTTACTGTTGAAATGGTTAAATTTAACCGCCATTTTAATTCCATTTTTAATTCTTTTCTCGCAATTCACGCCCGTGGAACTCCCTCCCGTTTACTTGCTTAACTGGTGTTATGCCGGGTAGGTTTTTTTCTCATCTCTCAGTTACGTCTCTGTCTTCAGTCGGACTGCGACTCAGTTAAGGCTCCGTCAGAGGACAAAGACACCATTGAGGAAAAATACATTGAGAGGCGCCCAGCCCTGGGGAACAGATGCTCGAGGCTGCACCTTCTCATGGTGCTAGAGAGAAGGGTCGGTTCACACAATCAGGTCCGGAGCAACCGACGGTTGAGCGGGCTCGGGAAATTTTCGTCCTTAGTCCGAGTGTACGCGCTCGGGTTACCCACCTTAAAAAACTAACCTTGTGTCGCATCACGTCTCATTGGGGAGACAGGGTAAATATCTACTTGCTTCCCTAAAAACTACAATCTACAAAAATGTAAATACAACGTCAATCGCCATCTGCTATCTTGAACGCCGTTCATCTTTTATCCTTTCCTCAATCCCCTCTCTCTATACCCAGTCTTTTCCCTCCGTTTTGCTCTCTTTAGTCCCTGCATACTGCTGTGGCTTCTCTCTGTCTTTTCTACAAATATTTTCATGGCAACTTCTTTGACAAGCTTTTTACCTTGCTGCCCTGACTACATGAGCTTAAGTGTGCTAATAGATTAGTATCTAAGTTCTACCCTTTTACTGTTTAAAAAGTTAGATTTAACCACCACTTCTACTTCAACAGTTTCTTTTCTCGCAGTTCCCGACATTGGAACTCCCTTCCGTTTACTTGCTTTCCTGATAACTACAATCTTCAAAAATTTCAATGCAGCATCAGTCGACATCTTCTGTTGACTTGAACGCTGTTAATCTTTTATCCATTCCACAGTTCCCCTCCCCATACCCAGTCTTTTCCTTCAGTTTCACTATCTGTAACCCCCTGCTGTAGCTTGTCTTTTCTACAATATTTAGGCATTTATGTAGATGACATAACCATTTACTATTGTCTCAATGGCAAATCTGACATAGTTAACCTCCAGTCAGTAGTAGTCGACCGGGACAGGAAATGGGTTCTATATAAGTTTCAGTGCTACGGTATTAAAGGATGATTCTTTGATTTAATCTAATCATTCCTATCAAACTGTGAAATGTAAGTCATTCTAAATGGGCTCACTTCCACATGAACGTGTGTGTTCCCCAAGGCTCTATCCTGAATCCTTTGCTATTTCTGATCTTCATTAATGGTCTTCCTGATGTCATCATTTTTCCAAGTAGGCATTTATGCAGATGACATAACCATTTACTCCTGTCTCAGTGGCAAATCTGTCAGAGCTGTCATAGTTAACCTTCAGTCTGTGGTCAACTGGGACTGGCTGGTAAATTTTAATGCTTCTAAAACTAAACTGCAATCATTTAACCACCATAGATAAACTTTCCTGCCCGCCATCAGGCATGGCTGATGCTTGACTTCAGGAGAGTGTCTCTTTGCTCCTTGGCCTCGTGTTTTCAAGTGACTTGAAATGGAACAACTACATTGAATCAATAGCTGCATCTACTGCAAGGAAAGTTGCTTCATTGTGCCATGCCACAAGTTTTTTCTCGTCAGTCCATCTTGCGCATTTACAAAACTGCCATTTGTCCATGCATTGAATACTGGTCTGGTGTCCCTGCGGTTCTAACAAAATCCAAAGAAGGATCTGCAATGTAAATTATCCAAACTTCAGTCACATTCTCACAGACGTGACATGGCTTCCCTCTGTCTTTTCTACAAATATTTTCATGGCAACTGCTTTGATGAGCTTTTTTTCTTAGTTCCTCGACTACATAAATTTAAATGTGCTAATAAATTAGAATCTAGGTCCCACCCTTTTACTATTGAAATAGTTAGATTTAACTGCCATTTCTAATCCAATAGTTTCTTTTCTCACACTTCCCAACATTGAAACTCTCTCCCGTTTACTTCCCTGATGACAATCTTCAAAAATTTTAAATGCAGTGTCAGTCGCCATCTTCTGTTGACTTGAAATTTGTTCATCTTTTATCCTTTCTTCAGTCTCCCTCTCCATACCTAGTCTTTTCCCAACAGTTTTACTCTCTGTAACCCCTTGTGTATTAGTGGCACTCCTGCCTTCCTTGGGGTGAAATGATGGAATATATATATATATATATATATATATATATATATATATATATATATATATATATTTGTTCCGTGGTGCCTCAGTCACATGGATTTAAGTATGCTACTAGATTGGCATTTGGGTCCCACTCTGTTACTATTGAATAGACACTTCTAATCCAACAGATTCTTATCTGTAGAACTACTTACATATACTTGCTTCCTTTTCAAAAATATAAATGCAACAATAATTTCCATCTTCTGTCTTTTATCCTTTGTTCAATATATATATATATATATATATATATATATAATTCATTGAGTCTGAATTCTAATTATATATATATATATATATATATATATATATATATATATATATATATATATATATATATATATATATGTAGTTAAGTATTTAAATTACCATGAAGCATTAAATCTAATTTATTTGTGGAATATTTAAACTTTTAAATTACTATCAAGAGTTAAAATCTGTATTTTTCTAAATAGCCCAAACATCAAGCTCTACCAGCCTTCTCCTCCCTTCAAATCACTACGTCCATTCTTATCTATTTTTTTTCTTTTTCTTTTTTCCCATATCGTTTCCGGTGAGTTGCCCGATTAAAATGGTCAATGTCTGATCCTTACACTCCGCCTCCTCAGTATTAATTATTGTAATAAAAAATAAAAATAAATTTTAAAACTCCCCATTCCCTCTCTAATTTCAACCATGTCTCTC
>OZ010615.1:61168058-61185558 GCA_963932145.1 Acanthosepion lycidas
TGCATATTTCTTTAATTCGGAGTACTTTCGGTATAGTTTCAAAGTCATCATCAGAGTATTATTTATTGCGAGACAAATATTGTAGTGTTCATTATTGTCGAAGACAAAATTGCTGTATTCATCTGAAAGTTAAATTTCTTAATTGTGGAGTGAATAACGCTGAGTTAGTGCGTGATCGCTGACACCTTTTAATGGGAGGTAACTAAGTATGGTCGTAGAGAATTTTTAAGAAATATGTAGAAAAAACTATTAGTGCAAACCTTGGTATTTCAAACTATCTTTTGTACACATTTTAAATCATTTGTGGAGTATTCATAATAAATTTTATTAAAGTTTCGTTTCAATTTTTTAATACAGATAGCTTCGAGAATTTTTTTTAATGTTTATTCTTTTCCCGAAAATGTACAGAAATACTTTTGACAAGAATTTTTCTGAATTGCGAATGCCGACAGGTATGCTGTTGTAAATGTTTAGAAATGTTGGAAGTATTATTCAAATGAAAACTGAGCCGAAACTTAGATGAGACAACGTTGTTGTAGTGTGTCCAACATAAATATGAACATGAAAGGATCCAACTGAAAATAAGTAGAGATAACATGTTTAAATTATTCAACAAAACATGCCTCAATATATATATATATATATATATATATATATATATATATATATATATATATATATATATATAGTTAAATTCCTAAATGAATTCTGTGGACAAGACAGGTTGGTTTACAATGACAATTGGGAAAAAAAAATCTTAGCTTTTGCCGACGCGTTTCGTCCTCCGACTTTTTCAAGGCAAAAATGAAATTGAAATGGTTAATGTAAATTACCTTTATAGTAAGTTATTATTTTCTTTTTCCAGTTGTCATTTTATACCAATCTGTCTTGTTCACAGAATTCGTCTGGGAATTTAACTATATTGCCGACATGAAAAAAAAAGCCCTTACTATAAAGATAATTTACATTAATCAGAAAAAAAGGCTTAGACACAAGCGTCTATCTTTTTAAATTTGGATTTTTTGATGTAACTATAACAACAAGAACATTTCGATTTCATTTTTGTCTTGAAAAAGTCGGAAGACGAAACGCGTCGGCAAAATCTAAGACTTTTTTCCAAATGTCATTTTATACCATATATATATATATATATATATATATATATATATATATATATAATGTATAGTATATATAATATTGATCAGTAAAGATAATGTAATTAATGTCGAAATCACTTCCCTTACAGATTTATTATAGCTTAACTTACCTACCTCTAATTGCATGAGGCGAGCCTTATGTTTAAAATTATAATATGGATTAGATATTCCGTTTTCATCGTCAGGCATTAGTTTTCATTTCAGGTCAATTTTCAAGACGAAAATAAATGTATTGCAGACCGAAAGATGTTTTTTTGTTTTCAAAATTCTGCTTTTTATTTACGGTACAAATTTGGAACGTGCAGCATAGCAACTATAAAGTTGTATTTTAAATATTTCAGGTGAGAGCATTTTTTGAATATAGTAATGTGTCAGATACACGATTTTTTTTTGTAAATACCAGTTAACGTGACATTAACAAAATTGCGCAATCATTAGAGTAATGTCTTAGGAATCTTTCTAGAAATTTTGTACTGTGGATCTGTTTTTATACATATTTTAAATGGTGCAATATATACAATATTATAAAGAAGTAATCATACAAAGAATAATTAATAATAATATTTAGTAAGGTAACGCGTTATTAAATCTGATAGCGAAGAGATTTCCCCATAAATAACATTAACTTTACTGATTAATTCTTTGTATTATTACTTGTTTATAATATATATATATATATATATATATATATATATATATATATATATATATGGTAGAAAGAAGAAAGACATTTGTTTCACTAAAACACAAAAAAGAGAATGTAACCCATGTAAGATCCATGCAGCTGTTAAAGAATACATACCTAAATCTCATAATTATATATATATATATATATATATATATATATATATATATATATATATATATATATGAAGAAATATCGTATTCAGGTGTGGTATATTTATGGGATAATATCGTTATATAGCAGTTATAGATATGGATGAAAAAATTACTGCCCCACTGAAAAATCGAAAAACGAATAGAGTAAATAAAAATATACAAAATAAAAAACAAACAAGAAAAAGAGAAGTAAAAATTAATCCAAATAAATAAAAAAATGAACAAATTAACCAATCGCTCCCGCTAAAATAACCGTTAAAATTAATAAAAAATGAACATAAATAAACAAAATAAGTAAAAATAATCAATCCAAATTAATAAATAAATAATAAAGAATTTAAAAAATGTCCGCTGCCAAAATAACAGGATGGACTACATCAACCAATCTAAAGATTGGGCGAATAAATTGCTTTATCTTCCCAGACCGCAACAAACTATTAAATAAGCGATCTAAGGAAATCCACCAAATGTTTTTACTACGTTAATAAAACATCGAAAACCGAAAAGTATAAATAAATATTTAAAATAAAAAATGAAATTAAATAAAATACAAATAAAAAAAAATAATCCAAACAAATAAATAAATAAATAAATAAATAAACAAGCCACTCCCGCCAAAATAACCGCCGGAATAGATTACCCGCAATTCACCATTGACCCATATATCCAACACTCGGGGCCTGACGATTGCGTCTAGCCTGTCGCCTCTTAGTGTTGACTTCAATTTTCACTTTTATATTTATAGCCGCTTATATCTAAAAACTATATATATATATATATATATATATATATATATATATATATATATATATATATATATATATATATATATATATATAAAATATATATTGCCGTTCTACTCGTCAAATGTTCCGTAGAACGTGAAATTTCAGTAACGTTTCAATCTGTGCTAAGTACTGACATTGTTAATTTTGTTTTTCTCTCTCTGGATAGTCTGGGCGTTGAGCACATCTATTTGGTGCGAGGGTACGTGTTTGCCCTTTGGACATTTTTTGTTTTCTCTTTACACGTTGGGTATTTTTTCCCTTGAATATGGTGTTAGTTTGCCTTGCAAGCTGTCTGTTGCTCACGCCTACATCGTACTTGGGTAGGAAAGAATTACGGCGCCATTCATGACGAATATCATCTTTAAATCAAGAAACTTATTACGTTACTGGAAAGAATCAGCACGTCAAATAATAGTCACAAAATGTCTATATTATTCAGTGAAACATGTTTAAACGAAGATATGGTACCAATATATATATATATATATATATATATATATATATATATATATATATATATATAATTTGAACCTTTATATATATATATAAGTGCTGTAACAAAATGGTTAATTTTGTAGTGATTTTATAACATATTTATGTTATAATTTTCGAATAAATAATTATATATATATATATATATATATATATATATTAGGATGGTGCAAAAATAATGTCGTTTTCTCACATATGTTACAATGTGAGAAAACGACATTATTTTTGCACCCACCTAATATATATATATATATATATATATATATATATATATATATATATATATCATGAAATTCCATAAGTTCTGTCCAAATTTTAACTTTTTGTTAAAATGAACGAAATTTAAAGAGTATTTTATAATGTCTAATGGGGCTGAACATTATTTTTATGTTTAGATGCATTTAAACTGATCAAATTTTATTTCAGAGAATAATAAAATTAAATTTTGTTTGATTAAAACCCTGCTAACATGGAAGTACCCAAGAATCATTTGAGGCACATAATGCTTTATGAGTTCAAGAAAGGAAACTTAGCAGCCGAAGTGGCTAGAAGCATTCACTCAGTTTATGGAGAGGAATGTGTGAATGAAAGAACTTGCAGAAGATGGTTTGCAAAATTCAGAGGTGGAGATTTCACACTTGAAGATGAAAATCGAAACGGACGTCCAGTTGAGTTTGATGAAAAGCTTCTTGAAGCAGCCCTTGAAGAAAATCCTGCTTTATCAGTTGAGGAATTGGCAGTGGTTCTCAGTTCAAACCATACAACTGTTCATCGTCATCTTCAGCAACTTGGAAAAGTTCCTAAACTTGGAAAATGGGTGCCTCATGAATTGTCTGAAAACCTCAAATTCCGAGTTGACATCTGCTCTTCTCTCCATTCTCGCCAACTTGTTTCACCTTTTTTGAATAGACCTGTGATTGTCGACGAAAAATGGATCTTTTATCGAAATGTTAAGCGTCCTAGACAGTGGCTTGGTAAATAGGAAGGACCCCAGCCACAGCCGAGAAAGGAACTTCATTGTTGCAAACGGTTCTTCTTTCAATCCGGTGGGATCGCCAAGGAATAATCCACTTTGAATTCTTACCACCTAATGCAACAATTAATGCTCAAATATACTGTCAGCAGTTAGAGCGTTTGAACCAAGCTTTGAGGAAAAAAGACCTGCTCTAGTGAATCGAAAAGGGGTGATGTTTCATCAGGACAATGCGCGACCCCACACAGCAAGAATTACGTCACAAAAGATTGGTTAGGAGAAAATTCCTCATCCATCTTATTCTACCGATCTAGCTCCTTCAGACTACCATTTGTTTCGTAGCTTACAGAATCATTTGGAAGAAACAGCTTTTGTAACACAGGAAGTGGTTAAAACTGACATTTGTGAGTTCTTCGAATCAAAGCCAAAAGAATTTTACATTAATGGAATTAGTAAGCTTGTTAATAGATGGAAGGAAGTCATAGATAATCAGGGAAAATACATTGTAATTAAATTGGTCACTTGTTTTCTTTATTCAAAATTCGGCCAGAACTTATGGGATGACCTGACACACATACACACACACGCACACACACACACACACACATATATATATATATATATATATATATATTATAAGAGATTATAATAAAAGCATTTTGAAATCACAACATAAAAGATTTCATGTGTCGATTCTTTGATTGTATTACTTCAGACGATGGTAACTGAAATTTTTAAATTTATATATATATATATATATATATATATATATTTAAGTTATAAGGAACTTGGTAAACCGAATTGGTAAATCCAAAGAGGATGAAATCCTGAGAGCTCAATGTTAGGACAGAGCTAATATGTAATGAAAAACAAATCACTTTAATGTGATTTGTTTTTCATTACATTTATATATATATATATATATATATATATATATATATATATATATATATATATTTGCAAACAGTGACTGCTACTGCGGATAATGCAACGCTTTTCTATGCAAGAGGTGAATTTGATTTTTTTTTTAATTTCTTCCCGACACAATAATGAATCTCTTTTAAAATTTTTTTTTTTTCTTTACGCCTTCATTTTTCATTTTTTCCCATTTTTCTTCTTTTTTATTTCTTTCGTTTTCTTTAAGCGAGCAAAAATCATCTCATTAAATTCATTCATTTTCTTATTATTCCGGCTTCACTTTTGAATCAATTTTAAAAAACCTTTCTTCTATTTTCCCTTTTTATGCTTTAGTTCACATTATTAAATTTTCCTTGTCTTTCTCAGATTTTCCTTCTCTTTCTTATATATTTTCCTTCTCTTTTAATTCTCTTTCTCATAATTTTCTTCTCATTCTCATATTTTCCTTCTCCTTCATATATTTTCATTCTCTTTCTTATATTTTCATTCTCTTTCTTATATTTTCATTCTCTTTCTCATACTTTTCTTTCATATATATATATATTCTTTCTCTTTCATATATTTTCCTCTTCTTATACTTTCATTCCTTTTTTCACATTTTCCTTCTCTTCTATATATATATATATATATATATATATATATATATATATATATATATATATATATATATGTGAAAAGTGTGTGTATATAAATATAAATAAATATATATATATATGTGTATAATTATTTATATATTATATGCGCGGTATATAAATAACCAATAAGGATTACAAATTACTACCTGTTAAATATACACAGTCAACAACAAACAAATAACCAGCTTTAAATATAACAAATGAACCGCCATTTTTTCAAAATTTAAAAATAAATATGAATAATAATAATTTTTACCTATCATAATTTCACACAAACCCCACCACACGTATATACATACATGCGAGGAAATATTATTCAGCGAAAAAAAAAAATGTTTGTATACATTCACGAGACATTCTCGAGACATTTCCGCCACACTTCCAATCTTTAAATTTCAACATACAAATGCGTATGTATAGACATAACACCACCCGTATACATACATATGTCATATCCGAAACTGCCCACATATGTTTATATATGTATGAGTCCCGACAGACGACCAAGTATGTATGTGTCTGCATACATCGATGTTTGCGTCAGTACGATGAAAAAACGACGAAGTTTCCCCCACTACTTCCACAATAACACCAATACACGCAATCTACATAAAACCAAAATTTAAAAAAAATATGGAGTTTGTCTGACGATCGCTAAAGCGTGAAACCCAGCGTCACAAGCTCACATCTATCCAACCATATATATATATATATATATATATATATAATGTCAAAAAATACTGTGGTGTTAACGTTAGTTGCAATAGATATACTTATGAAGCAATTTTTTATGTTTCTATTATGTAATTTATATGCTCTGTATAATAAATACATTGTGCTAGTTTTTGGTGGTCAGTTTTAATATTTTGTACTTGGATTACTTACCTGCGGATCCTTACCTGTATTATATATATATATATATATATATATATATATATATATATATATATATATATATATGTAAGCAAATATATGGATATAGATCCGACAGTATGAAGAAAAATATACGGAAAAAACAAACAAAAATCCTTATATGCAATAATGCTATTTTAATGTTAATATGTCGACGTCGGACGTTTCGGTCTAATAAACCATCTTCAGGACATATTCATAAAATATAATTAACATCAATTGAACATGACAAAGACGATGGACACAGCGTCCCCCACGTGACGACAACGTGACCATGTTTTAAAACGGAACGCTGATCATATAAAACTTTCAGTTATCTGTTTGGATAAGTCTTGTTCTTATGTCCATCGTCTTTGTCATGTTGAACTGATAATGTTAATTATATTTTATGAATATGTCCTGAAGATGGTTTATTAAACCGAAACGTCCGACGTCGACATATTAACATTAAAACAGCATTATTGCATATAAGGATTTTTGTTTGTTTTTTCCCTATATTTTTCTGCATATATATATATATATATATATATATATATATATATATATATAATTTTGGAGTCGCAGAGAGGAGTTCGAATTCCAGGGGAATCCATTACATTCACTTACGTGCTGATACCCTTCGGAAAGATGTGAATCCTCTTCTTTTCCTTCCAGCTATTGATAAATAACAGAACAGACTAGGTTCTATAGCCTTGGATGGCAACTGGTCTAGTTGGACAATTCTGAGTTCAAAACCTGCACCAAGTCTCTGTATTCGAACCTTTATTATGGTCCGGCTCCTTGTACCACGGTTATAATCCAAGGTAGAAACAATAAAGAAGACCTCGAAGACGGATATGGAATAACACAGATATATAACAAACAGGAATATATACAGAGAAGTAGAAAGTGTTAATACGAACAATCAGGTTTAGTAATAATTGTCTGAACGCGACTCTGTTTCCGACTGCCTCTGACTCGACTGACTGTCTCCTGACGGACTTCACTCCAGAGTTCAGACGGAACTCCCTGCTTCCTCTTGAGGTGCAGTACTTATTACATATGGAATATGTTCTTATGGGTAAGGTGCCATAACACCCTTCAAAAAGTGTGTCTGGTTCTGCACAAAAACTTCACCATTATAACCACATCTTATGTGCTGGAGTCGGGCTGTCGGTTTCCCAGGAACTGATCTGCTTGACCTTCATACGCCGACTCAACGGGAGAGTCTAGAGCGAGAATCTATCTATCTATCTATCTATCTATCTATATATATTGCTGGAAAGATTTCGGCCACATCACAGTAGCCTTTTTTTATATCTTCAGATTTGAACAGCGAAAGTTTTTGCGCATCCTCGTATATATGGAATTGTGGAGTGGCAGGCATAGTCTTTTCCTGAATTCATCTGGCCTAGTCATATATATATATATATATATATATATATGCATATATTGGTAGATATAGATATATGAGTATGTGTGCCCATATGTGGGCGAACATTCCAACGTAATAAAAGAATCCAAGCTGATGTAACAAGTAATAAGACGTTTTATTGAAGTCGACAGGTTCTCGGAGGAGGAAGGCAAATAAAAAAACAAAAAAAAAAACAAAAAAAAAAAACAGGAATAAAGACACCTAGAATTGAACTGAGCCAATTACAGTAGAATATCAAATAGTATAAGGGTTGAGGGTGGGGTGGGGAGAGGTGGCCCTTTCGGTCAGTCTCGTAAGCTTTTCCATCTGCTTTGAATTTCACCTCGTTACCATATCATCCATCTCGTAGATAATTGATGTCAACACATCCCTGACTGAAATAATGGGCGCGTAAATTACCTGCGTTCCAAAATTCTCTCTCTCTCTCTAATCTTTTTCATAAATATCTATCTAAACCTTCTCATATCTATCTATCTATCTATCTATCTATCTATCTATCTATCTAATCCTGCTCATATCTATCTATCTATCTATCTATCTATCTATCTATCTATCTATCTATCTATCTATCTAATCCTGCTCATAAATATCTATATATCTATTTTCGTTTGTTCCTGTCTCATTCTATTCATATCTATCAATTTTGTGTATATATATTTATATATATATGTATATACATATATATATATATATATATATATATATATATATATATATATATATATAGACACACAGATTGATAGATATAAACTGAATGAGTATATATATATATATATTCATATATATATATACATATATATATATATATGTATATATATATATATATATATATAGAGAGAGAGAGAGAGAGAGAGAGAGAGATATGTGTGTGTATGTGTGTGTATGTGTGTGTGCGTGTGCATTATGTATATTACTAGTACCATAAATATATATTGTTTATTTAACATTTTGCAATTCTATATGAGCATCTATAGAATTTAATTTGTTGACGTTTCAGAATTTAATATAATAAAAAATGTAGTGAACAGCTCAGAACATCTTTCTTTAAAAAGGCTAAATCTGCCTCACTTGACTCTGAAGCTTTCCCTGAAGGGCTGATTTAAAGCACGACGGATCGGTGTTTTCCCTCCAAACCCCGGCAGTGAGAAGGTTCATTCTCGAGTATGCACAGCCTACTAGACGCGATAGGAAATAAAAACGCATGGACTCACAATAATAGCGTTTAGACTAATCAACTCTTTTTTCTTTTTTGAAACAAATGTTTTTTCCCATTTTAATATATATATATATATATATATATATATATATATATATATATATATATATATATATATATATATATATATGAAAACGTGGAAAAAGAAACTCAATTAGTTTACTGTTTTTAGATATTAAGGATATTTTCATGTACGTAATATTGATGTGTAAAAGTGTTCACTATCAGCGATTCTATATATTATATTTAGTAAGATATATATATATATATATATATATATATATATATATATATATATATATATATATATTTGTGTATTTAGTCTGCAAATTCTCTTTAAGGCATCTCTGATTGAACAAATTACATGTATTATGTATGCTGATTTTTAACAAAATCATTTAATACTCACGAATAACCTTCCCTGTATTGATGTTGAAGGATGAGAGAAATGTGCTACATTTGTTTGAATTTCTTTTATTTCTCTTACCCTTTAACATCGATACGCAAAAGGTTATTTGTGAGTATTAAATGATTTTGTTAAAAATTAGCAGATATAAGGTCTGTAATTTATTCAATCTTATATATATATATATATATATATATATATATATATATATATATGTCTGTGTTTAATGGAATCATTTATTTTACGAACACGCTATAACAAATTGGAAAGAAAAACAGTTTTCTTGTGACGCGTTTCGTCCATTAAGGCTTTAATAAACTAGATTTGTTTACCTTGAGGCGACTACCCATGCGCACAAAGGAGAAACACTGGGATTTTGAAATTTAGATTATATATATATATATATATATATATATATATAATGTTTTGCTGTTTAAATTATTTTAATTACACAAGTATGTTCGATCTTACAAAATGGCAAATTTTTTCACGTTCAAATGAAAGCGTCATGCATTTAAAAGCGTACAGTGTAACCCGGATATAAGAGAAACCCGGATATAAGAAAGATTTTCTCTGGTCCCAAATTAGTGCCATACTTACCTAAACAAAATAGCTTAAACCCGAATATAAGAGAAACCCGAATATAAGAGACTTCTTCTCCGGTCCCGACAACTCTCTTATATCCGGGCTACACTGTAATGAAAATATTACGGTAATTGATAAAAACGCACAACTTTGTATAAATACTTGTATCCCTGAAATACATATAGTTTTGTACTACTTGTACCACCGAAGATAATCTTGGAAGAAGATCGAAAGTACCTGGGAAATTAAAATAAATTAAATATGAACAGTTATAACACATTTCTCTCATCCTTTAACATCAATACACAGAAGGTTATTCGTGATTATGAACGGATTTTATTAAAAATTATCAGACATTTTGCCTGCAATTTATTAAATCAGACATATATATATATATATATATATATATATATATATATATATATAGTATTTACATTAGTCGGACTATTGTCCTCATCTTTGTCGCCATATTTGTCACAAGGTTTCGGCCGTTGTACGCTCCGGCCTTTTTCAGGTGGTTGGAATTTCGAACTGAACCCTTTATTTCGATCACTGGGGTAGACTGTTCTAGTTCCACGTGCCATGTTTGATGGATGTCAGTTATCGCCTGCTAATTTTCCCTCTGAAAGTTCTGCACTGCCTTAACCGGGTATTGAACTCACACTCTTTGGGTTTGTCACTAGATCTAACCAACGCCTTTATCCACTGTGCCATGTGCCCTTGAGGACATCTATCAAACATGGCACGTGGAACTAGAACAGTCTACCCCAGTGATCGAAATAAAGGGTTAAGTTCGAAATTCCAACCACCTGAAGAAGGCCGTAGCGTACAACGGCCGAAACGTTGTGACAAATATGGCGACAAAGATGAGGACAATAGTCCGACTAATGTAAATACTGTACATATATATGTGTGTGTATATATATAGTGTGCGATGGAAAAGTTTTCGTCTAAATTACAGAAGAATTAAAATAACAGTAACAACTCATTTTAATAGATATATATATATACCAACATTACAAGAAAATGACTTGAAATACTAAAGTGTAAATTCATCCGATAGAATCGCCATAGGCTTCAATCACAGCTTTCAGACGACTTCGGAATCTCTTGTAACTCTTCTGGTCGGTTTCCTTATTTAAGCTGTTAAATGCTGTCCTAATCCCTGCCTTCAGTTCGGCTTTGCTGTTACAAGGACATTTTTTGGTTTCTAGCTCAATAGCACCCCACACATAATAATCAAGGGTGCTGCAGTCTGGGGGAGTTAAATGGTCAGATCCAAGGACTGATGTGATCGCAGAAATTGTCTGATAGCCATGACTGGGTATTCCTGCTTTTGTTACATGGTACAGAGTTCTGTTGACAGCAATGATGTCTTCTAGCAGTCACTCTCATATCCCAGGGTAGCACTCTCTCCACAAAGGAGTTGTTGAGTTTGAAGTCCTGTGGGAAGATGAATGGAGGCATAACATCGCTATCATTACTGATAACTCCAAATACCTTAGTAATCACCATTAGACTCATCCAACTCTTTCTGAATCCTCTGTACTGTTCTTAGATTGACACGTAAGTACTCTGAAATGTTGGTATTGGAGCTTCCGGTGAGAATGCCTAGCAGTACAGCATCATGTTTCCAAATTCCTGGTGGAGTGAATTGTGCCATCGTGCTCTTTTTCTCACATACCTTTCTGTCTGCTGAATTCATTTTCTGTCCGTATGCAGCCGGTTTGCTGTCAGTACAGATTCTTGGTTGTTCTAATATTCTTACAGATGTATTAAGCTTACTAAGCAGGTATTCCAGTTTTGTGATTTACTTTGTCCGACTCTTTTGTACAATCTATATATCAAAATTACACGGCCTTCTTCATTTTTATTGCTCTTCCTGACATTATCGAAGCATAAATATCACCTTCCCTGTTCTCCTACCTTTAACGAACCCGCACTGATCTTGTCCTATTTCTTGTCTGATTCTGCTGTGCGATCTATTCATCAGAATTTGGATGATAATTTGTTATATGGCCCATTAGGTTGATTCTTTGGTCGAGTTCGCTTTCGTTTGCACCTGGCTTCTTAGGCAATGTTATGAAAATAGATCTACTTAGGTCTCCGGGTCTATTACCCCTTTAGATTTCAATCTTGTCTATGTGGAAATCATTTAAGGCTGCTATTAAGATTCCGTCTGGCCCTGCCGCTTTGTTTCTGTTCAATTTGGCTAATGCTGGTTCCACTTAAAATTGTAACATTTCCGGTCCTTTCTGGGTATTGCCAGTTGATCTCTTTCGCCACGAAAGAATTCTCCGATAGATCTCTAAAGCATTTTTTCTTTCTCGTGCTTGGATTTTATGCACCCTATTTCTGAGTATGTCTTCTGCCTTATTAGTTCTCCTATTTTTTTTTATGCATCTCTGCTTCATCTGTGATACTCATTCTTTCTATTTCTGCACATTTTTTGTTGACACATTCCTCTTTAGCTTGCAACTGTCCCGAATTTCTTCGTGTTGTGTTCTATATTCCGTACCGTGTATTGGCGTTCCCCGCAAACTTACTATAAACAAAGAGTTCTTGTCCAAATAGATATGCTATTATGAGAGAACATCACAGGACATTTTTATGAAAAATATTTAATGCTTATGACGATAATTATTTTTCTAGATATTGTTCGAACATTCATTAAGACATAAACAGATAAACACACACAAACACACACACACACACATATATATGTCGTTGCTCTGTATAACCGCATTGAGCACTATATTCTCCTATTATATATATATATATATATATATATATATATATATATATATATATATATGTGTGTGTGTGTGTGTGTGTGTGTGTGTATTTAGGCAGCAATCCTTCTTTCATGCATATTTCATTAAACACGACAGACAAGGTGCTTTTATTTACTTTTTTTTATACAATTTCTCATGCGATCTAATAATTTTTTTCTTTTCGGATGATAAATTATATAAAAATTGTCCTTTTTATCCGAGCGCTTTCGGCTATACATTTAGCCACTTTCAAGGATTAAATATTTTTGACTGTTAAATAAGAAATAGTTTGTTGTATGTATGTTATGTATTTATAAAATGTTTTCATTTTTCAAAACATTGTCATCATATTATGTCCATGTTCAAAATTAATATTATTAAGTGTTGTTTTTTTGTTTTTATTAATAAGGCTTCCATTATTATTAGCCTTTTTTTTTTGCATGTAGATGATGCTATTATAGTTGTATTGTCAACAAGTATGTTATGAATAGTGTTCGGTAGGTCTCTATGAATATTTAAATGAGATCTAACTGAGCTATGGTCAGAAAGGTGTAAAGTGAGTCTTCGTGTAAAACATGTTGTAGTGTGGCCTATATAATTATTTACGAATTTTCATTAATCAGGAATACAATTTCTTAATGGGCATTTAAATACGGAAATAATATTTGCCCTATTTAATTATTTATACATGCATATATATATATATTATAATTATTTTTCAAAAAAATATGATTCCATCGCTGTTTCGAAACTGGTCAGCAGTTTGACTCCAATTTTCCAAATTTGATTCCAATTTTAAACCTTAACTACTGGGTGGCAGTTTCATCCTCAAGCGTTGTTTTGGAATGAGTATGGTATGGAATGTTTTACTCACTTAGAATTTTGAAACGGAAGTGTGGTCTAGGTATTGTTTTGTTTCTATCAAGGGGTCACTGCTTTCATTGAGTACGGATGTTTGTTATATGTCAAGTTTTTGGAGTCGTGTAAGGTTGGGTTGGGTTTTGTTTTGTTTTTTGTCTGGCTACAATGGCTAATATTATCAGACTCCCTGGTAAATCTCTAACTGATTGATGTTGTAGTTCCGTTATTTTTTATTACTGTATGCTAAGACTTTAACTGATTGATGTTCTAGTCCCGGTAGTTTTGGTTGTTTTTTTTATTTGTTTATATATATATATATATATATATATATATATATATATATATATATATATATCTTTGATCTGTATAACGGCATAAATTTAACGATTATTCATGTGCTCTCCTGCGTATGCGCACCAGCACACACGTACATGCCTGATTATATGCCGCTTCATTTATCCACTCTGCCACTATATATATTTATATATATATATATATATATATATATATATATATAGAGAGAGAGAGAGAGAGAGAGATATAGACAGACAGACAGACAGACAGAGAGATAGTCATCCAATGTTTCGCTGTTTCATCAGTGTGTCTAGATATCCTATTGCTTCAATACACGAGCGAAACAAGCGTGATCTGAAATTAGTAAGCGACTCTAACCCCATAGGCTATCGGGGTACGGAAAAGAAAGAGAGTTTTTAACGCATTATATACGTGATATATGAACGTGATACCGACCGCCATTAATGCACTAGCAGCAGCCGCTATAAATTCCCTTCTTCTCATAGTGCGCAATCAGCTATACATTCATACATACTTACATATGTTCTTACACGATTTGCATAATCTTAGTATTACATCATTCATTCATATATATATATATATATATATATATATATATATATATATATATATATATATATGGTGTTACATCATATATATGTATATATATATATATATATATATATGATAGGATAAAGAACAAATGGGAAACGTTTATCAATCTAACATGTCTCATTTTTATTAAAGCTTCATCGTTACACCAACCGCACATCCAAGCTTACAGCACCTGGTATTCATAAACGCTCACCCATGTAAGTACTGACCAGGCTGGACGTTGCTTAACTTCGGTGATTCTACGGGAACTCAGCTCCTTGATTAATAACTCCGAGTCATTATCCACCACACCAACCGTACATCCAAGCTTACAGCACCTGTCATTCGCAAGCGGTCACCCATTCAGGTTCTGACCAGACTCGACGTTACTTAAATATAGATGAAGATACAGGACAACCTAATATAAGTCTTCCCTTCTCATAGTGCACAATCAGATATATATATATATATATATATATATATATATATATATATATATATATATATATAGATAGATAGATAGAGAGAGAGAGAGAGAGAGAGAGAGAGAGAAAGAGAGAGAGAGATAATATTAGTGGTAAATATACACATTTTTTTTATATGTTTATATTTGATTTGTAACCTGTAGTCGATATTATATTTATCAAATTTTCTTAATTACACAGCGGCCCTTTTATTTGGTTGGTGCAAAAATAATAATGTAATAATGTCGTTTTTTGACGTATTTTTTAACGTCAAAAACGACATTATTACGTCATTATTTTTGCACCAACCTAATATAAATGCCCTTCGGTTTTAGTTCCCTCACCCCATCCCTCTCCCCCACCCCCTTTTTCCTTTTCTTTTCCTCTCCCCCTCTCATCTTCTGATCATTAAGATTAGATCGTCTATTGTTTGTGTATGTCACCCCAAAATGTATCCTTTCCGGTTACATCTTTAATGTATTAGACATCCGAGAATATTCATATTTCTCCCACTTAAACCATCTTTGACTCCCCTCTTTAAAACTTCTCTCTGTTAAATTTTAATCCCCCCACTTCATCTTTAGACCTTCCTGTTCTTCTCTCGTCTGTTGCCCCTCCCTATAGCTTTCATTTACTCTAACATTCGTCCCACACTCTCGTACATACACGCACACTAAATTTTATTTTTTATTCCCGGAGTTGTTTTTTGTTTTCTTTTTGAATTTGTAGGTCTGATGAATTGGATCGTATTTACGATTCCATTGGAATAAATTATGACCATGGAATATTAGTGTTTAAGTCTTATTATTATCTATCTATCTATCTATCTATCTATCTATCTATCTATCTATCTATCTATCTATCTATCTCTCTCTCTCTCTCTCTCTCTCTCTATATATATATATATATATATATATATATATATATATAATAAAGAGAAAGAACAGTAAGATATATATATATATATATATATATATATATATATATATATATATATATATATATATATATATAAGACGGGGGATGAAAAATTTTATTATACTTGCATTTGTACAACTGATTTCTTTAGTGTATATAAGAAATGTTCGAACTTTCTGTGGATCCGAGCTTTTTCGGCAGGGCTAGGGTTAGGGTTATATGGTTAAGTTAGAGTTAGGGTTAGGCTAAGGGCTATGGTTAAGTTTAGGTTTATGTTAGTGTTAGGTTTCAGCTAAGATATTAGCAATTATTCAAAGTTTTTTATTTGTTGGAATATGTAGATTAGTTTATAGAAATAGGAATGTTTTAATTTCTGAACACCATCAGCACATTATGGCCGTGTTCTTAATTGATATTATTGAGAGTTTGTTTCTTCTTTTTTTATATTAAACAGCGCTTCTATAACATATACGTTGTCCTCATCTTTATTGTCCCAAGGACACATAGCCCAATAAATAAAATCGTTGCTTGAAGAAATTCAAGCACTTGAATCAAATATTTGTGAGTTCAATAACTGGTCACAAAAGAGGTGAACAGTGGATTTAATAAATGGAAATAACTGAGATATCCAGGAAGGGCATGGAATGTGGAACTTGAACAAGGTACCCCGGTTCGAAATTCCAACGTATATAACATGAAGAAGACCGGATCGTACAACGGTCGAAACGTCGTGAATATGACATTAAATGTGAAGACAAGATTCCGAACAATGTAAATAGTATAAATAGCTAAAATATCTTGTCTCAGAAATATAGACAGTTCCTGAAGAAGGCCGGAACGTACAATAGCCGAAACGTTGAGCATAGGGCAATCAAGATTAGGACAACAAGCTCAAGAATGTAAATAATATAAATAGCTACAATATATCATCTCAGAAATATAGACCCTGAAGAAGGTCGGTGAGTACAACGGCCAAAACCTTAATTTTGTATGGCAATAAAGATGTGGACAGCATTTCGCACAATGTAAATAGGGTAAATAATTAAAATTCCGCATCACATAAACACATAGACAGATCCTGAAGAAGACCAGTGCGTACACTGGCCGAAACGTCGTGAATATGGCATTAAAGATGAGGACAACAGGCTGAACAATGTAATTAGTCTAAATATGTGCAATACCTCATCTAAAAAATATAGACTGATCCTGAAGAAGGCCAGACCGTACAGCAGCCGAAACGTCGTGAATGTGGCAGGAAA
>OZ010615.1:61188058-61198058 GCA_963932145.1 Acanthosepion lycidas
ATTTATTCTTCCTTTCTTTTTTGTTACTTTTTATTATTCTTTCTTTCTCATTTTTTTTTCTTTCTGGCTTTTCCTTCTTTCTTTTATATTTCCCAGGCTGCTTTCTTTCATTCTCCTTTAAGTTGATTCTTTTCTTTCTCGTTCTTTCTTTTCCGTTTCTTTCTTCTTATTGCTTTCATTATTTTATCATTCATAATTTTTCGTTCTTCATTTTTTTTTTTCAATTTCTTGTATTTTAGCGTTCTTTATTCATTGTTCTTTGGTTTTTGTTTCCTCAGCTTTATTCTAAATTTTCCTTTTTTTGTCTTTGTATTTTTCTTTCTTTCTCTGTTTTATTTTTTCTTTCTTTTTTCTTTCTCTTTCTTTCTTCCTTTTTTCATTTCATTCTCTGCTTTATTTTTTCTTTCTTTCTTTTCATTCTCTGTTTTACTTTTTTTTTTCTTTTCATTCTCTGTTATACTCTTTCTTTCTTTCCATTCATTGTTTTACTCTTTCTTTCTCTCTTTCTTTCTTTCTTTCTTTTCATTCCTTGTTTTACTTTTTCTTTCTTTTCATTCTCTATTCTAGATTTCTTTCTTTTCTTTTCTTTCATTTCTTTCTCTGTTTTACTTTCTCTTTCTCCCTTTTCATTCTCTTTTTTACTGTTTTTTCTTTCTTTCTTTCTTTCTTTCTTTCTTTCGTTTCATCCTCTGTTTTATTCTTTCTTCCTTTTCATTCTATGTTTTTCTTTTTTTTCCTCTGTCTTTCCTTATTTTCATTCTCTATTTTACTTCATCTTTCTTTCTATTTTCTTGCTTTTCATTCACTGTTTTTTTCTTTCTTTCTTTCCTTTCTGCTTTTTTTCTTTTGTTTCATTCTCTGTTGAACTTTTTCTCTCTGTCTGTTCTCATTTTCTGTTTTACCTTTTTTTTCATTCTTTTTTTCTTTCTTTCTCTTCATTCACTGTTTTACTTTTTCTTTCTCTTAATTCAGTTTTACTTTCTCTTTCTTTCTTTTTTTCTTTCTTTCTTTTCATTCGCTGTTTTACTTTTTCTTTCTTTCTTTTTTCTTTCTTTCTCTTCATTCGCTGTTTTACATTTTCTTTCTTTCTTTTCATTCACTGTTTTACTTTTTCTCTCTCTCACTTCTCTTACGCTCTTTAACTTTTTCTTTCTATCTTTCTTTCTTTTTTTCCTTCTCTATTTTACTTTTTTCTTTCCTTCTTCTTTCTTTTCATTCCTGGTTTTAATTTTTCATTTTTATCTCTCATTTCATTTTCTGTTTTACTGTTTCTTGTTTTCCTTCATCCTTTCTTTCTTTCTTTCTTTCTTTCTTTCTTTACTTATTTATTTATTTATGTTCATTTTTTGTTTTATTTTTTCTTTCTTTTTTTCATTCTCTGTCTTAATTTCTATAACTTTCCTTTCGTTTTTTCTTTTTTTATCTTTTCTGTTTTTATACAAGCTTTCTTGGTTGGACTTTTGTTATTCCAGTGTGGAATAATTAATAACAAACGTTATGGACACTATTTACATTATTCGGTCTATCAAACTCATCTTTGTTGCCATATTTACCGAAACGTTTCGGTCGTTGTACGCTCTGGCCCTCTTCAGGTGGTTGGAATGTAGAACTGAACCTTTTATTTCACTTGCTGGGGTAGACTGTTCTAGTTCCATGTATCAAGTCTAATGGATGCCAGTTATCTCCTGTTAATTCCCCTCTCCAAGTTCTCCACTGCCTTAACCGGGTATTGAACTTAAGGACACATGGCACAGAGGATAAAGGCATTGGTTAGAACCAGTAACAGGACCCAAAGAGTGTGAGTTCAATACCTGGTTAAGGCAGTGGAGAACTTGGAGAAGTAAATTAACAGGAGATAACTGATAACTGATATCCATTAGACATAGCACGTGAAACTAGAACAGTCTATCCCAGTGAGCAAAATAAAGGGTTCAGTTCGACATTCCAACCACCTGAAAAAGGTTGGAGCGTACAACGGCCGAAACGTTGTAATAAATATGGCAATAAAGATGAGGACAATAGTCCGAATAATGTAAATAGTGTACATAATACCTCATCTCAGAAATATAGACAGATACTGAAGGGCTGAAACGTTGGAATAAATATGGCGACAAAGATGAGGACAATAGTCCGAATAATGTATATAGTGTACATAATACCTCATCTCAGAAATATAGACAGATACTGAAGGGCTGAAACGTTGGAATAAATATGGCGACAAAGATGAGGACAATAGTCCGAATAATGTATATAGTGTACATAATACCTCATCTCAGAAATATAGACAGATATTGAAGGGCTGAAACGTTGGAATAAATATGGCGACAAAGATGAGGACAATAGTCCGAATAATGTATATAGTGTACATAATACCTCATCTCAGAAATATAGACAGATACTGAAGGGCTGAAACGTTGGAATAAATATGGCGACAAAGATGAGGACAATAGTCCGAATAATGTATATAGTGTACATAATACCTCATCTCAGAAATATAGACAGATACTGAAGGGCTGAAACGTTGTGATAAATATGGCGACAAAGATGAGGGCAATAGTCCGAATAATGTAAATAGTGTACATAATACCTCATCTCTGAAATATAGACAGATACTGAAAGGCCGAAATGTTGTAATAAATATGGTGACAAAGATGAGGACAATAGTCCGAATAATGTAAATAGTGTACATAATACCTCATCTCAGAAATATAGATAGATTAAAAAATGATGAAAATATAAAAAAAGATCAAGAATCAAAATGAAAATGTTAAATTATTTACCTAAAACATATTTTTATGTATTTGCTGCTATATATGTATTTGATTGAATGATTCATGAGCAGATTTCAACATTGTAGCGGTTGATTTGTCGCAACAAATATGTATTGTGAGGCACTATGCACTGATTGGTGATTTTTGCTCAATCATTTTGATCTTGCCGATGTGACCTCCATCTTCTGGCTTTCTCCTATATTTTGAATAGGCGTCATTCCCTTTTTTTAGATTTAAATTAAATCAACGAGAAAAACAATTTCAGTGGTAGTGGTGGTGGTCTACCTTTGATACAAATGGAATATACTTAATGTAGTTTCAGAATAAATATAGTTATGGAGGTCTATCTCCAAAAACCCTAAAAGTCACACTCACTTGTGTCCTTGCATTGGTTTGCGTTTTCAGAGTTACATAAGACATTCTATAAAAATACAGTTAAATTTTGCTAAAGTTGTACTAGTAATTTAGATACTGACAAAATAAGATTTTATAAAACTAACGTGCGGCAAAATAACTCTAGTTTCTATGCAACTGCAGATATAAGTTTAGACATTCATTAAATGGAGCTTGTAAAACAGAAGCCATAATTTATAAAGCAGAAGTAACTGATATTAATGGTCAAAATAAAATGTATATAGATTGTACTGAAGATTCTTTTAAACGTAGCTGGTATAATCATAGATCTT
Source organism: Acanthosepion lycidas (assembly GCA_963932145.1). Taxonomy (NCBI): domain Eukaryota; kingdom Metazoa; phylum Mollusca; class Cephalopoda; order Sepiida; family Sepiidae; genus Acanthosepion; species Acanthosepion lycidas. The sequence goes on from OZ010615.1 coordinate 61,191,516, forward strand.
TATTTAATCTAGCAAATCTGAGATACTCCACCAAACTTGCTAAAAAGAAATAAACAACAGGGACCCCTAGTAAGGCGTACATTTTTAAAAAGGCAAAATCATTGAACAGTAGCATTTGCTAGCTTTGTCAACATGAAAAACTGGCGAATATAACATTTCCAGATTCCAAAAACCTTTTAAATCTGAGATCAAAAATGTTAAGTCCTTGACTTCATATCAAAAAATTTCATCAAGGGAATATGAGACCGGATAAAAAAATAATTTAAAAAAAAAAGTTTGCTCCCCTCATCCTTCCCTATATTTACAAGACACCATTCTTAAATTTACGTTACACTTGCTTTTCTTCTCTACTTTTCTTTCTACATTTACGGTACACTTGCCTTCTTCTTTCTTTTATTCTCTTCACATTTCTTCTTCTTTTCCTTCTTCCTTTTCCTTACTCCCCCACACCTTTCTGTTACACTCAACGTTATGCGTTTGATCATCGTGCATTTGTTTACTTATTTTTTTAAAAAAGAATAATGTAGCGACCTTGTGTTTTTTTTTTTAATAAGACATTGAATGGTCAGTTGATAGAATTAGACTGATGACACCGTGAGGTCGAAACCAAGGTCGCGTATTCTATCTGGCCTCCTAATTTTTAAGGTATATATATATATATATATATATATATATATATATATATATATATATGTTTAAATTTAACAGACAATGAAGATATATTATGTCAGATCATGAGCCGTTCTAAACTTCGTATGGTTGCTTTAATTTCGGGTGAAAATAGAGACAAAAATTGTCCAACATTTGGATATTTTTATTAAGCTGTTCCTTGATCTAAGCTTTCGGCTCACATAGGCCATCTTCAGAGGGGTTATATGGATATTTAAACGAAGTTATTTTCTCCCGAAATTACAGAAACCATAGTTTAGAACAAGCATAATAAATATTCCTTGTCTGTTATATCTAACAATATATATTTGAATAATGATCTGCTGTCCCTATATATATATATATATATATATATATATATATATATATATATATATATATATATATATATATATATATGATATGTATAGTGTATAGGGGAAGCAGATCATTATTCAAACATATATTTTAAATATATATGTCTGTGTGTGTACGTGTGTGTGTGTAAGTAGTATGTATTAGATGGAGATAGAAAAATATAGAGAGAGAAATATAGATATAAATAGAAAGAGTGAAAGAGAGCGAGAGAAAGGGACAGATAAACAGAGAGGGAGATAGAGTGATAGAATGGGTGATATAACTAGAGGGAGAGAAAAAAGTGAGAGAAAGAGAGACAGAGAGAGGGAGGGAGAAAGATAGAGAGATAGAGTCATAGAGAAAGACTCGCTAACTTTTTTTTTTCTTAAAAGAGGTGATTTTTTTTCTTTCTAAATATTGCCTTCCATCAATTTTTTTTCCTCAAATTCTTACCGACACGAAATTGCTGCCTGAAATCTTTGAGATTTTGTTATTATTTATTTTTCACCAGCACTTAAATAAAAATCATTCAACCCCCGAAAGGTTTTTGCAAAAAAAAAACAAAAAAAAAAAAAAAAATTTCAATTTCACTCTTTTGACAATTTTTTAAACATTGCAAATTACCCGCTGCCATCGTCCTCCTCTGCAACATCCATTTTGCGCATTCTATAGATATTCAAAATATCTCCAGTTTTAAGGTTTCAAAATTGACACCATATTTTTGACCTCGTTTAAAGTAATATATACACATATCGCGGCTCGGATTGAAGAATCAGAGAGCCGAGTTCGAATTCCAGTCGAATCAATTACATTCACTTACATGCTAATACCCTTGGGAAATGTATAAATCCCTTTCTTCTCCCCCCCAGATATGGATAAATAGCAAAAAAGACTGGTTTCTATAGCCTTGGATGGTAACCGGTCTAGGAGAAGGAAAACTCTGAATTCACAACTGGCCTGGAGAGATTTGGGCTCCGCTAAGCAATCTTGCCCAAGAAACAACAGTTCTACTGCGGCTACATTACACATTGTGACCCCGACCCCAACTACGATCCTACGGATCACGTGGTAAAAAAATACACATGTTACATAATTTAAATTTTCAAAAAATATATGGTTATCGGAATGCAGGTATTAGTGGATTTTATTAAAATAGAAGGGATTTTTATTTTATATTTTAAATAGACGGGTTTTAATGGTATTTTAAAGAAGGATGTATAAACGAACCTAAAACAAAGAAAGATTTAGTATTTAAAAATCGTTTTATAATCAGTATCACCCCGTGAAAGGCGCTAAATCCACTAAGCCACAAGGTCTTACAATTTAAAAATTAGAAACAGAAACATTAATAATAAGCGGAAAAAGTAGTCAGGAGGATAGTAGATAACGGTTGACATTGCATTTAAATTTTTTGCAGGTTAAAGTTGGTTGGAAAATAGCTGAAAGTGAGTTCCATAAGGAAGGCAGTAAAGCCACTAAGACGCAAGGGGTTTACTAGGCGTGGTAGAATTAGAAACAGAAACATTAATAAGGAGCGGAAAGTGAAAAGAGTAATCAGGAGGACAGTAGATAACGATTGATATTGCATTTAAATATTTGAAGATTAAAGTTGGCTGGAAAGCATGGAGCCGGAAGGGAGTTTCACATACGAGAAGTTCTAGAAAAGGAACTGTTAACATAGAACTTACGCTGACATCTAGGCAGCTCAAATGTAAACTGATAAAATCTAACACTGCGCTTAAATTCAAAAATGGAAAATTGCTATCCATCTTTTTTACCACGAGGCAAATTTTTTCCGCTTTCATTGTTATAATGGAATTCCGTTATGTTGTTGGTATCCACAGAATTGATGCTCAATTCCTTCCTTCTTTTAAAATTTCCAGTTGGTGATTGAATTATTATAGTCAACAACTGCTGTTATAACATTTGGAACTGTTCTTGTTCATTCAATATCTTTTACAGTATCTCTTGTGATATCGCCATTTTTGTGAGTTTTTGTTTATCTTCTTCGTCGCCCCAAATTTTTTTGTAACCCTAAATACTTGGAACAAAAAAAATATAACAAAACACAATTAAATATATTTTAAAACACAACAATATTCGTTTTTATTATCACCGACCAGGATACTGCAGGATTGGGTTGGATAAACAATTCACTCTCTACAAGTGGGGTATTATCCAGCAGCCATGTTGTTTTCTGACCTACCCTTTTTTTCAGTGAAGAGTCCATGATTCGTTAGGGGAGAGTTGTCATCATCAAGGTATTGTTAATCGGTATCACCCCGTGAAAGGTAGTAAAGCCACTAAGACACAAGGTTTTACGAGACAGTTTAGGAATGAAGAACAGACAAATTAATGATGAACAGGTAGATTAATCAGGAGGACAGTAGATAGCGAATGACATTGCATTTAAATTTTTGCAGATTAAAGTTGGATGAAAAGCATGGAGCCAGAAGGAAGTTCCACAAACGAGATGTGCGAGAAAAGAAACTGTTAGCATAAAATTTACGGCTACATCTACATAGCTCAACTGTAAATTAATGAGATCTCGACGCTAATCTATTACTGCACTTAAATTTAAAAAAAATACCATTGCAAAGATCGATATTTATTCCGCTTATATACAGAAATGTGGCCAAAATAGGGAATGAGGAAAAGGACAGTTTTCTTCAGTCTTAACATTAAACATAGCTAGCCACAAACTCTGACCCAGACATACAATATTCCTTACACTAAAACAACGCATTCTTACTTACCTTTCATACAACATTCGCCATAATACATCATGTCTCTATGAAAGTCGATTGTTATAGTCGGTATCTACGCCGATTACACAAAGCTGAAAATTAAATTTCGGCATTAAATGCCCTATGAAGGTATTGATATGCCGCTAAGAAAATCAATCAATCAATCCTTAAAACTTTTTCTTTACACACGTTTCGTCCCTGGTGTTCTCTTCATCATTTTGTAGACCTCCATATCTGGGGTCTCACGTCTCCTCTTCATCTATTAGGATACTGTCCAGCATTCACTGCCATATAGGAGGATTAATATTATATATTTGTTTTTTACTAAATTACCAAGAGGAAAAATCAATTTAACTTACTATAAATAACCTTAAAATGAGTAATAAGTAATTTTTTTTTCTTTTTAAGATTGCACAAATCATTTTCAAAAACACCAATAACAAACCCTATACCAATCTCTTAGAAGAGGATTTATTTAGGTAGGCGAATGTCTGGGATTCAGGATAGGTGTCCGGCCCATTGAAGTTGGTGGAGAATCAAGATTTTTTCTATGCACTCCATCTTTGTGATTTGACGAAGTTTTATTTGAGGGGATCTTTCAAGTTTGCGGATGACATGTACATGTAGAGATAATTTCCCCAATTCTTTCTGCAGCTTCCGTCTCCCAAATGACCGGAATGATTTCTGTCCTCAGACAGGTGTTTTTGAGCTGACCTTTGAATTGACGATATGGGACTCCACGTGATCTCTTGCCAGATGCGACCTCTGAAAAGAAGATTTCTTTGTGTAGGTGGATGTCTTGGATTCAGGATAGGTGTCCGACCCATTGAAGTCGGTGACGAGTCAAGACTCTTTCTGTGCTCTCCATCTTTGTCTGTGATACGCTCCTGTCTCGTGCTGCGCAGGATTTGACAAAGTGTCATTTGATGGGATCTTTCAAGTTTGCGGATGACATAAACATCTAGAGATAATTTCTCCAATTGATTCTTTCTGCAGCTTCTGTCTCCTAATTGACCGGATTGATCTCTGTCCTCAGCCAGGTGTTTTTCAGCTGATCGTTGAATTAACCTCATGGGGCTCCACCAGATCTCTTGCTGGTGCGAGCTCTGAAAAGATTTCTTTGTGTAGGTGGATGTCTGGGATTCAGGATAGGTGTCCGACTCATTGAAGTCTGTGGCGAGGCAAGATTGTTTCTATGCTCTCCATCTTTGTCTGTGATCCGGTCCTGTCTCGTGTTCCGCGGGATTTGACGAAGTTTCATTTGATTGAACCTTCAAGTTTACGGATGTCTCTTCGGTGGGATACCCAGGTCCGTAGGTTACCCAGGTCCCACGGGCGTGCAGGAGAGTCGAGATTACAGCCACTCAGTGGGGTACTAGCCTGATGATTCGTGCTATAATCAGTCTTCAACTCGATATCTATGTTTATTACACAAAACTCACAACTAAATTAAATTTCGGAATTAAATGTGCCATGAAAGTGTTGATATGCCACTAAGCAAATCAATCAATCAATCATTATAACATTTTTGCTACACACATCTTCCGTCCCTGGTGTTCTCTGCATCATTTTGTAGACCTCCATATATGGGTCCTCAAGTTTTTTCTTCATATATTAGGATCATGTCACGCATTTACTACCATATATGAGGATGAATATTACACATTTGTTTCTTAATATATTAATATTACCAAAAGGAAAAATCCATTTAATTTAGACAGTTATATGTCATACGTAATACACGCTTGAACGATCATATATCTATCGATACATGGCTAAAGCGGCAGATTTTTTTCCCGGAGTACGTTGCTATTTCTTTCAGTAGACCAGTTATCATCCAAGGCAACCAGGCCTGTCCTGCTATTTAACCATAGGTGGGGGACAGAAGAAGAGGATTCATACCTTTCCTAAGGTTATTAGCACGTAAATGAATGTAATGGATTCAAACTCAGCTCACCGATTTCTCAGTCTGAACCGCTATCCATCGTGACTGCCACCAAATATATACCTTTTCTTATTACCCTATTGGATCTTACGTTTCCCTCAGACTTTGGTGTGGGGCTGTACCAGATATTTTGGAAAAGACGGGTTGCGTTTAAACACAGATTCGTAGAAATGGACACCCAGATGATCAATAGCCGATGTCTGGTGATCCATCATTGATAATTTAAGACCCTAGACAACAAGAATCACATCTGAAAAGATTGAAGAGGTCAAGTAAGGGAAAAACTCGCATACTTACCTTTTGCTGTAGATTTCAAACCATGTGATTACCACATATTCCTGAGATTAGCGAAATATTTTGAACATGGACAGGTTGAAATGACACTACATCCTTTGCCTCCAAGCCAAAAGACATTTACTAAAATTGGATTATAAGATACAGGGGGTCCTAAAGGTCAGTAAGGGGTCTAAAAATTTAATAATTAATTTAATTTTTTTTAAAGATAGCTGCCCCCTTTTCTTGTACCATTTTAATCTATCTATACCAGTCAGTTGATTATCTATCTATCTATCTATCTATCTATCTATCTATCTATCTATCTATCTATCTATCTATGTATGTATGTATCTATCTATCTATCTATCTATCTATCTATCTATCTATGATTGTTCATATCTATCTATGTATCTATCTATCTATCTATGATTGTTCATATCTATCTATCTATCTATCTATCTATCTATCTATCTATGTGTGCTTCTATCTATCTATCTATCTATCTATCTATCTATCTATGTGTGCTTCTATCTATCTATCTATCTATCTATCTATGTTTATATCTATGTC
>OZ010615.1:61200558-61293058 GCA_963932145.1 Acanthosepion lycidas
GAAATTTACAAACTCGTTCAATTTAGAAAACCAGTCGATAAAATGTGAATAATCTGATTTGTTTGGAAAAAAATATTTTTTTCCTTTTTAAGAGCGAAGAATATTTTTTTAGGATTTCTTATTCTTGAGCATTCAACATACAAATAATAAATCATAAATATTTCTTTCTGGAGAAAGAGACGGAAGAATTTTATATTTCGAGAGAGATAGATGCAACAATATCTAGATTCGCAGGAAAGCTAAATGTTGGTGAATTCGATTGTACCTTTTTTATTTTTATTTCTGTCTCAAGCTGATCAATTACTTCCAAATTTGCTTGTTTTTTTTTTGTCCTAAAGTAATGCTAACCTCACTACTCTGCACACAAGACGTTTTCTCTTTGTAGAAAAAATAACTTACGCTTTACAGACCCGCAAGGCTGTCTCAGTTGAATTTTACACTAGACAATGCCGTTTTTCTTGGAAAAAATGTTAGTGGGTTTACGTTTTGCACGCATTGATCAAACACAAGTCCTTACTGAAGTTAGAACCGAACAGCCTTTATTTCGGTTAGTACTAGACTCCAAAATATAAAAGCAAAAAAAAAGGATAGGTTTTCATGCAAAGTAACAGACTTTCTTCATCCCCACCCCCAGCTGAATTCAGAGATTTTTTTCTGGTACAATGATTTTATTATTGGATCTTTTCTGTTAATTCACCCCAAAATGCAAAGATTTATAGTTCTCGCAAACTGGATTCTTGTCCATTCGAAAGGATATTCGGATGATTTAGGAATAAACTTTATTCTAATAATAAACTTTATTTTTATATAATACCACTTCAAATATAGGTTAGCCGTTATTTATCCTACATATCCTCGTGAGTAATAGTTAAACAAAAAGATAAAAAAAGATCCTTAATGTCCCAACAAATTCAAAGTCTCTTGCAGCCTCCGCCGAAGTAAATCTAAAGCCTACCAAATTGCAATCTACTTCTCGGAACTGACTGCCTTATACCAGACAATATGGCGCAAACGGAGACACTTTTTCGTTCATCGCCGCCGCAGCGTTCGACTCTGTGTACTTTGAACATATATTCTGAATTGATATTCATATTGATAACATCAACTGTTTACAGATTCTAGAATATTTTTGCAACAGGCTGATGAGTGTTGAAATCATCACAGAATTTAGTATTGTTGACGTTATCGCTAACATTTTTTGTCAAGATTTACAAACTCTACGTTTCGTTCAAGTGTGCAAACCAAGCGATGAAATTTGAAAAAGCAGATTTTGTTTGGAAAAATACTTTGACAAAAACTGTACTATGCGGTTTAATATTTTTTAAATTTAATTTCATTTTAAAAGACTTCATGTTAACAATATGTTTTAAGAAAATCTCTTTTTTTCTTTTTAACAGCGAAGAATAAATTCTTATAATTTCTTACTCTTGAGCATACACCATACAACTGGCTAAGTATTAATATTTCTTTCTGGATCCAAATTCTAAATTTTTGAAGCGTTTGGCCTTGTGATTTTTCATAGTTCTCGCAAACATTAGCGAATTGGAAACGGAAATCTCGTATGTACAAAAGCATAAAGAAAATATATGCCAAAAACAATATTGTATTTTTAAATAAGTATTTGTTACTTTAATCATTAAATTGTTTTGAAAAAAGTGGGAGTATTTTGTATGCTAAATAAGAAAACTTAATTTTTCCAAAAAATGATGAAAATTTATTGTACTAAGCTATGAACCCTAGTAAAACCAACAGTACTTTATAGGCCCTTATGTATTTGCACATCTCCCCAAAATTTAGTTTCGATCGGTATGGCTATTTTAGAGGGACAGACGGATGAAAGAAAATCATAGAATTATATATAGACAGAGATTGTTCCAAATGAGTGTATTTGCAATCTTGCTGTTTCAAATAAGAGTGTGTTTTTTTTAAAGCTGAGTAAACATTTCTGAAAACGTGTATTTGTGTATAATCCGACACACCATTTTTATTTTCGATTTTGTTTAAAATTTCTCGAATTATACAGGGGAGTATACAGTGGAAGGCACATGACTGCCTTCGTTTATATCAAGCCTTTTGAGTTACGTAATCAAATAAATAAATATCACGTTTTCGTGTGAATCGGCATTAGAAACACCTTCCAAAGTTTAAAGGCAAACGCATTATGAGTAAAAGTGTATAGGGTGGGGGGAGCTAAGAAATATTAATTGAATGAGATCTCCCAGTCACCGGAAGCTTAGAACCGCGAAAAACTAAAAACATTCCAATTTCGTTTTCATTTCGAAATTCTTTGAAGTCAAGCAATATATTTTTATTCGAAACCCACCCTCTCTTCAACTCGGAGTGAAATGAGAAAATGGCTCTTGTAACAATTATACTAAGACCTGGAATTTTATGTGATTTGCCAATGTTTCAGACTTTTTTTTTTCAATGTGTTTAGAATGGAACAAGAGGAAAAGAAAGAAAGTAAGAAAGAAAGAAAGAAAGGGACAATGGTCAGATGATGGAAGAGAGTCTATAAGAGAGGTGAAAAGTCTGAACCAAAACGTAGGGAAGAAAGGAGGAAGGAAAGAGTAAAAAGAAATAACGAATGAATAAAAGAAAAAAGGTAAGCAAAAAGGTAGAAGTGAGAGAAAGAAACAAAGGAAAATAGAAAGAAAAAGACAGAAAAATAAAGAAAGAAGAAAGCAAAAAGAAAGACATAAAGATAAAAGAGAAAGGAAGAAAGAAAGGAAGAAAGAAAGGAAGAAAGAAAGGAAGAAAGAAAGCAGAATTGACGGAAAGACACGAAAGAAAATAGAAAGATAACGACAGAAACATAAAATATAGAGAGAAGAAAGCAAAAAAAAAAAGAAAGAAGTGAAAGAAAGAAAAGAAAGAAAAATAGAAAGAAAACGAAAAGAAAGATAACTATAGAAAGAAGAAATCAAAAAGAAAGAAAAAAGAGAAAACAGAAAGAAAGAAAAGAAGAAAGAAAAAAGAGAAAACAGAAAGGAAGAAAAGAAGAAAGAGAAAACAGAAAGGAAGAAAATAAGAAAGAAAAAAGAGAAAACAGAAAGGAAGAAAAGAAAAAAGAAAAAAGAGAAAACAGAAAGGAAGAAAAAAAGAAAGATAGAAAAAGAAATAGGGAACAAATGCGGAATGAAATAGAAAAAAAAAGAAATAACGAGTGAAGAAAATTAAGAAAAAAATAAATCAAAAAGAGAGAGAAAGTAGAAAAAAAAAGAAACAGAAAGAGAAAAGGAAAAAGAGAAAAGAAAGCAAAAAAAAAAAAAAAGGAAGAAGGCATAACAAGAGTCGAAATGTGTCAGAAATGTAAATCTGAACCATTTATATTTGTATATAGAATATTTCACTGTCAGAAATTCCTGGCCCAGTTTTTAAATGGTCAATTAATCTGATTCCAATGAAACCATTTGTAACATCTGCTGCCGAAATGCACTTTCATACCAAAAAAACAAAAACGTCAACTGAAAAAAATAATAAAATCTCTTCTTTCGAATTTTTTCACCCTGTAAAATGCCCGAGAGCCAGCCGAGATAGATGTTTACAGAGTAAAAGACAGAGTTTATGCGGATATGGTTTGATAATTAACCCCAGACTTGAACAGGTTACAATTGTAGTAATCGGAGAACCATGCTTTTGCTTCCACCAAGCAGAGTAAGTGAGAGAGTTTATTGAATTATTGTAATGGGAGGAGGATAACTGTTAATCCTAGACTTGAACTGGTTAAGATTGTAGTAATCGGGGAAGCATCCTCTTGGGAGTCGGTTCCACAAAACAGGTAGACGCTTACAGAGTAAGAGACATTGTTGATGGGAATATGTGGGGAAGATAACGGTTAACCCTAGCCTTGAACTGATTAAGACTGTAGTGATTGAGGAAGCATCCTCTTGGGAGCCGGTTTCACAAAGCAGCGGTTCGTGGTAACAAATTGCTCGAATCAAACTTACACCACACCAATGGACAGAATAAGAAGTGATATATATATATATATATATATATATATATATATATATGTGTGTGTGTGTGTGTGTGTGTGTGTGTGTGTGTGTGTGAGTGAGTGAAAAGTGTGTGTATATAAATATAAATAAATAAATACATATATATATATATATAATTATTTATATATTATATGCGTGGTACTTATTAGAAAGCGCTCAGTATCAGAGATAGAGCTAACATATTTGGTTGGATTGATGTGAGTTTCACGCAAAAAGAAAAAGAAAAAAAGGAAGAAGATTAAGAAAGACACAAGATACGTTCTCTTTTCAGAGAAAAAGAAGAAGGAAAAATGTATAAAAGACAGGGGGAAAATCGCAGCAGATATTGTTAGGTTTAGAATCAAATCCACCAATCAAAATGGTCTACATTAAGTAAGAGGTCATGACCCCCAAATTTAAAATCGTTGACAGCTTAGACGCTATATTCGATACCATTAAATTTGCTACAATGCTACCATAAGATATATGACATTTTCTATGAGAAACAAGTTTAATAAGGCTCTTGACAAAGCGCATACCTTGCGAATTAAAAGTTAGTTTCACAATTTTATAGTCGCGAAATAATAAGGTTTTTAAGAAGTAAATAAAAAAAGGATAATGAAACAAAATTATTTAAATAACTTGACAAACAAAGCATGAAGCATATATATCATATAAAATAAATTAAAATATACAGATCATATAGAATAGAATGCAACTGTTACCTTAAGAGACCTGTATAAGTTGTTAAAACCAATCAACGGAAAATATCAAAATATCAGCCAAACGCATATACCCCTCTACTAAATATTATCAATAGTACTAAAACTAATGTACAAAAAGTACTACGTCAAAATTTACCTTACCGATAAAAGATAAGCTTTATATGCCGCAACACGGTAATTCGAATATGTAAGAATGAGCAATTATTGTTACATTCAAAATCTAGCAAGATTGTAGCTTCAAAGGTAGGATATGTTTACAATTAATAGTTAATTCAGACCTTTTATTTAATAAATCATCCATATTCAAAAACCTGTATATCTAAATTTTCTTCTGTAAACATAGAAAACTACACACACACACACACACACACACACACACACACATATATATATATATATATAGATAATATTAGTGGTAAATATACATATATTTGCAAAATCCACAGGTGCATATACACACATGTATATTTTTTGAATAAAAAATTCCGAGAGGATAGAATGCAGGTAGAACTCAATGTCCAGGACAGAGTAAGGATATAATAAAAAGGCTTAAACACTAATATTCCATGGTCATAATTTATTCCATTGGAATCGTAAATACGATCCAATTCATCAGACCTACAAATTCAAAAAGAAAACAGAAAAAAAAACCTACTCCGGAAATAAATTCCAATAACCCAAAAAATAATATTCTTAAAAAGTGCTAAATACAGAGCAGAGCAAATATAATTATTTATTCGAAAATTATAACATAGATATGTTATAAAATCACTACAAAAATAGCCATTTGTGTTTCAACACTTCTACATTCAACACCTTCACTTGATAAGACACTAGAAGTGTTGAAACAAAATGGCTATTTTTGTAGTAATTTTGTATCATATTTATGTCATAATTTTGTAATAAATAATTATATATATATATATATATATATATATATATATATATATATATATATATATATATATTTAAGTTATAAGGAACTTGGTAAACCGAATTGGTAAATCCAAAGAGGATGAAATCCTGAGAGCTCAATGTTAGGACAGAGCTAATATGTAATGAAAAACAAACCACTTTAATGTACCATTACGATAATTTATTTCACCTAAATCCTTTAAAGGATTTAGGAGAAATAAATTATCGTAATGGTACTTTAAAGTGGTTTGTTTTTCATTACATTATATATATATATATATATATATATATATATATAAACTTAATCTATATATCTTCTTGTAATAATTTCAATACAAGCAAGGCAATAAAGCCACTAAGACAGAAGTGGTTACTGAACGTGGAATAATGAGAAAAAGAAAAAAAAAAACATTATTAAAAAGCGACAACAATAAAATAAGAGGGATCAAGAAGACAGCAGATATCGATTGATATTATATTTAAATTTTGAAGAACAAAGTTGACTGAGAAGCAAGTAGCCGTAAAAGAGTTCCACAAGCGAGAAAACAACGGCTAACATAGAACGTATGGTTACATCTCGACAATGCAACTGTAAAAGGATGAGACCTTTCCGCCAGTCTAGTACTGCGCTGTCGTTGCCTGTGTACATAAAGAAAGGAGATGAGTGAGAGGTAGTAGAGAGAGAATATTCTGATGAAAGGAAAAATCTCTTAAAATGTCAAAAGAGCTTAAATTGATAAAGGCGAAATAAATGATTCGAAATATAGATTGCTTCAAAGACTCGAACTAGACTGTCAGAAAAGAATTAATTGAAAATTTTTAGATATTAGTGCCAGGGGATTCTCAGTGTCTCAGATCAAAGAAAGATTGATGATACAAAAAGTTCATTTTTTGTATCTTTCTTTTAAATTTGTCTTTAATTGGCATCGTCTTTCTGCTTCGTCTAACACTGGATTTCAGAAAAAAAAAAAACTTCACAACTTCGATAATGCATTGCGTTTGCGAATTAGCAATAATGCACAAACCTGTCTCAAATTAAGAGTTAATTATGTATATTTTGTGGCTTTTTTCTAAGTTGCGTGTATATATTTTGGTACAGATCAAAAGATTTTATACATAAAGGTTTCCTTTGTACTGGCCAACTGTCGAGATATAAATTGTTTGGTATTTAAAAGATGAAACATTTTATTTGTGGGTCATAACGTGTTTTATTATTAACATTAATTTGCTATTATTTTTCTCTTAATATTGTCGCTTTTTCATCCTAACATTCTTCATTATTACTATTGTTTTATAAACTAGTTTTATTCCATCTTATCATTGTCGCTTTTTATCCCAACACTCTGGCTCTATACACTCTTCATTATTACTATTATTTTATTACTAGTTTTATTGCATCTTATAATTATTGATTTTTATCCCAACATTCTGGCCCTATACACTCTTTATTATTATTATTATTATTTTATTACTATATTTATTCTTATTATTGTTAGTTTTGATCCAACAATCTGGCGCTATACACTCTTCATTATTACTATTATTTTATTACTTGTTTTATTCAATGTTATTATAACTGTTTTTATTTTATTCCAACACTCTGACGCTATACATTCTTTATTATTACAATTATATTATTATGAGTTTTAATACATCTTATTATCGTTGCTTTTTTATCCAAACACTCTGGCGCTATACACTCTTCAATTTTACAATTTTGTCTCCAATTTTCTCGGAAGTATCTGGTTTCTGTAGCCTTTAATGTCAGCCAGTCTAATACTCTGAATTAGAAATGGAATCGGAAAACAGCCTCATAATAAGTGTTTGTCAAATATTGTACTGTAACGGCTCTGTGATCTTTACTTCAGCTGACAAATTCGAGAAACGCAGTTTCATTACATTTGGTGCAACGTAGCGCTATTCTGCAACCTGTACATCAAAATTCTTCGTTAGACTTTTGACGGACATTCATTAGATTGAAAACGAATTTCAATTTAATACGCACGTATGATGGGCGGTCAAATGGCGTTCTCTGTTTTTGTTATTTGACAGAAAAATAGCAAAAAAAGGTATGATATATATATATATATATATATATATATATATATATATATATATATATATATATATATATATATATATATCTCGATTCCCCCTTTCCACTCACATCTAGTTAAAAAAAAACCCTCTCTGTTAAGTTTTAATCTCCCACCTTCCCTCGTATGTTACCCCTCTCTTTAGCTCTAACATTCGTCCCACACTCTCATACTTACACTCTCTCTAAATTCAATTTTTATTCCCGGAATTGTTCTTTTCAGTTTTCCTTTTTAATTTGTAGGTCTGATGAATTGGATCGTATTTACGATTCCAGTGGAATAAATTATGGCCATGGAATATTAGTGTTTAAGCCTTTTTATTATATATATATATATATATATATATATATATATATATATATATATATATATATATATAATGCATAAAAGGTGAATGGTTAGAGTTGGTGTTAAAAAGGGTCTTATATACGAGTAAAAAATAAAATAAAAATAACCTGTAGACCATTAAACTTTGAAGAAGACGAAGAAGACGAAGACGAAGAAGAAATAACTTTTTTTGTATTAGGTTGGTGCAAAAATAATGACGTAATAATGTCGTTTTTTGACGTTAAAAAATACGTCAAAAAACGACATTATTACGTCATTATTTTTTGCACCAACCTAATATCTAGAGTCATATGCACTTAAAATTATTTGATATTTGAGCAAGGACTTAAGACTACGGATTTCTGGTTTAAAAGGTTTTTTAGATCCGGAAATGGCATAAACGCTAATGTTTTTCTGTTGTCAGAGGTTCCAAATATTGTGATTGTTGTAAGGCTTTGCATTTTTTTAAAAAATTTCCACCTTACAAGTGGATCCCCATTGCTTTTTTCTTTTAAATTCCATACATGGTTAGCAAGTTTGCTAGAGTACTTAAGATTTAATAGCTTGACTGACGACCTATGATACTATGATCTTCGTTTGAAATTACCTTCCGTACATCTTATGTACGTTTTATTTTGACCATTAACATCAGTTACTTCTGCTTTATGAATTAGAGCTTTGTTGTATAAGCTCAATTTAATGGACATCTATTTTTAATCCTACAGTTGCATTAATTACTAGTGTTATCTATATTTTGCTGCGTGTTAGTTTGAGATTTCTGGTATTTTGTTTATTTTTTTTCTAAATTACTAGTGCAGCTGAAGGTTAATTTAACTGTATTTTTATTGAATATCTTATGCAATTCTTAATTTTATGTAATTTTGAATTTACGGGGAAAAATAATTTATCCATTTTACTACTAAATTTAAAGGGAGGGGGGTAAACCAAATGATATTTATTCTTTTATTTAGAATTGTTCTTCATATGTTGTTTAATTTGAAGTTTAAATTCTCGTTTGGTTTTGTGACTCTCTTCCTTTAAGTTATTGTCGTATTCTTTCTTTTTATCCACAACATTTATTCTACTAGAAGAGTTTCTGGATAACGTTGACTCTATTCATTTAGGGATTTGATTTATTATCTTTACAGGGTGGTTAGATCTAATATTCACGTATTTTAATTTTCTGTTGGGTTTCAATTATGGGGAGACACTATCACCTTGAAGGTTTATTTCTACGTCCAGATAATTAATAACTTTTTTTTATTCATTTCTTCTATTTCAAAACCGAAGCTTTTGAAGAGTTTGAAAAGTGCTTTTCTTATATTGTCCTTTGATCTTCTGCTGTTTGGCGCTATCATCAGGCCGTCATCCCTATACAGGCCACGGTTGTTTATATGTACAATTTTGTTATACTTCATATAAGATATGTAGAGGTATTAACTTCGAAATCTCCGTTCTCTCAAACGAACTTTGTGGTACATTAAATCTGTCTCTGTCTCTATCTCTCTCTCTCTTTCTTTCTTTCACTCTCTTTCTCTCTCTCTCTCTCTCTCTCTCTATATATATATATATATATATATATATATATATATATATATATATTAATTTTAAGTATAATTCATCTTTGAAAGAGTTTTTAAACTTAAACCTATCTATATAATTTAAAAAAGAAAAATAAATTCGTCCTACTCTTAGTTTGCTTAATTAAAGTTTACTTCTTCATATAATCCCAATTTAATGTCATAAGGTTAATAACTGGGTTTAATTTTATAAAACATCTTCCCTTTAAGTCCACCCACTGCTGACCACAAACTCGTGCCTTTCGTCTGACTGAAACATTGAAATGGATAAATTCTATATTCATTTTTCGACAGAAACAAAGAGGCTGGTCAGTACTTAGGTGGGTGACCGCTTGTGAACACCAAGTGCTGTAAGCTTCGATGTGCGTTTGGTATAGCTTACGATTATATCACTTTGAAACAGCGGTTCTCGTAGAATCAACGAAGTTAAGCAAGATCCAGCCTGGTCAGAATTTAGATGGGTAACCGCTTGTGAAACACCAAGTGCGGCAAGCTTCGATGTGCCTTTGGTATGGATTACGGCCATATCAGGTTAGAAACAACGCTTTCCAAACTTTCTCTTTCTCAGGTCAAATCTATCTATCTATCTATCTATATATCTATCTATCTATCTATTTATCCCATTCTACTCATATCTATCTATCTATCTATCTATCTCTTTCTCAGGTTATATCTGCATATCACAGGTCAAATCTATCTATCTATCTATCTATCTATCTATCTATCTATCTATCTATCTATCTACAACAGACTGTCTCTTTCTCAGTTCAAATCTATCTATCTATCTATCTATCTATCTATCTATCTATCTACAACTGACTGTCTCCTTCTCAGGTCAAATCTATCTATCTATCTATCTATCTATCTATCCCATTCTACTCATATCTATCTATCTATCTATCTATCTATCTATCTATCTATCTATCTATCTATCTCTGTCTCAGGTTATATCTGCATATCACAGGTCAAATCTATCTATCTATCTATCTATCTATCTATCTATCTATCTCTCTACAACAGACTGTCTCTTTCTCAGGTCAAATCTATCTATCTATCTATCTATATCTATCTATCTATCTATCTATCTATCTATCTATCTCTTTCTCAGTTTATATCTGCATATCACAGGTCAAACCTATCTATCTATCTATCTATCTATCTACATCAGTCTCTGTTTCTTTCTCATGCCAAATCTATCTATCGATTTTGTTTGCGTGAAAAAATCAGTTTGCCTTTTTCTGAAGTATGATAAAACTTTTAATATGATTTTAAAATCTTTTCTCGCAGACTCATAATGTCAGACTCATAATGTCAGACTCATAATGTCAGAGGCTGCGAAAGAGGCTGGTTAAACTGGAGGTAAGCTCCATCAATAGCGAATCCAATGATCTGTTATTGTATATTAGTACTGTCACTCCCGGGGTACCTAACTCTGATTTGTCTCCGAGTTCCTGTCCGGACTTTGTAAGATGGATGAGACATAAGGCAGGCGCTTTATTGAATTCCAAATGGAGAAGAATTATGTTGTTTAAATGTGGTCGCCGACAGAACAGCGATGCTGAGACAATGGTTGATGTTGACGCCGGCGGTCTGCGAACCCCATAAGGCATCGTTATTTACAAAATTCCAAAGTGACGACATTACTCCAAAGATTTACAGAGTGTTTCCATCATCTCGAATCCCCCGAGTAAATGCATCTAGACAAAGTTCTCCGGATCCAGGGGAATGGCCGCTCATTATTTATCGTTCTTACACAGCAGTCGTTCTCATGTTTCGAGTGAGACAATGCGAGATTCATTCACATATACACTTACCAGAACCGCAAAATTCTACAGTGGTTTGGTAAATATCTATCTATCTATCTATCTATCTATCTATCTATCTATCTATCTATCTATCTATGTCAGTTCCTATCTATCTATCTATCTATCTCTTTCTCAGGTCATATCTATATATCACAGGTCAAATCTATCTATCTATCTATCTATCTATCTATCTATCTATCTATATCAGTTCCTATCTATCTATCTATCTATCTATCTATCTATCTATCTCTTTCTCAGGTCATATCTATTTATCACAGGTCAAATCAATCTATCTATCTATCTATCTATCTATCTATCTATCTATCTATGTCTGTTCATATCTATCTATCTATCTATCTATCTATCTATCTATCTATCTATGTCTTTCTCAATCAAAGCAAGGCACTTTTGCCCTCACTTAGTACTAACGAGTTGGTTAAATAGGTTTGTATGCTAAATGATTTTTCTAGATTTATTTTTCTTGCTGCTATCATAATTATCTTTTCTGTATTTGATATCGGCTCATTTCTAGCCACTATCTTTTCAAGCATTATTATAAAAATTGCAATGTTTATAATATATATCTTCATTGGAGAATTAATACTAATTCTATATTCTCTGGATTAGGGTACGTGTTTTATTAAAGATGGAGAAGGATAAGACTTTGAGTGGATATGTAATGGATTAGTATTTGTTTTCTTGTATGGTTGTTACATACTGTTTTCTAAGTCTAATGTCATTAGGTTGGTGCAAAATTAATGTCGTTTTCTCACATATGTTACTATGTGAGAAAACGACATTATATTTGCACCAACCCAATACATCTAGGAAGTTAACCTTTTTAAAATTTGTATTAGTTCTAATTTTTAGGTATAGGCTTTTAAACACTCTTTGTATTAATTTTCTAATTTTGTAAACTTTGAAGTTAGTAGAATTCCTCAAACCATAAGGCCATCATCACTATATAATCCTATATCTTCTATCCTGATGTGATTTTGGCCAGTAAGATTGTATATAATAAACAATCCAAGAAGAACAGAAGACTCCGCAGATTGCAACGATCCCATATATATATATATATATATATATATATATATATATATATATGTGTGTGTATATATATATATATATATATATATATATATATATATATATATATATACATATATATATATGTGTGTGTATATATATATATATATATATATATATATATATATATATATATATATATAGGCATGACAGAATTGAATAGACGCTCACAGAAACCGTTTATTTTATTAAACAAGTAACTTATACAAATGAAGTAATTATAAATGTTCATAAATTTAATAACTAATACTTGGTTGACATCCCTTTTTGCTTTTTTTTAATGCAAGGACCCTTCTAAGCATGCTAGTGATGAGTTCACGAATATCATCTTGAGGGATTTCTTGCCATGTTTGACGCAATAATCCTAAAATTTCGGGCTTAGAAGATGGCTTCCTGTTCTTTTTGCGGAGTTTTCGATCTAATATACCCCAAAGGTGTTCAATAGGGTTAATATCCGGGGACTGACTTGGCCATGGAAGTTTATTGATCCCATTTTCTCTCAACCAATGTTGCATTGCTTGAGCAGTGTGACATGGAGATCCATCTTCCATAAATAGGGAGTCAATATTGGAAGGAGCCCTTTCTTTAATATAGAAACATATTTGGTTGAATTAATATTTCCTTCACACTCCACAAGCTCTGAGCGACCATCACTCCAAATTTTAAATCAAAATTTTGACTACAGAGTCTCCATACTCATACTCTTCCACTGTCGGAAAATAATGCGAATCTTGACTCATCAAAGAAAATGACAGTGGTCCAAATGGTCACAGATCTCTCCACCATCTGATGAGCTCAATCCTTTCTGCGTTTGATATTGGCTGGACGGAGAAGTGGTTTCCTTCTCGCAGTTCTGCCATAGTAGCCCAGCTTGTGAAGACACTTGACAGCTGTTCTAGGACTGACATCAACTTGTGTTACTATGTCAGAGGCCTTGCAACATGGATCTTGTTCAACATTTCTTTCGACAAGACGCATGGTTCTTTCAGAGGGCGCAGGGCGGCCTGGATGAGGTTTTGGGCACTTCTTCGAAAGCTTAGATTGGATTAAAAAATATGGATCAATACTGTGATTTTTTATTATCGTTTAATGATAATGTTATTAAGCTTATCAGACGATATGAAAAGAATTTACATAAAATAAATAGACAACACCTGTCTATATTATTTAATGAAACATATATATATATATATATATATATATATATATATATATATATATATATATATATATATATATAATTCCGCCCAACAAAACAAGGACAAAAATCCATGTAAACATATGTCCGCACGTCCTTCGTTTTTGTGTTGTTAAGTATTGTGGCCTTGTCAGGGCCAGAAATAAAGTGACAAAGAGAGGAATTGACTTAAACAAGTACATTAACAGAAGCAGTAATGCAAAACATATACAAACGAGGGTGTTACATCAACAATGTTAGGCCCGACTGTCAGAGTTGACTGCTGGAAATTCCCGATATTTATTTGTACCATGTTACAAAATGCGGCACAAGGCCAGAATGGAGAATGGGGAAAAGGGGGTTCTTCATCTGTCTTAACTTTATATTTAGCTAGTCATAAACACTGACCCAAATATACAAACAATATTCCTAACACCAAAACAACGCATTCTTACTTACTTTTCTTATTACATTCACCATAATACCTCATTGTCTCTATGAAAATCTTAAGTAGTTCCCATATGTACAATTTATTGTCCGTGGGGCGGGGGATAAAGAATAAATTTAAAAACTAGGCCCAATGAGTATTTACAATATGAATACAATCTATTTACATGAAACTAAACAATGTTAATAATAAAAAAAACACACGCTTTAAATGTGGCAGAAACATCAGTCAACTGGACGAAATCAATGCGGGACTATAATAATATAATAAAAACATTCATTCATCCCAAGAACTGGCACAGACACGCACTGCTGGAAACTTCACTCTCCGAAAGGCAGTACCTACTCCTATTTATAGCTGGGAGAGTCCATGCGTGCGTGGGTAAATTGCCATAACATTAAACAAAGTTTACGCCAGATGGCATTGAATTGCATTTGGACTAAATTACATTTGTCACTCGTGTACATTTGTAGCTAGACTGTCATCAACGTTTAATGTGTGTTGTAGTGTGTCAACTGAGAAGCTTTTGTTTAACAATGGCAGGATATTAACGTGAGCAGGCAGATATGAACAAAGATAGTTATAAACTATTCTATTTAAAAATGCTACGTATGAAACATCACTTCCATTTTTACATTTTCATTTTTATTTTTTAAATGACATAGGGAGAAACATTATAAAAGAAAAATAAATATAAAAGGAAAAGAAAAAAATAAATAATAATAATAATAAACGGAAAACGTGGAAGTAAAAAGAAAGAAAAAGACGGAACAAAGGAAGACAATATGTGTTGATTATAGCAATTCAGCTAAAGAAAGAACGAACATTAATAATGAGATAAAAAAAAATTATCTCGAAATATTTAAACAACTGAAAATGCTTGCTTCAGTGAAACAATCTTAAAGTTTGACGTTATTCAAAAAAGCGGACATTATATATATATCAGTGGACTATGGACGTCAGCACCTAGCGGGGACATTCTATTTCATGCTTAAAAGCACTTTTCAGAACATTAAATATGCATCTCTACAGGTGAGGAATAAAGATGGTTATAAATGATTCTGTATAAAAATGCTACTTCAGAAACATCACTTAGTTTTTTCCTCATTAATTTTTTTTTAAAAAAGGCATAAAAAAAGAAACAGCACGGAAGGAAAGAAATATATCAAGAGTTTCCATAAAAGGCAAATAAAATAAAATAATAATAATACGAAGAAGAAGAAGAAGACAAAGAAGAAGAAGAAGAAGAGGAAGAAGAAGAAGAAGAAGAAGACAACGAAGAAGAAGACAACAAAGAAGAAGAAGACGAAGAAGAAGAAGAAGAAGAAGAAGAAGAGGAAGAAGAAGAGGAAGAAGAAGAAGGAGACAAAGAAGAAGAAGAGGAAGAAGACAAAGAAGAAGAAGAAGAAGAAGAAGAGGAAGAAGAGGAAGAAGAAGACAAAGAAGAAGAAGACGAAGAAGAAGAAGACAACGAAGAAGAAGACAACAAAGAAGAAGAAGACGAAGAAGAAGAAGAAGAAGAAGAAGAGGAAGAAGAAGAGGAAGAAGAAGAAGGAGACAAAGAAGAAGAAGAGGAAGAAGACAAAGAAGAAGAAGAAGACAAAGAAGAAGAAGAAGAAGAAGAAGAGGAAGAAGAGGAAGAAGAAGACAAAGAAGAGGAAGAAGAAGAAGACAAAGAAGAAGAAGACGAAGAAGAAGAAGAGGAAGAAGAAGAAGAAGAAGAAGAAGAAGAAGACAAAGAAGAAGAAGAAATTAGGTAAAAGCAAAGAGAAGAGGATAAGAAGAGGATGAAAGGGAAAAAAAGAAAAAGAAGGAAGAGAATTATAAGAGTTAAGAAAAATCAAAAGACAACACGTCATAACTGCAAAGAAAAAGAAGAAAAGAAGAGAATAGAAAAAGAAAGAGGAGAAAGATGTACATGAATCCGAAAAGCGGGAAAAAGAGAAAAAAAAAAAAAGAAAGAAAGAAGAAACAAAGGAAGACAATATTTGCTGTTGATAACAGTTCAGGCAATAAAAGAATTTTAACATTAAAATAAAAAAAAATTATCTCGAAATATTTAAACTCAACCGAAAAAGCTTGCTACATTGAAACACTCTTAAGGTTTGACGTTATTCAAAAAAGCAGACACATTATTTATTTGTGTGTGCATACATACCTATATATATATATATATATATATATATATATATATATATATATATATATATATATAGCATTTGCAAAAATAGATGTCTGAAAACTAATTGTGCTGATTTTCACAAATATACATATCTCGATCACTTGTATATCCTTACTAGACCAAGGCTAATGGTCTGCGATGGAGCGACTAAGGGTCAAAAAGCAGTCGAGGCTCTTTGGGCACTGTTCCGAGGTTATCCACATGCTTGGATGAGTATCGCTGCGAAATTGAGTGAGTAATATATCGAGTCTAGTTTGTGTCTTCTTCGTCACCGATGGTACAGTTGGTATGACGTTTGCGTTGTATCGAAACGGTCCGGGTTCGATTCACGGTAGTGGATGCGCACTGCTGATGAGTCCCAAATAGAACGGAATGGCCGTCCAGTGCTTTCTGCATTCTGTTGAGGATTATTACTGGCTCGACGAATTACTATATGATTAGCCTAAATCCCCCCCAAAATCACTTGTATATCCTTGCTAGACTCAGCTAATGGAGCGGGTAGGAGTCAAAAAGCAGTCGTGGCTCTTGGGGTATTGTTCCGAGATCTGAATACTTGGGTGAGAATGAGTGAATAGCTATATCGAGTCTAGTTTGTGTCTTCTTCGTTACCGAGGCCCCGTGGTACAGTTGATATAATCAAACGGCCGTCCATTGCTTTCTGGATCGACGAATTACGATATATATATATATATATATATATATATATATATATATATAGTGGTTCTCGCTTGGAAAAACATTAGGTATTTCGGCTTGTATTTGAATAAAAAAATACCCAATGAAAAATAAAGGATAAAAAAGAAAGAAAGAACTAAGAACCTGAAATTTAGGCGAAAACAATCGTCCAGAATTCAAGCTCAGATTCAAAAGAAAAAACAAAACTCGAAAACGAGTAAAAGCAAATAAGTAAAGTGCTCAATACACGAAGTAGAGCAAATCTATTATGAACCTAAAGAGCCAGGCAAAACTAACTAGGTTTTACCTAAACGGATCGTCAGGGTATATATATATATATATATATATATATATATATATATATATAAATATGTAATGAAAAACAAACCACTTTAAGGTACCATTACGATAATTTATTTCACCTAAATCCTTTTTTAAAAAAAGATTTTGGTGAAATAAATAATCGACGTTGACATTATATTAATATTAAAACAGCATAATTGCATATAAGGATTTTTGTTTCTTTTTCCGTATATTTTTCTTCATATCTATCTATCTATATATATATATATATATATAGTATGTGCCATATTTGATGGATGTCAGTTATCAGTTATCTCCTGCTCTGAAAGTTCTCCACTGCCTTAACCGAAAAGAACTAACTACCCCAGTGATCGAAATAAAGGGTTCAGTTCGAAATTACAACCACCTTAAGAAGGCCGGAGCGTACAACGGCCGAAACGTTGTGATAAATATGGCGACAAAGATGAGGACAATAGTCCGAATAATGTAAATACTGTCCATAATAAGTGATCTCAGAAATATAGACATATATATATATATATATATATATATATATATATATATATATATATATATATATATATGTAAGAAAATATAAATTTCTTCATATATCTATATATATATATATATATATATATATACTTTCTTCATATATATATATATATATATATATATATATATATATAGTGTATTAAGACAACAGATTACATACATCTTCTTCTCCCTCCAGCTATGGGTAAAATAGCAGGACAGACTGGGTTCTATAGCCTTGGGTGGCAACTGGTCTAGGAGAAGGACAACTCTGAATTCAAAACCTGCGGAGGGTCGTTTGGGAACCTTGTGGCATTCGATGCACCATGTCTCTGTATTCGTTCCTCCAAAAAGTGTGGATGGTCCTGCACGAGGGCTTCACCACTATAATCAAATCTCATGTGCCGGTGTCGGACTGTCGGTTTCCTGGAAACTGATCTGCTTGACCCTCATGCGTCGAATCTCGACGGGAGAGTCGATCATCATCATCATATTGTGCATTATGACAACAGATTATATACTGTTAAATATAACAGCCGATGAATGTCTGTTATGAACATCATGAACATCTAAAGTTCAATTTAAAATGTGTCTCAATAGACTCATTAATATCTCTGAGAAAATTGATAATATTATTATTAGGTTGGTGCAAAAATAATGACGTAATAATGTCGTTTTTTGACGTAACGTCAAAAAACGACATTATTACATCAAAAGGAACAAAACACGTAACTATCTTTTTGTGATTCCCAGGTAATATATTCAAATAGATGGTATTGCGATGGGATCTCCTTTAGGCCCCCTTTTTCTAATTATTATACAGATAACAAAATACTTAATGACACCAATAAATCTCATATATATGTAAAATACATAAAAAACATTTTCATTTATGCTAAAAATATTGATCAAATTACACAAAAACAATCTTTATTTCTGAGATGAGGTATTATGTATATTGTTTACATTATTCGAACTATTGTCTTCAGTTTTGTCGCCATATTTATTACAACGTTACGGACACATGACACAGTGGATAAAGGCGTTGGTTAGATCCAGTGACAGGACCCAAAGGGTGTGAGTTCAATACCCGGCTAAGGCAGTGGAGAACTTTCAGAGGGAAATTAACTGGAGATAACTGATAACTGACTTCCATTAAACATGGCTCGTAGAACTAGAACAGTCTACCCCAATGAGCGAAATAAAAGTTTCATTTCGACATTCCAACCACCTGAAGAAGGCCGGAGCGTACAGCAGCCGAAATGTTGTAATCAAAAGGCGACAAAATGAGGACAATAGTCTGAATAATGTAAATAACGTACAGAAAAACAAATTTGAATGTCACTCCGTTTTCAAATAAGAATTTAACGTTAATAATAAACTTCCATTCTTTGATGTATTTATTGGTTTCACAACGCATAAATTTACTACTTCTCTATATGGGGAAACCCACTAGTATTAACTAGTGTCTTCTTAATTATAATAGCGTATGCCCTCAATGATATAAATTAATCTAACGCGCACAAATGATATCTTCTTCAAAAACCATATTCTATAAAGAATTACATAACACGTGTTAATAATGGATTTCCTAATTCCGTCATTGATCAACAAATTAAAATATATCCCCATAAACCTTAATAATACCTCTATCAAAATTGATAATATTAATAATAATTGTAACCATATTAGTGTACGTAATACTACTTTAAATAATATTATTAACTTATATATTGTAACCAAAGTCATAATAATTACGAACATGATAAAACAACACTTAAAAACATAATAGGTAGAAATATTAAACCCATTAATAATGACGTAATAATGTCGTTTTTTGGTGTATTTTTTAACGTCAAAAAACGACATTATTACGTCATTATTTTTGCACCAGCCTAATAATAAAAAAGTTAAGCTCATCATATATTATAAAAAATTTAAACCAGTTGAACTTATTGTCTCTATTAACCCTGCAGCCACACAACTAAATTCTCTATAAAAAAAAACAATGTAGTCTAGTAATTTACATGCCCGTTCAAATATTGTATCTCTGATGCTAATAATTAACCCACTACATATATTGGTTTTACTAAAAACCACACTCTCCCGTAGACTTAGTTGTTATCTTTCTGAACATAGTTCTAATAAACAACGTTTCTTAGAAAAACATAGCCATGTACATTATATTAGACATATGTTACTTGATAACACAACAATACTCACACATGCATACACATCGTAAAAAGAACCTATTTTTAGGATTGTAGACATCTACTTCTTGTTTCGTTCGGGGTTTTGCGTGTTTATATATCTAAATATATCAACGTGGTTTTATATTACAGGTTGGCGCAGAGCAACTTGCTTATTTAAATTTGGCGCCCTAAAGCGATGGTTGCTCCAAGGATGGTAGGGATGGACTTATTTGAAAGGGTAGGGCTTAAAGTTTGGTTCTTAACGTGTGTTATTTATTTTTTGTTTCTTTTTCAGGAACCCCAGTGAGCATCATGGAGTGGGCGAAGTTGGAACGCGTTTTCGCTGTTGAGGCATTTTTTTTTCAAGCGGTCGCTCAATCGTCGCAACGCAACGTGCATTCCGTAGACATTTCAATATTGCTCCCCCACCCCTGTGGTCGTGTTCCTGGCCGACAGTCGATTGTTCCATGGGTAAACAACTTCAGGGAAACGGGTGATGTAAAGAAAAAGAAACCTGGCCTCCCACGAACAGCAAGGTCACCCCAAAATATTGACTCAGTGTATAGAGAAGAATGGACGCCATCTTACTGATATCATCTTTAAAACTGGTAAAAAATAAAATTTAAATGTTGAACTAGTTGCAGTTCAAATAATTACAAGTATACCTGCATTACTTGTGTTTTAATTGATATTCCAAATAAGCAAGTTGATCTGTATAATCTGATTCTGTATGTATTGTAATTTGCAAAATTTCTATCTTCCCTTGCCCATGTCATCTCTTCAAATGTATCTAAGTCGTGACGATGTTTTACATCCACATTAGTTTAATGTTTAGTCTAAGATTTTGGCCTTTAAATTAAAACAAAATAAATAATAAAAATATATGTATTTTTGGCCTTTAAATTAAAACGAAATAAATAATAAATTATATGTATTTTTCCTCAGTTTCGCCTTTAAATAATTTTATAATATTCTAAACTTAATAAAGATTAAATTTAAATTTGGTAATTTTCAATTTTCTAAGTAAATTTAATTTTAATTATTTAGAATGATTTCTATTTTAGTCTAAACCACTGATCAGTGCATCTCATGTAACAGCGTTAACCCTATCGAGAGGAATTTGGTCGAATTGAACCTTTTAAAACTCTTTATTCTACATTCAACACCAGCACTTGATAAGACACCAGAAGTATTGAAAAAAATGGGTATTTTTGTAGTGATTTTATAACATATTCATATATATATATATATATATATATATATATATATATATATATACATATATATATATATATATATATATATATATATATATATATATACATATATATATATATATATATATATATATATATATATATTATGTGTATTAAGGCAGCATTTTTCATTCATACTTAATACTTCTTGAATCCACTCTCGCGTGGTTATGCGTGACGTCATGAACTGCGGTACGATTTTCGCTTCCAGCGTCTTATATGCACGAGTTTGTTGTTGCTTGGAAATCATCCATGTAAACAGAAACAGACTATCATCTTTTTCTTGTCCGAGTATTGTATAATATATTGTACAGAAATTGTCATCTTTGATAATGGTTTATGTAAGCTGAAAGCTCAGATTAGATTTAAACATGTATTAATATGGTGATTTCCTTTCGTCTTTCAATGATAATGTTATTAAGCTTATCCGACAATATAAAAGCAACTTACTTAAAATAAATAGAGAAAACTTGTCTATATTATTTAATGAAACATGCATTAATGAATATATATATATATATATATATATATATATATATATATATATATATATGTATGTATATATATATATATATATATATATATATATATGTATGTATATATATATATATATATATATATATATATATATATATATATATATATGTATCCTTGTGCAGGTATGCAGAAAATAGAAAAGAACACGTTGGGTGCATAATCCGGGGTTCCTTAGTATTTTTGTTTTTATTTTTAAAAAACAGTGCTCCATACAGAAGTAGAGCTTATATTATAATAATATTTTTTGTTTAAAAATGATTCCTTCGCTACATAAGAGTTCTCATGTTTCAAAAACGTGAGCCGAAATCATCCAAATAATTAATAAAATTAAGTTGGATTGAGGTGTTTAGTCACGTTTCATCTTCAAGCGAAATTTTATTTCGCTTGAAGATGAAGATGAATATATATATGTGTGTGTGTGTGTGTGTGTGTATGTATTCATGTATGTATTATGGAATGGACAAAGTCAGACAATTATTTTAAGAATCTTTAAACATAAAATTATATATATATATATTCAAACACAAAACATAAACATAGTGCTACCCTATCCACTTATATAAGGACGATTAAACAGGAAGACATAATGATCCCTGTTTAAATTGGGAAATATAAAAAAAAATTATAAATATAAGACAGGCGATGAATTGTTTTCACTATGCATGAACGAAAAATCTGATTATCGGTACCCATAAAGAGCTCAAAAATTTATTAAACCAACAATCGGAAATTCTTACTAGGTGCCGACATAAGAAAAGCTGGTTATTATTAGGTTGGTGCAAAAATAATGACGTAATAATGTCGTTTTTTGACGTTAAAGAATACGTGAAAAAACGACATTATTACGTCATTATTTTTGCACCAAACTAATAGAGTAACATGATGTAGGCTTTTTTTTGTTTGTCATGTGGTCATGGTTTTATTTGATTTTATCAATAAATATTGTTCCATTATTTGCCTTTTTAGCTAGTTTTAGCATGAAGATCCGTTTAGATAAAACCTAAGTAGCTTTGTTTTAGTTTATATATATATATATATATATATATATATATATATATATATATAATTATTTATTTAAAAATATGATTCCAACACGCTACATAAGTGTTCTCATGTTTCAAAACAAGAGCCGAAAACTTCAATATAATTATTTGAATTAAATTGAATTAAAGTAAGCTCTGTTCCATCTTCAAGCAAAATTTTTTTAAAAATAACTTATTTCTGAAATTTACGTGTTTTAATAGCAGATTCATTATTGAAATCAAAATTTCCATGGTAACGGCTAGAGCGATTGTTTAAATAAAAAGGGGTGTAGGGTGTTAATAATTTGTATCAGTATAGAGTTACATTCATAGATGTGAAGTCAGGGTAAGGTTGGGGTGTCTAAATTTAAAACGGAAGATGATTTCGTCTAGTCTGGTTTACGTGTCTATGGAGATTTATATATTTTTTTATTTTATTTTTTTCTGAAAAAAAAAAAATATATATATATATATATATATATATAAAAACTGCCGTAACATTTGTTTTTTGCCGACTTCATAAAGGGTTATCTTTTTTTGTAGGGTATTTAAACTATTTATTAGAACTATGGATTTTAAAATTATTTTATTGTTTGTTTGTTTTTATGCTAATTATTCAATGCAAAAATTTGATGATGTCGGAAAACCGTTAACTCATGTCTATTGTTTAATAGATTTTTATTATTTAGAAACTTAATAATGTATAGTTTTTCATGTAGGCATAAAGAGCATGGGTCATCCCAGGTTTTTCAAGTTCTAGTTTTGTTTATAATTTTCCATTTGACTTATGGTTTTTTATTCATTTCCTTCAAATGCCAAAAATATTTAGATAGAGATGTCTGATTTCTTTTATTTATATTGTTGAAAGAGCACTTATGCTGCCTTCATCTGGCTTTAAATTCATTCTTCGTAGACCAAATGTATATAATATTAGTATTAGGACTCTCAATGGATGAGATAGTACATTGGTATACTACAGATTTGACGCAGCATTTATTTTCCAATGGGCAGTTTTCTGGGTTTCTTGAAGACATAATGATCACTGTTTCAATTGGGAAATATAAAAAAAAAATATAAATATAATAATATAAGAAATTAATAAAAGAACGGCTTTTATTAATTCCTGCTTTTCTGAATGTCTAACATTTGAAAAGAACCAGCCTATTCATTTTTGCCAGAGATACTTTTACATGTATTTATATTACAGTACATGAACATAGAATATTCTTCGAGATTCCAATATTTACCAACAATGGATAAACCTGCCAAAAATCAACGGTAAATTTCTAACAGGATACTATATAATATTGACAAAATATTTGTATGACGTGCGTCCATCGCCTCAGGTCAGTCAAAATGATGCTCAACAAACTTTTAAATGATTACCTCCAAGGTATACGTCTGCCTGACCACAGCTGACCAGAGATACTCGACTACAACAAAGAAAATTCTGGTATCATTTGGCAAGTAAGCCCCAGGGAAAATAATCTTGTAACGTTATTCGAACATAAAAGACTCCATTTTTATTTTCCTATTAGAAGAAACATGGAAGCCATGCAATTTGAAAGCCTTCAGTGTAACCATAGCAACATTGGAGAAATGAAGCCGGGTAATGGCCAGTGACAATTTGGGGGCGGGAGCAGTGATGTTGGCACAATGAAGGAAGAAAAACTGGAAAGAAAAAAACAACAAATAGAACCAAATAAAAAGAAAGAAAGCGAAAAGGAAAGAAATAAACAAAGACACAATGGAAGAAAAAAGAAAGAAAGAAAGAAAGAAAGAAAGAAAGAGAGAAAGAAAGAAAAAGAAAGAAATATAAAAAGAGAAACAAAAAAAAAAGAAACAAAAAAGAAAGTAAGAAAGAAAGAAACGAGGACTTGATGGAAGAAGAAAGGTAGGAAAGAAAGAAGACAACAAGTCAAAACGAATAGAAAATGAGAATGAACGAAAGACAGAAAGAGAAAGAAAGAACGAAAGTCATAAAGGAAGAAAGAAGGAAAAAAGAAGGAAAGAAAGAAGAAAAAAATAAGGATTTCATTAATATAAAAAAAGGCAAGAAGGACAGAAGACAACAAGAAAAAACGAAAAGAAGAAAGAAAGAAAAAAAGAAGAAATAAAGAAGTTGATTTTTGAATGAACGGATGCGAAGAAAGAAGTAAACAAGTCGAACCAAATAGAAAGAAAAATAAAAGAAAGAAAGAAAGAACGAAAGAAAGAAAGAAACAAAAAAGAAGGAAATAAAGAAAGAAAGAAAGAAAGAAAGAAAGGAAGGAAGAAATAAAGAAGTTGATTTTTGAATGGACGGATGCAAAGAACGAAGGAAACAGGTCGAACCAAATAGAAAGAAAAAATAAAAAGAAAGAAAGAAAGAAAGAAAGAAAGAAAGAAACGTTGATTTTTGAATGAACGGATGCAAAGAAAGAAGGAAACATGTCGAACCAAATAGAAAGAAGAAAGAAAGAAAGATAGAAAGAAAGAAAGAAAGAACGAAATAAATAAATAAATAAAGAAAGAAAGAAAGAAAGAAAGAAGATTTTTGAATGAACGGATGCAAAGAAAGAACGAAACAGGTCGAACCAAATAGAAAGAAAAAAATAAAAGAAAGAAAGAACGAAAAAAAGAAAGAAAGAAAGAAAGAAAGAAAGAAAGAAACAAAAAAGAAGGAAAGAAAGAAAGAAAGAAAGAAAGAAAGAAAGAAAGAGAGAAAGAAAGAAGTTGATTTTTGAATGAACGGATGCAAAGAAAGAAGGAAACATGTCGAACCAAATAGAAAGAAGAAATAAAAGAAAGAAAGAAAGAAAGAAAGAAAGAAAGAGAGAAAGAAAGAAATTGATTTTTGAATGAACGGATGCAAAGAAAGAAGGAAACATGTCGAACCAAATAGAAAGAAGAAATAAAAGAAAGAAAGAAAGAAAGAAAGAAAGAAAGAAAGAAAGAAAGAGAGAAAGAAAGAAATTGATTTTTGAATCAACGGATGCAAAGAAAGAAGGAAACGTGTCGAACCAAATAGAAAGAAGAAATAAAAGAAAGAAAGAAAGAAAGAAAGAAAAGAAAGAACGAAATAAATAAATAAATAAATAAAGAAAGAAAGAAAGAAAGAAAGAAAGAAGATTTTTGAATGAACGGATGCAAAGAAAGATGTAAACAGGTCGAACCAAATAGAAAGAAAAAATAAAAGAAAGAAAGAACGAAAAAAAGAAAGAAAGAACGAAAAAAGAAAGAAAGAAAGAAAGAAATAAAAAAAAATAAATAAAGAAAAAGATGTCTTTTTAAAAGACCAAAGTCTGGAAATGAAAATAAGTAAGAAAGAAATAGATAAAGACACGAAGTGATGAGAGAAAAAGCCGACAAGAAAGAAAGAAAGAAAGGAAATAACTATTTAGATATTTCTGATAAAATCCAAAGAAGAATCTGCAATGAAATTGGTCTTAACCTGGCAACTCGTCTTCAGTTACTTTTTCACCCCTGTATCGTAGCTCTACCTTGCCCTTTCTATAAGTAATTTCATCATAAGTGTTCCGGTAGACATTCGGCTATGGTTTATTTTTATTCCCCACCCCCACAGACAAGTTTTATATATAGCTACTAATTAGGACTTCATAAAAGAGTTGTGGTATTATGGTAGCTGCAGTAAGAATGGTAAGTAACAAATGTTGTTTTGGTGTAAGGAATACTGTCGTATGTTTTGGTCAGTAATCGCGGCTAGTCAAGTTTAAGATAAGACAGAATGAAGGGCACTCTGTCCCTCCCTTTGGACTTGTGCCACTTTTTTATTGTATGAAAATTAATATGTCTCTCTGCTATGGTACTTAGACGTTATGGATTTAAGCGCATTACTGGGTCGGCACTTTAATCTGAGCATTATCCACTTGAAATGGTTAGATCTAACCGTAAGTTCTATAATGGGAGTTTCTTCTCTCGCACTTCTCGGCTGTGGGACTCTTTCAGTTTCTTGCTTACAAGCCGACTTTGATCTTCAAAAATTTAAATGCAATGTCGATCATTGTCTTCTTAATTCCTGTTCTTTTATTGTTCTCTCTCCTTACTAGTATTTTTACTCATATTCTCTAACATTCAGTAACCCTTGCATCTTAGTGGCTTTATTGCCTTTAATCTTCAAAAATTGAAATGCAATGTCAATCGTTATCTTCTGTCTTCTTAATTCTTGTTCTTTTATTGTCCTATCTCTTTAATAGTAATTTTTCTCATATTCTCTAACATTCAGTAACCCCTTGCATCTTAGTGGCTTTATTGCCTTTGATCTTCAA
Organism: Acanthosepion lycidas; assembly: GCA_963932145.1. Taxonomy (NCBI): domain Eukaryota; kingdom Metazoa; phylum Mollusca; class Cephalopoda; order Sepiida; family Sepiidae; genus Acanthosepion; species Acanthosepion lycidas. The sequence goes on from OZ010615.1 coordinate 61,227,667, forward strand.
AAATTGAAATGCAATGTCAATTGTTATCTTCTGTCTTCTTAATCCCTGTTCTTTTATTGTCCTCTCTCCTTAATAGTAATTTTTCTCATATTCTCTAACATTCAGTAACCCCTTGCATCTTAGTGGCTTTATTGCCTTTAATCTTCAAAAATTGAAATGCAATGCCAATAGTTATATTCTGTGTTAATGCGTTTCTTTTTCTGATATTCTTTCACACTCAGTAAACCCTTGCGTGTTAGTGGCTTTATTGCCTTGCTTTGGGTGACATGATTTTAGAAAAGGAGACTAAAGCATTGCGCAGAGATTCACATGTTTATCCAATCTGGAGATATCACAGGATTTAAAACGTGTTGACGAAACAATAGGAGTTGTTTTTCATATTTTGTTTGGTAAAGGTCTTTTGTGATGTTAACGAACACTCATTGTCACTTTCGTAATGCTCGTTGTAGTAGAGACTTTGTAATCGCCGATAAAAATTATAGTACCCCGTTCGAATAACAGTCGCAGTAATAGTACTTGCTTGATAATACTCGCTCGAAAAGTAACTATCGTATAGTGATCAGAATAGAGAAATAGTATAGTGAATATTATATAGAATAGTGATCCGTATAGTAATAGAGGATAGACTAGAAATAGAGATCCTAAGTCATAAATGATAGAATAGAATGACGATCGTTGGCCTTCACTCGAGTTTCTACGTTTTCTCTATGGCCATATGGTCTACTTAATTCAATAATGGGATCGCCTGTGCTTGCTCACTGGCGATCTATGTTCAAACTTAAGTGTCAGCAGAGAGATTTTATTCCTATATAACAAGGTCAAATGAGAGGTAAGCTTTAAGATCCCGATTATTTTGGTTGTAAGTGATGCTTCTGTAAATTACCGGCTGATCTCTCATTGATCTTGATCTTTGACAGTGGTCAATGGATGTTCTAAAGTTTTCTTCTTGGACATAAATGCACTGGATTATGGTTATCCTGTTCAGTGAGTGTTGCTAATATACTACATGTGCAATGGGAAATGAAACCGCAAGTTCTATGCTAACAGTTTCTTCTATCGCACTTCTCGCTTGTGGTAATTTCTTCCGGCTTCTTACTTCGCAGTCAACTTTGACCGTCAAAAACTGAAATGCAATGTCAATCGTTATCTTCTGTCTTCTTAATTCTTGTTCTTTTATTGTAATCTCTCCTTAATAGTGATTTTTCTCATATTCTCTAACATTCAGTAACCACTTGCATCTTAGTGGCTTTATTGCCTTTGATCTTCAAAAATTGAAATCCATTGTCAATCGTTATCTTCTGTCTTCTTAAATCTTGTTGTTTTATTGTTCTCTCTCTTTAATACTGCTTTTTTTCTCTTATATTCTTTCACACTCTGTATCCACTTGCATCTCAGTGGCTTTATTGCCTTGCTTCGAGTGAAATCATTAAAAGCAAATATCCTATATATGTAATATAACATTTCTGTTAACTATTTGTGAGGAGATTGTAAACAAATTGAATGAAAATCCTGATTTGTTGGTCTTAAGTGTCTGTTCGGGCGTATACAGAGAAACATTTGATTTCTAATGATTTTGCCGGTATTCACTAATGGCTGACATCATGGTATCAATTTGGAATCATAAGAGAAACGCGAAATACTTCGGTAGAAGCCATAGTTTGTTGAATCGCCTGGAATTATTTTCAGAAATTCCTGATTGAGTTTTAATTGTCAAAGCTGGTTGAAACCGCAGCATTGTTAATGGATCTGGTTCCTGGAATTACGGAGAATGTTGAGAAAAGAGAAATAAATAAGTAAATGGAGTTATATGGAGGGGATGCTTCTGTTTAAAAGAAAATGGTTTATGTTCGAATTCTTCAGATATGAAAGCGAATGTGACATTTATTTATTTTATAGACGGACAGAACACAAAGATAGATGTGGCGTTTTGTTGAATGTCCAAAATATTAACTGAAAAATCGTAAAAGGTATCAGTTAACGGGACATTGATTTAGAGTAATATAATAACTTAAAACTATTATTTATTTTATAAAAAGAAATGAAGAATTTATTCAAGTAGATAATTCAAGAACGATATATAAAATGGATTCTAGTAATTATAATAAACTGATCGAAAAAAGGCACACAGATTTGATAAAATTTAAAATAAACCAACTTATTAGTATTCGAAGGTACCTGTTTACTAGGGCTGTTATCTCTACTGCAGACGCTTGGTCAGGCGCATTTTGTGTTTTTCAACGCGGCCACCTGTTGTTTATACTGCAACTATGTTGAGCAAGACTTAGTTACCTTGTCTGGGAAAGAGCGTGTTATCTATTAGTTTGGTGCAAAAATAATGACGTAATAATGTCGTTTTTTGACATATTTTTTAACGTCAAAAACGACATTATTACGTCATTATTTTTGCACCAACCTAATAGAATGATCAATAATCTGAACAAGGCCAGCACGCTCACATTCTCGGTCACGATGACTTGTTACTTCGTGCTAGAACGGTTATCGACAGCTCGCAAGGGTTTCTGCCTATCAAATTTCACACACAAGGATTGGGTCAACTTGGGATATGGTTTTTAAGCACTTTCAAACAATGAAATCGACCCTACCTGACAAATCGGCCCTGGTAAGATTTGAAAACATGTCTAAGAATGCGAATTTTCTAACCCCTCGTCTACGTACCCAAATATATTAAATTCTACGAGAAGAAATATAGGCAAACTTAGTAAGCAAATAATAGAAAACTATGTTCAAAATATTGATGTTTGGAGCATTCAGCTTTCTGTCCCTCAAGCTAGTGACTGATGAAATAGTCCTTTACCCTTCTTGTTGCTTTTGATCTAACTGTCTTACTTTTAGTCTTGTTTTGTCACGTTTCCTGATGTCTTTTGACAGTATGATCCACTGCAGTTATGGTATTTTTTATTTTTATCAATTGATAAATTTAGAAAGATATATAGAGGATTTAAATACCTTAGCTTAAAAATTACTATAAGCCTTAAATTGAAAAAGGTGAACTTTGTTGATATAACATTAGATATAATAAATAATGTATACATACCTTATAAAACCCCCAATACTAATCCTTTATATATACACCATAAATGTAATCACCCTCCATCTATAATTAAACATATGCCTTTATCTATCGAAAAGAGAATAAGTAAAAGTTCAGCAAATAAGATTTCCTATGAACATATAAATTTATATAATAAAGCCCTAAAAGATAGTGGCTACAAAAGCCCAAAGCTAACTTACAGAAAAAATGAAAATGGAAAGCATAAAAAAAACAAAAGTAGAAAAATAATTTAGTATACACCCCCATACAACCAAATGCTAAAGAACAAATTAGGACCAAAATTCCTTGCATTAATCGTTAAACATTTTCATGAAGATAGTAAATAGTACTATTTTCAATAAAAATAGCATAAAATTAAGTTACAGTTGTACTAAAACTTAGAAAAAAAAATGAAGAAATATAATGGTAATATCTTGAATAAACACATCATGACCAAAGAAATTTAGACCGTATAATAAGATGAAGGTAAACAAAAACTATATAATCCTCATAACTGTCCTCTTAATAATAAATGTCGAACTGAATCATTAGTGTACCAATGCAATATCTCTATTTTAATCATTTAATGAGGCGAAAGTTGAATTATTATATATATTTTTAATAATAGTATCATTGGTTCCTCTGACTGTAACGTCAGTGAACAGATTTTCAACGTCAAGTCATGCAATGGCTTCATTGTTAGGTTTTTCGGTGTTTATATTTGTATAAATTCAAGAGTTGATTTAATGATGTATTTTTAAGTTATGTATCTCACGGTAGAGTACTGAATAGCGGCTCGGATTGAGGAATTGGAGGGCCGAGTTCGAATTCCAGTGGAATCCATTATATTCACTTACGGGCTAATAACCTTTGAAAAGGTATGAATACTCTTCTCCTCCCAGCTATAGGTAAATAGCAGGAAAGACCGGGTTCTATAGCCATGGATGGTGACTGGCCTACCGCAGAAAGAAATGGCAACCTACTGCGGGAAAAATCTGCCTCGTCTCAGGAATACATGATGTGCTTGAATGCCTAAGTGGGAGAAGAAGCAGGGGTGGAGAGGTAGAGGATCCATACCTTTCTCAAGGGTATTATCACGTAAGTGAATATAACGGATTAAGAGGAGTGAGAATTTTGGATTCTCACAATGGCTGATGACCTGAAATGGCCCAAATACATTGAGTCCACCGCAAGGAAAGCTGGCTTCCTGTGCTGCGCCAGGAACTTTTTATTGTCGGAATCGATCCTTCAAATCTTCAAATCAACCATTCGCCATTCCATGGAGTATTGCTGCCATATATGATCTGGACCCCCTTCTGTTTGCTTCAAGGTCCTTGATAAAATCCAAAGACGGATATGCAATGTAATTGTCCCTGATCTGGCATCGCGTCTGCAGTCGTTCTCTCGCAGACGTGCCGTTGCCTCCCTCTGTCCTTTTTTACAAATGCTTTCACGGTAACGGTTCCGATGAGCTGCTTTCGCTGGTTCCCAGAATTCATGTATTTAACCGTTCAACTAGGCTGACATCTCGCTCTCGCCCTTTCACTGTCGAAACTGTTAAATGTGGCCGTTTCTTCTACTCCAATAGCTTCATGTCTCGTACCTCTCACCTGCGGAACTCCCTCCCCTTTTCCTGTTTCCTTGATAGCTATAATCTCCAACTATTCAAATGTAATGTCAATCGACGTCTCCAGATGCCTTGATCTATCCCCTATCCTTCTCTTAATCCTTTCCTCTATTACTCCTCTTTGCTCTCGCTCCAACTGTCTGTAACCCCTTGCGTGCTAGTGGGTTCCCGCCTTGCTTCGGGTGAAATGCTTAAAAAAATAGGTGGGGGGGGCAAAGAATGTTTGTACGTTTTGATAGAACCTATCAACTGGCCTATAATAGGGAAGCCATGAGAATACGGAGGAAGGGAAATGTGAGGGAAGGTATCGCTAGCCTTCAAAATCACTGTGATACGCCTGTACATGCAACATCTGTGGCCGCGTCTGCCATTCGCACTTTGCAGTCACCTGAAGCTCTGAATGGTCTTCCAATTCCTCGAGGCTGAGAACGGTTGCAGATAATTGGAAAATGTTGACTTAAGAGTAAATGAAGCGGGGTATTGGAACTTTTTAGAAACCACGGGTTTTTCTTAAATAGAATGCGAAGAGAACTGGAATTGATGTTTTTGGAAGGGACTCCGTTTTTCGCACTGAAATAGCATCGAATGCCAAGCACATTCGATCCAATCAATAAACCAATTTCTGTGATGGCAGCAGTACTGACCGTTTTTACATTAAGTGTCTCCGTGGGGAAAGGAATCGCAAACCATTTTAATGCTCATCTCTACTTTCACCTTTTATGCCAACGGTAAAAAGAGTTAAATCGTATAAGTTCGATTGGCTTCCTTGATTCAAAAGGCGTCGAGGAAATTTCAGGTTCACTCCTGCAGAGTGGTTTTCCAACAAGAACTGAACCAAAATCTAAATAATCTCTAACTATAAAAAGCAGGATGTGTGTGTGTGTGTAACGAATGCCCGGCCGATTAGCAGCAAAATTTACATGCACATGCTCCAAGTTAGCGGGAAGGCCAAGACCGATTTTGCATTTCCCAACTCCCATCGATAGTGGAAATAATCGACCTTTTCATGCTTCTACAGCACTTTTAATGTAGTTTGCGGCTATTGGGCAGAGTGAGAGCGGCCACGAATAGGCAGGGAGATTCTATTGGCCAGTGTGAGAGCCAACAGCTGACTGTTAACTATCATGCTAGCATGCAAAAAAAAAATTGATAGCTGCATTCGTCACAAGTGGGAAAAATTTAAATCTGCATGGCACTTTACTCCAATTGGCTCATTTGCTTGCTTAAACTCAACGTTGATTCTGATTCCGCAGAACTGGGTTGGGTGTGAAAAAGTATTTGTTGTTAACATTCTTTTTTCATTCGGTTTTTCCAGTTACGAGTTTATTTTTTTTAAGCTGATCGTTTTGTGTTCATTTTGTTTAGTTCTGTTTTCGTAACAGATTTAATGTTTAGTATAGAGCTTAGAAAAAATCGCAGTGTGAGATAGACAAGAAGTAAGGCATGTAGCAACATCAGCACGGCAAAGGGCACTCCTTTAAAGGCAAGGAAGGGCAAAAATATTTTAAGTCAAGTGATAGCGATTGCTGTATGAGTCGTACGATTTTCGAATCAGGTACGGGCAACGCCGGGCCATGCTGCTAGCTGTATTATAAAGATATACGGTTTATCGGGACCCTCACCAATGTTACCACCTAGCGTCAGTATTGAACTGGGTACAACAGCAATTAAGAGGTGGTTTTCATTTTACAGCAAGGTTCACCTCCTGCGAAACTCGAGAGCCATCAGAGGTAGAGGTTTAATTTAGGGGAAATTTATATGGATAGCGGGGAAGATAACGGTTGCCTCTAGACTTGCACAGGTTAAGATTGTAGTGATCTGGGAAGCATCATCTTGGGAGTTTATTCGATATGGCAGTTGTTCCTGGGAAGAAGATGTTCGAATGGAACATACATCTCTCCGATGGAATATGGACAGGATGTGGATGGTTTCTTACAATGTAAGTGTCATGGGGGTCCTAGCCGTGAAGTTCAGACCTGGTGAAACCAGTAAATGAAGTTCGTCGGAGCACTTTCGATGGAAGTAACGATAGAGCAGTGAGAGATTCGCCATATCCCGCCTGTGTGTGTGCGTGAGAGAGAGAGAGAGAGAGAGAGAAAGAGAGAGAGAGAGAGAGAGAGAGAGAGATAGAGAGAGATAGAGAGGTTGGAGAGTGAATATATTCTAGAGAACATCCGTTTATCGTGACTAGCTGCTGTTCGGCGTCTGATAATGCTTAATTCTAGCTAACATTGACTACGCTTAGAAAATCATTAATACAATTATTTAGTGTTTTGTAGTGTTAACTACTAGCTGGAAATAGTATGCACTCAACTGTCTCATGGGTAAGAGTGATAGCCATTTATAATATTTCCCCCTCTTCTCTTAAGAGATTCTCTACATCTTGACCTTCAACGATTGTCCTTGTTTATCTTCAGGGTCTCTATCATTTTCGACTTCACTGTCCAGTTTGATATTGCCTTGACATTTATAGCTGGTCACTCGTATTCGAGGATACCGGTCTATTAGGGCGGTTAGCTAATCCCCATTGCAAATTCTTGCTCAGGCACATTTGCTTTTGTTCAGCACATACAGATCGCATTTTTTGTTTATACTGCAACTATGCTGAGCAGACCTTAGTTACAGTTTCTGGAAAAGAGCGTGTTATCTAGCGTGATCAACAATTTGATCAAGGCCAGCATGCTCAAGCCCTGAGCCACGATGACGTCTGAGTTCGTCCTAGCACAGCTGTCGACAGTCCCCAAGGGGTACCCTTTAACCAGTTTCACTCACAAGGCTTAGGTAGGTTTTTCAGGCATTTTCTAAAACTGCCGCATCGCTGGATTCGCCCACCTCCAGACCAATAACATCAGTAAATCTCCTTCCTGACAAATCGACCAGAGTGAGATTCGAACCCAGAACTCTTTGTCAGAAACCGAACGTTCTAACCACACGTTTTTTTTTGTGAAGGGGTGTCTTTCCTCCAAATATCTTGTGTGTGAACTTGGTGATTATTCTATAGTAACCTCACAATCTATCTATCTATCTATCTATCTATCTATCTATCTATCTATCTATATATATATATATATATATATATAATTTAAATAAAAATTTATTTAAATTATTTGCTCTGGATTTACATTGAGCTCTCTGGATTTTATCCTCCTTAGGTTTACCCATACGGATTACCGAGTTTTTCATAAACTATATATATATATATATATATATATATATATATATATATATATATATATCTGATATTGAGCACTTTCTAATAATTACTGTGCATATAATATAATATATAAATAATTACATATATATATATATATATATATATATATATATTATCACGTTGCCAAATAAAGGTCCGTTATTTGGCTTTCTCCTCCGATTGACTTGGAATACCTTAGCATTTTTGTTCAACCTTTAACTGCCGATATCCCAAGTCACGCTTATGCGTATTCATAATTATCAAGTGTTCAGATCGTTAGATCTCGGTGACGACATTGTTGTATAGTGTTACCTACTCACGAGAAGTAGTATGCAGTCAACTGCCTCATGGGGAATAGCTGTAGCTATCATAGTCTTCGTGAAACATTAATAATGAGTGGGAAGAGGAAAGTATAATCAGGAGGAATTAGTTAGTGATTGAAATTGCATTTAAATTTCTGTAAAGCATGGAGCCGGAAATGAGAGTTCCACAAGGAAGGCAATAAAGCTACTAAGACATAAGGGATTAGTAATTGTGGACGAATTAGGAACATAAACATTGATAATGAGAGGGAAGATAAAAGAGTAATCGGGAGGACAGTAGATAGCGATTGACATTGCATTTAAGTTTTTGCAGAATAAAGTTGGCTGGAAAGCATGGAGCCTGAAGGAAGTTCCGCCAGTAAGGCAATAAAGCCACTAAGACACAAGGGGTTACTAGGTGTGGAAGAATTAGAAACAGAAACATTAATAATGAGCGGGAAGAGAAAAGTCTAATCAGGAGGACATTAGATAGCGATTGACATTGCATTTAATTGTTTTTTTTTTTTAGATTTAAGTTGGCGGAAAAGCAAGGGGTTCTACAAGCGAGAAGCCGCCATGGGTTCTACAAGCGAGAAGTTCAAGAGAAGAAACTGTTAGCATAGAACTTACAGCTGCTTCTAGCCAACACAACTGTAATTGATCAATCTCGACTCCAGCCTTGTATTACGCTTAAATTAAAAAAAATAATAATAATAAATAAATAAAACGCTACGTACGATAGCGAAAGGCTCACCCGGACAATTACCATGAAAGCATTTATAGATATAACATCGAAAGGCAACCTTACAACGGTGGGAAGTGGCTGAAGCCTAGCTGCCAGATCAGGGCCAATAATGTTGCTGATTTTTCTTTGGATATTTTCTAGGAGTTCAAAGAAAAATATCAGCCGTCTATGTATCAGTAATATTCAAAGCATGGACGAATGGTAGACTTATAAATATGTAAGATAGATTCTGGAGAGAAAAATTGTCTCTCACGACATAGTGAACCAATTTTCTTAACAGCTGACCTAGCAATGCATTCAATATAGTATTTCCTTTTTATGTTAGCTGAGAACGTTAGCCCAAGAAGGCGCAACGAGTCACTTTCCTGGAGGTTAGCATCAGCCATTAACCAATTCCCGGTGGCATTCTGCTTAGCCGAATGTGCATTCCTTCCAGCTGCTGGCCGCAAACTAACGGTAATGATGCCCAGATTCAAAGAAGGTGTCATGGAGTAGCGGACAGTCATCATAATAATCTGTTGGAGCATTTTCAAATTTCAAAATTGCTTAGGTTTTGGGCCAGGATCACCCAGTTGAGCCGATAATTTATGATTGTCATAACGGACCTATTTCTCATCACAAGCCACGATTTGATCAAGAAATGGAGCATTCGAATATCTCAGATGCAGCAAGAACACATTTCCGAATTATAAACTCTTTGACTTTCCCTATGTTTAAATCAGTTCAAATAGAAACTAGGGACATCTGTAGAATTCTACCATCTACCTACAAGGTTAGTTATGTCTTCATGGCTTAAAAAAATTTAAAGATGCGTGGAAAAGTGATAATCAATGTGGCAAAGTCTCCTATTCCAAGTAGGTGAGCTCCTGTAGTATTCTCCTGGCAACATGTGGCCGAAAAGTCAACATCAGAATTGAAATTCGTTGAGTAACCGGTTTTTCCACTTTATGTCAACTCAAGAAGGCTAAGCGAGTCACTTTCCTGGAGGTTAGCATCAGCCATGGTGATTGATAGCGGAGAGGGTTCGTGTGAATTAAAAGCAGAATTGGAACTCATTGATTAACCAGTGTAGGCCGAATTTTGCTTTTTCTGTCAAAAAACTTCAGTATTAATAGATAATATCAATAACGGACAACTAGAAAGTCGCCATAATCTTGAGTTGGGGAAATTTCTTCTTTGGAATGTGTTTTCCCCATTTTATCATGATTAAGCCATTTCGTAGAAATTTAACGATTCTCATAAAGCAGTGCTCGGGAAATTTTCTTGGAGAGCAAACCAGACGTAGTGTCTCGGAAGACGGCCATGATATCAAATCTACTATAATAAATTGTCTCGACCTAAGACTGTTCCGTCCAGAAGGCTGTCTTTGTCAGGAGGTTTAAAGAAAAAATGACGACGTTAATGTCATATATAAACAAGTTTCTTTATATTACTACAGGAATAACAGGTAATAACGAACACAGATAACAAAAACGCAAATTCGTTACGACAAAGGAAATACAGTTAGAAATGGGAAATTATCTATTGAGACACTTCTTTCTATAAATTCTCAACATCAGGGGACATATTTCTCAATGACAGGAGTAATGCATCATCCAGGTGGTTATCACAGATCTTTATACTTAAAAGATTCTTTATTTATTTTATTTTCGAAAAAAAGCTGTCCAAAAGCATATGTATTTGCAAAAAAATGTTACAATTATTTTTGCATTATCCAAAATATATTAATCCGCTTAGCGAAACATATTTCTTGTAGAACTTCTCAGCTGATTCGGAACAAAATTTTGGTTTTAAAAATTCGTCGCATTGTAAGTCGATTAATTCCAACTGATTTTTTCTTCCACTTGTTCCATAAATGAATTCGACAATTAGTGTCTAGATATTAAGCCGAGGGACAGAACCAAGATACATCGTGGCTCAGATGTGACCCGAGGGAAGGAGTTTGTAGATTCCAGTCATAAAGGACCCATGACTCATCACAAGTCACTATGCTATCCTGAAATGGTTTATTTGTATTAGACATAGCATTCACTACAATATAGGAGGACTGGTAGTAAATAACAGTTCAGTAAACTTTTCTTTCTTTCTCTTGCCTCTAGTCTCTTCTTCATCTGTGAGGAGATTGTCCAGTATTCACTGCCATATAGGAGGACTGATATTACATAACAGTTCAGTAATCTTTTCTTTGTTTCTCTTGCTTCAAGTCTCTTCATATGTGAGGAGATTGCCCAGCATACACTGCCATATAGGAGGACTGATATTACATAACAGTTCAATACACCTTTCTTTGTTTCTTTTGCTTCAAGTCTCTTCTTCATCTGTGAGGAGATTGTCCAGTATTCACTGCCATATAGGGGGACTGATATTACATAACAGTTCAGTAATCTTTTCTTTGTTTCTCTTGCTTCAAGTCTCTTCTTCATCTGTGAGGAGATTGCCCAACATTAACTACCATATAGGAGGACTGATATTACACAACAGTTCAGTAATCTTTTCTTTGTTTCTCTTGCTTCAAGTCTCTTCTCCATCTGTGAGGAGATTGTCCAGCATTCACTGCCATATAGGAGGACTGATATTACATAACCGTTCAGTACACTTTTCTTTGTTTCCCTTGCTTCAAGTCTCTTCTTCATCTGTGAGGAGATTGTCTAGCATATCGAGTTATACTTATTATAAAACCCAGGTTGTTTGTTTGTGTGTGTGTGTGATTGTGTGTGTGTGTGTTCGTTTATATATGGGATCGGATTTCCTACATTTTTCAACCGATTTCAACAAAACTTCACTTTTTTTTTGGCAGGTCGTGTTTCTTATTGTCTTGCACACTTTTTTCTTTATTTTTACATTCAGAATCCTTTAAAAATTCCATTTACAAGACAATTGTTTCTAATAAAATTCTATTCAATCGGTAGACTCATAACGATTGAAAACAATGTTTTTGTTTGAGTTTGGGTTTGACCAATTCGCAAAAAAAAATAAAAACAAAAAAAAACTAATTATGACATGCCTGACCGTCAACCTTAAACAATAATCTTTGTCAATTTTATTTTTCAGTCTTTTTGATGGTCGATACTTGATCTGTCTCTTACTGTTACATCCCCGGGCAACGCCGGGCGCTACTGCTAGTTATTACTAATTTTTGAGCATTTAGTTTTACTTTTATCATTATTTCCGGAATCCAAATAAAGTTGATATTTCTGTATTAAATAGATTGAATGGAAAATATATTCAAACCAGAATTCTAATTATGAATCACCACAAGCAAAATATACAATTTCTTTATCGTAAAAATGTGTAAAAAGTGAAAAATATTACCAAAATGTCTACTGAATGAATAAGATTCGTTAGATCCTGATTAATAAAAACAAAAAATCAATATAGGTGTATATAACACCATAATACTCCTGGGCACAAATTATAAGACAAAGTGTTTTAAATTTTGTATTGTTTATTGAAAAATGAAACTAAAACTACTGCACTTTATAACCTATTACATCATAATACAGATGAATTATTCTGCATAATTTCCCTTCGAAATCTTATTTGATGGTACAATGATTTAGTAATAATGTTCATGTGCCTTGCATTTTGTCCATATAAAACTTGTTAATTTTATGATGTTGTGCTATAAGACTTTCACTGATCACCGGAATGAATTTCTAACGCTAGGATTTTGAACCGAAACTTAATCTTTAAAATCGTTTCCTCAAAAAACCATTTGGAGGAAATATTTTGCGTCGTTATTCATCATGTCATACTCAAACTTTCAAATTGTATGCAATATATTTTTGAACAAAAAAATATGAGCAATATATATTTGAAGGAAAAAAACTTATTGCCAGAAATATATTTTTAATTAAAAAATATTACCAGCAATACATTTTTGAAGGAAAAAAAATATTATGAGCAATAATTTTTTGAAGGAAAAAAGTATTGCGAGCAATATATTTTTAATGGAAAATATATTACCAACAATACATTTTTGAAGGAAAAAAAACACGAGAAATATATAATTGAAGGAAAAAAATATTGCCAGAAATACATTTTTGAAGAACAAAATATTACAATCAATATATTTTTAAAGGAAAAAATATTACCAACAATACATTTTTGAACGAAAAAATATGAGCAATATATATTTGAAGGAAAAAATATTGACAGCAATATAATTTTAAAGTAAAAATATTGCCAGCCATATATTTTTAAAGTACAAATATTGCCAGCAATATATTTTTAAAGTAAAAATATTGCCAGCAATATATTTTTAAAGTAAAAATATTGCCAGCAATATATTTTTAAAGTAAAAATATTGCCAGCAATATATTTTTAAAGTCAAAATATTGCCAGCAATATATTTTAAAGTAAGAATATTGCCAGCAATATATTTTTAAAGTCAAAATATTACCAGCAATATATATTTAAAGTCAAAATATTGCCAGCAATATATTTTTAAAGTAAAAATATTACCAGCAATATATTTTTAAAGTAAAAATATTGCCAGCAATATATTTTTAAAGTCAAAATATTACCAGCAATATATTTTTAAAGTAAAAATATTGCCAGCAATATATTTTTAAAGTCAAAATATTATCAGCAATATATTTTTAAAGTAAAAATATTGCCAGCAATATATTTTTAAAGTAAAAATATTGCCAGCAATATATTTTTAAAGTCAAAATATTACCAGCAATATATTTTTAAAGGAAAAAATATTACCTACAATACATTTTTGAACGAAAAAAAATAATATGAGCAAAATATATTTGAAGAAAAAAAATTGACAGAAATATATTTTTGAAGGGAAAAATATTACCAGCAATATATTTTTAAAGAAAAAAATGTTAGCAGTAATACATTTTTGAAAAAAATATAACCAGCCATACATTTTTGCCGAAAATATTACGAGCAATAAAAATCTTGTGGGCATTATATAACCTATTGAGGTTGATATGTCGTAAAAAAATCGTATTGGTTCCAACTTTGACACGGCTTTCCAAATGTGCCGCATGCTGCAATCGCCCACCCAGGTCGATAACATCAAGACATTATCTTCCCGATGAATCGACTATAATGAAATTCGAACGCGGATTTCACGGTCAGAAAGAGAACGTTTTAACCTCTTTGCCACACGCCCATAGAAGATGAGGCGCATAGAACACAATGAGAGAAATTTTTGTTTGTATATTCGACCTTCTTAGTTGCTGGTGTTTGTATCGTCAGATTGTTTTGTTTAGGCGGGCAGTTAAAGATAACTCGCTCTAGCAGAGTCTGTAGGGGCATTGAGAATGTTTTGATAACTGAAGTTTCGAAGATATCTCTGGTCGAAATCGATACCCCGGTGTCGACATTTAAAATTAATGGCTGTATATACGGGGTGTTATCTAACAGGCCGGAGAAAAACTAAAAACATTGTGTAACTCGAGAAATAAAAACATTAATCATGTCATTCAGTTGTCTGTTCATTATTTGGGTAATTCTCCAAAAGATATCAATTCTATCGTTAATAATGTTTTGTATTTTGGGAGCGAACATACAGACGTGGTCAAATGTTAAAGCATAAAAAAATGAGAGTTTTACAGCTGGGATGACAAGGATCAAAGTGAAGTACAGAGTTCTAGCTGCTGACAGCCAGCCTACAGCTACAGCCATCAGCAACAGTCTCCCAGCACAAGCAATCCTTGCCAGCATCAATGATATTTGACAACGCTCTTCAGCAACTAGGAAACTGTCCTTTTCAGGTCAACGCTTTTCAGCGACTACAAAACTGCCCTTTTAAGGACAATGCTCTTTTGCAATTATAAAACTGTCCTTTTCAGGACAACGCTCTTCACCAACTACAAAATTGTCCTTTTCGGAATAACACTCTTCAGCAACTACAAAACTTTCCATTTCAGGAAAACACTCCTCGTTCTCACCCGCAGGCAGAGATTTTTTTTTTACATGGAGCATTGTAGCCTTATTGTCATATCCTGTTGGCACTTCGACTTAAAGAAAAAAAAATTGAAGAGAAAGCTTAACCAGCGGACATTGGAAAATATATTCAGTACAACGGGTTTCAGCAACTACAACAGCTCCAGCCATACTTGCCAGCAGCCATGGTATTTGATAAACTGTCCTTCTCCGAACAACGCTTTCCAAGAACTAAAAAATGTCCTTCATAAGACAATGCACTCTTGAACACCACCCTGAAACATCAGCTGAGAGTTAGATGTAAACACGAAACCGACAGGAGTGTCCATTATATATATATATATATATATATATATATATATATATATATATATATATATATATAGAGAGAGAGAGAGAGAGAGAGAGAGTGAGATAGATAGATAGATAGATAGATAGATAGATAGATAGAGAGACATATATAAGAAACAAATACAGGTAGATAGACAAAGGAACATTAAAATAGATAGATATGAACAGATGTAAAGAGATAGAACAGACTGAGGTAAATAGATTGGAAGATTGAAGTTTATAAGGAGTAAATTCGACCTTGCCAACCGAACGATCCTTTGTGGCCGAACGGTTAGGCACGTCAAGGTAATTGACGGTTCCGTATAGGATGCAGGTTCAAATCCTGTCAAAAGACGAATATTTTCTATGAAAATTTCTCGGACATTCAGACCGGTAAATGTTATTTAATACTGTTTATTTTAAACAGAGCATTTACTTAAATACTTGTATTTATAAAAAGAACGTTAAACATAAAAACGTTTTTAATAAATAAATTGTCGGATTTGTCCATTTCTTTATATTTTTTTTTTTATATATATATATATATATATATATATATATATATATATATATATATATATATATATCCTTGTGCAGAAAATAACACGTTGGGTGCATAATCCGGGGTCCCTTAGTATTTTTGTTTTTATTTTTAAGAAGACAGTGCTCCATACAGAAGTAGAGCTTATATTATAATAATATTTTTTGTTTAAAAATATGATTCCTTCGCTACATAAGAGTTCTCATGTTTCAAAAACGAGAGCCGAAATCATCCAAATAATTCATAAAATTAAGTTGGATTGTGGTGTTTAGTCCCGTTTCATCTTCAAGCGAAATTTTAGGAATAAGCTATCTCTCGGTTTACGTGTATTTTTAGGCACGGTCCGTTACAGAATTTGTTATTGTGGGAGTGGCTAGACTATTTTCCTTCTTTAAGTGGTCAGGGAGTTCTAGCCACTCCGAAATCCGTCTCTTGATAGAATTCGGTCTTGTGATGAGAAATGGATTCATGCTGTCGTAGAATCAATACCCATCCTGAAACTGGAATTGTACTAAAAGAAATTAGGGTGCGTGGGCGTTAGTCCATCACTGATAGATAGATAGATAGATAGATAGATAGATAGATAGATAGATAGATTGATTGATTGATTGATTGATTTGATAGAACAAGTGCTTAGAACGTTCGCTTTTCAATCATGAGATCCTGGTACGAATCTCACCATGGTTGCTTTGTTAGGAATGTGACCTCTTGATATGATCTGCCTGTCAAGGCGGAACCACCATTGGAAAATGGCTGAAAACCATCCCATAGAGCCCAAACCTTATGATTTAGATTAGAGTTGTGAGTTTATACACTGTACAGATTATGAGTCCGCCAATGGGGACACTTTCAATTCTAACGAAGATGGATGCACTATGAAAAAGTTCAAATTAATGAGGATACTTAATATAACATCAATAAGCTAAATGTATTGATATATATATATATATATATATACATATATATATATATATATATATATATATATATATGTATGCGGTTGATTGATTTAATTTGTTTTTACGGTTTATCAGCCTTTTGCAGGTTATTTAAAGTCATAAGATATTTTTCGATTGTTCGATTACTTTTGGCGATAATACTGATTTAATGATACAAATACTATAAATTAACCCATAGCTGGGGGAAAGCTTTCCCATTAACATTTGCGCGAAAGTGAATATAACTAACTTTACTGAAATTGGAAATCGGCTGTTCGATTTTCAATTCAGAGCCATTGTTCATTACACCACCCGCACATCACAGCTTACTGCTTGGGTTTTGCCTAACGGTCATACTTCTAGGTTGACCAGAGACGGCGTTGCTTAACTTCGGTTATACAATGTCCAATTCCAAGCCCCTATCTCTATAACACCCGGAAGACTGCTTTAAAAACTGATAACTTTTTTTCTGCCATGTTCTTCTTTTAAACAGATCTCTCAGTGTATAACGCAAAGATGATGGCTTTTTGAGAAATTCCACTCGTCCAAATTATTGTTCGATGTTCAGGAATGTCGCCAAACGATTCCATTATTTTCGTGCCAAAATCTAATTTCCATATTTATAATTCTTGGTCTGCTGATAAGAAATTTGGTTCACTGTATCTTCTACAGAATCTATCTTACATATTTACAGGTCTGACATTCGTCCATGCTTTGAATATTGCTAACACATGTGGTCTGGTGCTTCTGCTATGTATTTAGAGATTTTTCAGGAAATTGGCAACACGTTAAGAAAACACGATTAATGGAGTCCATGTGAACTCAGCGAAAGTCAAAGAGTTCGCCGTTTTCACGTGTGTTCGATGTTGCATCTGCGAATTTCGAATGGTCTGTTTCTTGACAAAATTCTGACTGGTACCGAGAAATGAATTCATGCTGTCGAATAACCCAAACGCATCCTGAAACTGGAATTTTACTAAAAGAAATTACGATGCGAAGAGTTTGGTCTGTCTTTGTCTTTATCCATTGCAGTCTTCTGGAATATAAGCGGAATATCAATGCCGAGGTTTATTGCCAGAAAATCGATGACATACACATTAAATTAAGCAAAATGTCTGCTAGGCACATTACTGTTTGTTTAACGCCGTCGAATCCCTTCTACGGTTATCTTGTAACCTTGAAAGGCTTACTGAATGAGAAATAATCAAAAAGGAGGTCGGAAATGAAATAGCAACCTTTATTACATCAACAACTTAAAATACTCACCAGCGGCGTGAAGTAGATAAACCACTTCTAGTGGTGCTCTACTTTGTCAGCATATTACCCCCAGTTACAATAGTGTCCAACGTAATTATGACGATTGGGACATACCCATTAGTGTTCATAGGCACGGTATACAACAGATAGGTATATAGATAGATAGCTACGAAGAAATAGCTAGCTAGCTAGCTAGATAGATAGATAGATAGATAGTGTTCATATTACCCTACTTACAATAGTATCTAAAGAAGTTATGAGAATTGGGACATTAGTGTTCATAGGTACGGTATATAATAGATAGATAGATAGATAGATAGATAGATAGATAGATAGATATGAACAGACTCATATAGATAGATGGATAGATAGATAGAACCATTAGTTTTTCATAGTTACGGTATATAATAGATTTGTAATACAATTATTCTGACCGGACCCTAGTCACGGTTTCTTGGAAGAGAACACGTTATCTGATCAAAAGTCGCTTAAACCCTCGGTCAAGATGACTTGCGATTTTATGCTACCTCTTTCACTGGCGACTCCCACATAGATGCGTACCAGAACAGTGTCAGACTTGTGAAGTTTTTTTTTTGTATGGAATGAGTTAATCTCAGAAGCCGGTTACGGTTGCGAAGTATTTAGTGCATGCATCTTCGTCACAATTGAAAGTGCCACCAGTGTGAAGACATTGGTGAGCACGTAATCTGTACAATTTATTAAATGTTTTGGTCATATGGTAAGGTTTTCAGCCATTTTCAAAACGCCGTTAATATGAAGAGGTCATATTCCTGACAAAGCGACCATAGTGAGATTCGAACCGTGGTCTCATGATTTAAAAGCGAATGTCCTTATCTATCTATCTATCTATCTATCGATCTATCTATCTATCTCTTTTACTTTCTTTTTTTCTTTTTTTCTTTCTTTCTCAATCTGTTCACATCTATCTATCTATTTATCTATCTATCTATCTGGTAAGGGGTCCGCCCCTTTTTTACACAAATGGACTCATCCAGTATATACATATACTACTGCTACGTGAAGAACCGACAGAGCAAGACCGGAAGAAGAGGGAGAGTGAAAGGTTGTAGGTAACAGACAGACAGAACGAACGTAGCGAGCAAGAGCCACAGTGAGCGAGCACGTAGACTCTGTAAGAAGTCATACAGCGATACTTCAATACCAAAGACTGTATATATATTTTGCTACTAACCCGTATTCCCGGAACTACTAACCTGCTTTACCAGTTTGTATTATTACATTAATACATTATTTACCTATATTCATTCTTGGCGTTTGTTATTTATTGGTACCGGATTTCATCCCGGAATCCACAACACTATCTATCTATCTATCTATCTATCTATCTATCTATCTATCTATCTATCTATCTATCTATCTATCTGTGTGTCTGTCTTTTACTTTTCTATCTATATATGGCGAGATTTGAACCGGGGTCTCATGATTTTTAAATTGAACGTTCTAATCACTCGTTCCAGTTATTAGCCAATGGGAACAGGGATAATCCTTAAAACAACATTGCTAATAAGAATAAGACTAGATATCCCTAGATACCGTCAACAAAATTCAAGCCCATCGTCACAGAACATTGAATAGAAATGACAATTCGAATTCCCCTGAAGTAGTTCGAAGGTGGAATCAGTCGAAACGATGTGATAATATCAACAATGACCAGGACATTATTCTGATTGTAAATAATTATAACATCTTATCCGGATATTGATCGATCTGTTATTTTGATAGACTACACCCGGCAGCAAGGCCTCAGATCGAGAGGTTTTGAGCAGGATAGAAACGACGCTTAATTGCTGTTGTTCCAAGATCCAACCGGACCTGGGTAGAAGCAACTGTTTTAAAGTTCCCAGCTATGGGTAAATAGTTGACCCCCAAACTGGGGTCAAAACACAATGAAAGTATAAAAATAGACTTTTATAGTAAAAATACCAGCAATATAATTTTTTGAAAAAAAAAAAAATTACAAGCAATATACCTTATTCTCAACAAAACACCTCTTTACAAAAATATGTCAAAAAAACCTGATCTACAAACTGATTTCTTACAATGAATACATATTCTATTCATACGAACCTATCCTAAAAATCTTGTCGGCATTAAGTAACCCATTGAGGTGTTGATATGCCGTAAAACAAAATAAACCAATAAACCAAATAAGTAGGCCAAGCATGTGAAACGACATACACTATTAAACATATATTAACCAAGTGTTCAGGCCTTGCTCTCTCAAGACGAAAATATTATTAAATAAACAGAATTATATCTTCGAGAAAACAAAGTTGCAATATGAACTCTGGTAAAAACATGGATTGATAACAACAAAATTGCAATATGAGCACTGGTAAAAAATGGTTGCTGAAAACATTAGGTTTATAATACCCAGAAATCCATACCCAGATGTCCTCCAGGACACATGGCACAGTGGATAAAGGCGTTGGTTAGATCCAGTGACAGACCCAAAGAGTGTGAGTTCAAGGCAGTGGAGAACTTTCAGAACTTTCATCCATCAAACTTGGCACGTGAAACTAGAACAGTCTACCCCAGTGATCGAAATAGAGGGTTCAGTTCGAAATTCAAACCGGAAGGCCGGAGCGTACAACGGCCGAAACGTTGTGACAAATATGGCGACAAAGATGAGGACAATAGTCCGACTAATGTAAATACTGAGCATAATACCTCATCTCAGAAATATAGAGAAACAGAATTATATCTTCGCAAAAGCAAAAGGGAATGAGATAATATTATTTCTTCAAACAGTCGGATTCTACAAAAAATATTAAACCCAAATGAGAATAACAATTAAATCAATTTCTTTACAAGCTGTACATCGGCAAAGAATATATTAATGAAACCAGACTGTCGAGAAAATCCCTCTTTACAAAAATACGTCAATGAAACCTGATTTAAAAACTGATTTCTTACAAAGAACACATTTTATTCATACGAATTTATCCTAAAAATCTTGGTGGCATTAAATAACCCATTGAGATGTTGATATGCCATAAAACGTAAAGGCCCGAAGAAACTGAAAAGAATAGATCAATGAAATCAGACCCTCGATTAAAAGCCCTCTTTCCAAAAATACGTCAATTAAATCTGAACTACAAAGTGATTCATTCTGACCCGAGGTGATTGCATCTGTTCTTGCCCAAGCTATGTACAAATATTAACCTATAAAATAGAGTCAAAACACAATGAAAGAATAAAAAAATGGATTTTTATAGTAAAAATACCAGCAATACATTTTTGGAAAAAAATATTACAGCAATGAATTTGGCCCTCGACAAAAACCCACTTTGCAAAAATACTTCAATGAAACCTGATCTACAAACTGATTTGTTACAAAGAATACATATTCTATTCATACGAACTTATCCTAAAGATCTTGACGGCATTAAATAACCCACTGAGGTGTTGATATGCTGTAAAACAAAATAAACCAATAAACCAAAGCAGTAAGCCAAGCGTGTGAAAAGACACACTGTTAAACATGTATTAACTGAGTATTCAGACCTTGCTCTCTCCAAAATATAAACACAAATGAGAATGTCAATAAAACCAATTTCTGTATATTCGAAAAGATTACATTAATGAAACCAGACTGTCGACAAATCCCTCTTTACAAAAATACGTCAATAAAACCTGATTTAATAACTGATTTCATATAAAGAATACATATTCGATTCATACGAACCTATCTTTAATATCTTGTCGGCATTAAATAACCCATTGAGGTGTTGATATGCCTTAAAACAAAATAAACCCAACTTTAGAAAGGTAAAAGACCGAACAGACTGGAAAGAATACATCAACGAAACCAGACTCTCGAGAAACCCCCACCCTTTACAAAATACGTCAATGAAACCTGATGTACAAACTGGTTTCTTACAAGGAATACATATCCTACAGAATCTACGCGAAAAATTTTGTTGCATTAAATAACCCATTGTGATGTTGATATGCCATAAAATAAAATAAAATAAATAAAACCAAACCAAAACCAGATATTCAACCCGAAATCACAAATAATACGTTGTCCATATTTGATGAACAAAGAGATTTAAAATAAATAAAGAAAGAAACCGAAAGCCTCAATTTCAAACTTTACAGACGCCATATAATCAAGAATTGGAAGATTTTCAAATTAGAGAAGGGTTGTGAATATTTGAGAAAGAGTTTATTGGCTCCAGAGCGAGCCAAACATCGGTCTGGGTTTTACCCCGACTGACTTTGGTGTGTATGTGAGACGGGAGAGAGGGGATTGCGAGAGAACGGTCCGCCGACAAACTATCTTGGACCATTCTTTTACGGATGACGATTTGCTGACTCTGTTTGAGATACTGAAGCAACCCAGGCCGAGTCTGCAGTTTGCAGAGATATCAGGAAATAAAATATATCTACAGTTAAATATGCAAATCCCCTTGCGATTTGTTAAGGTGAGAGACAGTTAGCAAGGTTAACAAAAGATCAATAGAATCCATGGAGAATTTCACGAAAGTTATGAGTTGTTTAGGAAATTAGTTTAAATTTGGAAAAGATGAAGAACTCTGCCATTGCTTGCTTTCTTTCTTTCTTTCTTTCTTTCTTTCTTTCTTTCTATCTATCTAGCTAGCTAGCGAGCTAGATATGTCTGTTACCTACCTATCTTTCTGTCAATGCATTTTATCTATCTATCTATCTATCTATCTATCTATCTATCTATCTATCTATCTAGATAGATAGATAGATAGATAGATAGATAGATAGATAGATAGATAGATAAGAATAGGCTGAGATAGATAGATAGATAGATAGACACACACATAGATAGATAGACAGACAGACAGAGAGATAAGTTTTAATAAATTAATTTCGTTTTTGTCTTGAAAAATACACATTGGACGAAACGCGTCGGTTAATATTATAGCTTTTCTATTGACTTTTACATTTATAAATATTTGTCGTTTTCTACGGGTTAACTCTGAGAAATATTTCATATATATATATATATATATATATATATATATATATATATACAAATTTATGTATATCATGTATTATATATGCGCAGTACCTATATCATTGATTGAGCGAGCATAACACATAAAATCAATAGTCAAACTACGTAATGGATATATATATATATATATATATATATATATATATATATATATATATATATATATTACATGAATCATTAATACAAAAAATATAGAATATATATAGATATATGAATGATTCATGTAATGTAAATTGAACTGCACCACATACTTGATATATATATATTATTATTGAAAAAATTATTTTATTGTTTGTTTGTTTTTATGCTAATTATTCAATGCAAAAATTTGATGATGTCCGCAAAAAACCGTTAACTCATGTCTATTGTTTAATAGATTTTTATTATTTAGAAACTTAATGTGTAGTTTTTCATGTAGGCATACACGGCATGGGTCATCCCAAGTTTTACAAGTTCTAGTTTTGTTTATAATTTTCCATTTGAATTTTGGTGTTTTATTCATTTCCTTCAAATACCAAAAATATTTAGATAGAGATGTCTGATTTCTTTTATTTATATTGTTGAAAGAGCACTTATGCTTCCTCCATCTGGCTTTAAATTCATTCTTCGTAGACCCAATGTATATCATTTATATCAATACCAGCTTAAAAAAATTGGGTGTCTAGACACACTGATGAACTGTGACACAGCGAAATAGTCTCTCTGTGGATGACTATTTATGCTCTCGAAGTAAGCTCTCTGAGAGAAATGGGTGATTTTATAAACAGTCGCTGTCCCCGCTAATGCAATACTCTTCAACTAGTATCAAGCTATCCTAACCATTAACATTTTTCGTAAAGTAAAAAAAAGTTAAAATTTACCTTTCCCTCTGCCCTCTGCCACGCGACGACAGCATAAAGCTAGAATCTCTGACTGTGGATGACTATATATATATATATATATATATATATATATATATATATATATATATATATATATATGGCTGGTGTACAGTAATTTAGCTGGATCTGACATCTCCGTTAGTGTATCAGGGTCTCGCCAAATAATTCGCATATGACTCAAAGTCATGGCATTAGGAAATAAATATTTATGTTTTCTATCAATATTTTTCTTTCTGTCATGAAGCACCATTACATCCTCGTCACATACATGCAGTGGAGACATTTGTTACTTTTGGAGGCAATCACGTATGTGCTTCGATGGATGGAAACATGACTTGCATGTAAAGAAAGAATTATTGTGAAGATTTTCAAGAAGACATTCTCTGTTGAGTGGTCTGAGATTTCTCTTCGTGTTTAAATTTCTGTAAGATACCAATGTATATGCTTCAGCAATAATTCCTTGTTTTATATTCAGGGATTGAATTGGTTTTGTATAGAGGGGATAGAACTCTTTCACATTTTATGCCTAAAAACGCAGTAAAATAGTCTACCAACAATATATACCGCATATTTATATATATATATATATATATATATATATATATATATATATATATGTTTGAATAAAAACAGATCAAGGTTCCATGTAATAAGTAATTTCACCACAACCCTTTTAAAGGGCTCTGGATCATCAGACTTTACTTCCAAAAGTTGAAATGAAAAATGAAAAGAAATTTACACATTTTTGACGGACCGCACCAAGCATATGTAAAATTAACGAAGTGAGGAAGTGAGGTGGGAGAGAAGACACGAGGGAGTTAGATGTACCATTTTCGATTCCTTATCCTTAACCGCACTCTGTGTAGGCTAGACGCCGCTTATCTAGATATAGATGGGTAAGGGGTGAGGGAGAAGACCGACTTAAAGGGGAAAGATGCAGTTAACAATAAAATGTCATCCATAAGCTGACGATCACAAATCATCGGTGTGACTAGACGTCCGGTTGCCTCTAGCTATTAAAATATATTTTTTTAAAATCTTTTAAAAATATGCGATAAAGCATTTCGTCCATTTTTGGTTTTCATCAGATCGAAGACGAAAAAGATTATTGCGTGTGTATGTATTTGAAATTATTTAAAACAAAGAACATAAAATATTAAACGAGATTTTAAATATCTGTCTATATTTCTGAGATGAGGTATTATGCACACTATTTACATTATTCAGACTATTGTCCTCATCTTTATCGCCATGTTTATTACAACGTCTCGGCCGTTGTATGCTCCGGCGTTCTTCAAGTGGTTGGAATGTCGAACTGAACCCTTTATTTCGCTCACTGGGGTAGACTGTTCTAGTTCCACGTGCCATGTCTAATGGATGTCAGTTAATCCTGTTAATTCCTCTCTCAAAGTTCTCCAAAACCTTTATCCACAGAGGATAAAGGCGTTAGAGACAGAGACAGGACCCAAAGAGTGTAAGTTCAATTCCTCGTTAAGGCTGAAAGCTTAGATAGGATTAAAAAAATATGTATCAGTATTGTGATTTTCTTTCTTCGTTTAATGATAATGCTATTAGCTTATAAGACTATATGAAACGAATTTACATAAAAAGAGATAGACAAAACTTATATATATATATATATATATATATATATATATATATATATATATATATGTGTGTGTGTGTGTGTGTGTGTATATGTTGTGGCAGGATCCACCTAATTTGCATAGTGGAGTACCGACCGTATAAATATGGTTGGTACCGGGAAGAGAGGAAGGAATCAAGAGATTCTGAGACCGAGAGAGAGACTCTCGGCGACTGTCGAACTCTCTGCATTAGCAGAGGGGAACCCGGACGAGGCTTTGCCGAAGGGCAAGGTTTCGTCCGGGGAGGTTGACAGGGCCTCAACCCGTCTAGGCGGGTTTAGAAAGGCCATATTTTTGGCCGAGCCTACGATCTCGGGGATACCCACATTAAAACGACCTTGTGTCACATTCGATCCTCGTGGGTGGATTAATAAATACAGGAATCAAGAGATTCAGAGACCGAGAGACAGACTCTCGGCGACTGTCGAACTCTCTGCATTAGCAGAGGGGAACCCGGACGAGGCTTTGCTGAAGGGCAAGGTTTCGTCCGGGGAGGTTGACAGGGCCTGAACCCGTCTAGGCGGGTTCAGAAAGGCCATATTTTTGGCCGAGCCTACGGGCTCGTGGCTACCCACATTAAAACGGCCTTGTGCCACATTCGATCCTCGTGGGTGGATTGATAAATACAGGAATCAAGAGATTCAACCAGAGACTCTGCCCGACTGCGACTCAGTCAACACACTATCCAGGAACGGTCTTCCCAGGAATATACGAACGACTATATGTAAATATTGTGTACACTTTTTTGTTTCAATACATTTTGTTCTAAGTACATTTTGTGTTGCATTATTATTCCATGCATTAGTCAAGTTTCAACAATATATATATATATATATATATATAAAAGATTTAAAAGAAATTTAAAAGATTTGAAACTTTTAAATTATTGCAATGAAAATATAAAAAAAATATTCTTGTAAAATTTCATTATTCATCGACGATTTTTTTCTAAAGTCAATAGTGTTCATAATACATCTCATTTCTAAAAAAAAAAATAATAGTTTTTTTTTTCTAATTAAATAATATCTTGATTTTGTTCTTTTACGATTCCGAACAGATTTTCGGTAAATGGAGTTACTGTTTGAAGAAAAGAAATTGATGATTTACATTCTTCTGAGTCCTGTTTTGAAGAGGACCAAATATTAATTTGTCAAATTTTCAGTAATTAAGGGGTCACAACAGACTTAAGAAGTGGAAATCCTAACGAGATTCAGCCTCAGCGGCCACAATCTTAATAGCATAAGATAAGCAGACGACACGGTATTTATCAATCCACCCACGAGGATCGAATGTGGCACAAGGCTGTTTTAATGTGGGTATCCTCGAGCCCGTAGGCTCGGCCAAAAATATGTCCTTTCTGAACCCGCCTAGACGGGTTCAGGCCCTGTCAACCTCCCCGGACGAAACCTTGCCCTTCGGCAAAGCCTCGTCCGGGTTCCCTCTGCTAATGCAGAGAGTTCGACAGTCGCTGAGAGTCTGTCGCTCGGACTCTTAAGCAGACGACACAGTGCTGATAGCAGACATGAAAATGAAATTACAAAATCTCCTACAGAAGGTAGAGAGAGAGAGAGAGAGAGAGAGAAAGAGAGAGCAAGAAGGGACTTACAAATTACAGAAATTACAAGAAAATGGAATGCGTAGTCCTCGGTAAAAGGATGAGCCCAAAATGCGATTTGCAGGTCGGGGACCTTAAAATAAAGCAGGTGTGGAAGTTTAAATATCAGGGAAATGTGACAGAGGACGGTAAGTATAAAACTGAGATCCGTAGACGTATTGGGAGGGCCAAGGACTCATTGCAAATACTGGGCAGAATATTGCAAGACAGACGGATTTTATTGCTAACAAAGAAAAGAATACTGATGTTGCGTGGCATCTGTTCTTTACGGCAGCGAATATTGGACGATCTCAAAGATGAACAAGAGACTCGAGGTGACGGAGAAGTGGTTCTACAGAAGGATGCTGAGAATATCATGGAGCAAGCGTGTGAGCAACGATGAAGTCTTAGGGTGCAATCAAGGAGGAGGCTTATGCTTATCATCTGGAAGAGGCAACTGAAGTTCCATGGGCACATAATGAGGAAGGAGGGTCTGGAGAATCTGATACTCACATGTCGAATAGAGGGAAAGAGAGACAAGGCAAAGAAACACTTGACATACCTAGGGGGCTTGAGCAAGTGGATGACATAACGTGGTCTGGGGGAGGTGGCAGTGTGATGAAATGAGCTACAAAGGATAGGGTGAAGTGGAGGGCCATGATCGCCTACATCCTGAAAGGACACTGAACATAAAAGGAAAAGAAAAGAAGACCAACCTACCTCACACCTTCATGTTCTCCCCCATGCCTTACCTACCCAAAGAAAAAGAGTCGTAAAAAAGATTTTTAAAAGATTTTCTAAAATTAAAAAAATACGAAGTAAATTAATGCATTTGTGAATAAGCCTTGAAAGTTTCATTAAAATTCAACAATTATTTCATTTTTGCATGAATATCAAATGAATGTGTGTGTTTTTTTTAACCTGAAAAAGGTGCTAAATTAAACAACAATACTATTTAGCCTAACAGCTGACTCAAGAAAAACAAGATTTTTAACCAAAATATCGAACGTGTGGGAAAAGATTTTAAAAAATTAATGAAATATAAAAAAAAAACAAACACTTTTCTGTTTTAATAATAACAAACTTTTTGACGATATAACTTTGTTTTTATCAAGTTTGAGGCCTTTTTTATCCTGCTATGCCTCGGGAAATTATTAACACTTCCTACTGTAAGTCTATCGCTACACCATAGATATTTCTATGGCAAATACTCAGATGAGATTCATTTTTGTGTTCTATCAATTCATACTTTTAAAGTAAGGACCCGCAATAATAACTCCAAAGTGTAACCTTCATTTTCTTTGTATTCCATTTGTAAGGAAGACGTGCCACTTAAACGGCTTTTATCCTAAAGACAGCTGTGTACTTGAAATTAAATCAGAAAGACAAATGACTCTATGTATCAATAGAATATTGCTTTGCCTATCGCCCGGTTTTCACTCTTATTTGGTTTTTTGAACAGGAGTAGTGGTTTATTTTCTTCATTCTTGTTTAGTATTGGGGTTTCCGGTTCCATTCAAAGTCTGCTTTAACAATGTACTTCTAACATCTCTTCATCTGAGGAATGAAATTTGATTTACTACATATTTTTCTCCTCAATACA
Source organism: Acanthosepion lycidas (assembly GCA_963932145.1). NCBI lineage: Eukaryota > Metazoa > Mollusca > Cephalopoda > Sepiida > Sepiidae > Acanthosepion > Acanthosepion lycidas. Next base: position 61,256,318 of record OZ010615.1, read on the forward strand.
AATAAAATAGGTTTGCAATCCTTCAGTGGATTTCACAAATGATGGATCCACATGGCAGAACTGAAAATGAAAAAATAAAAAAAAAAAATAGAGAAAGAAGAAAATAACGTAGAGAAGATGGAAAGAAAGAAAAAGATTATTTACATGGCATATGAAAAAAAGAATGAAAGAAAGAAAGAAAGAATGAAAGAAAGAATGAAAGAAAGAAAGAATGAAAGCAAGAAAAAAACAATGAAAGAAAGAAAGAAAGAAAGAATGAAAGAAAGAAAGAAAGAATGAAAGAAAGAAAGGAAGAATGAAAGAAAGAAAGAAAGAAAGAATGAAAGAAAGAATGAAAGAAAGAAAGAAAGAAAGAAAGAAAGAATGAATGAATGAATGAAAGAAAGAAAGAAAGAAAGAAAGAATGAAAGAAAGAAAGAAAAAGACGATTTTCATTTGAAGGAAAAAATGCTGGAATGAAACATGACAAATCGAACATAAAAGAAAGAATAAAAGAAAAAGAAACAAAGAACAAATGAAAGAAAAAGACGATTTCCATTTGAAAGAAGAATCACTGGGATTAAAGATGGCAAATCGAATAAGAAAAGAAGAAAGAACGAATTAAATAGAAAGAAAGAAAGAAAGAAAATGACGAATTTGAAAGAAGAATCACTGGGATGAAAGATAGCAAATCGAATAAGAAAGAAAGAAAGAAAGAAAGAAAAAGAAAGAAAGAAAGTAGGAAAGAAAAAGAAAGAAAGAAAGTAAGAAAGAAAGAAAGAAAGAAAAAGACGATTTCTATTTGAAGTAATAAACGCTGGGATAGAATAGAAAGAAAGAAAGAAAGAAAGAAAGAAAGAAAGAAAGAAAGAAAGAAAAAAGAAAGAAAGAAAAAAGAAAGAAAGAAAATGACGAATTTGAAAGAAGAATCACTGGGATGAAAGATAGCAAATCAAATAAGAAAGAAAGAAAGAAAGAAAGAAAGAAAGAAAGAAAAAGAAAGAAAGAAAGTAAGAAAAAGACGATTTCCATTTGAACGAAGAATCACTGGGATTAAAGATGGCAAATCGAATAAGAAAAGAAGAAAGAACGAATTAAATAGAAAGAAAGAAAGAAAGAAAGAAAGAAAATGACGAATTTGAAAGAAGAATCACTGGGATGAAAGATAGCAAATCGAATAAGAAAGAAAGAAAGAAAGAAAAAAAGAAAGAAAGAAAAAGAAAGAAAGTAAGAAAGAAAGAAAGAAAATGACGTTTTCATTTGAAGGAAGAATCATTGGAATGAAAGATGGCAAATCGAATAAGAAAGAATGAAAGTAAGAAAGAAAGAAAGAAAGAAAGAAAGAAAGAAAAAAGACGATTTCTATTCGAAGTAATAAACGCTGGGATAGAATAGAAAAAAAGAAAGAAAGAAAGAAAGAAAGAAAGAAAGAAAGAAAGAAAAAAGAAAGAAAGAAAGAAAGAAAGAAAATGACGAATTTGAAAGAAGAATCACTGGGATGAAAGATAGCAAATCAAATAAGAAAGAAAGAAAGAAAGAAAGAAAGAAAGAAAGAAAAGAAAGAAAGAAAGTAAGAAAGAAAGAAAATGACGTTTTCATTTGAAGGAAGAATCACTGGAATGAAAGATGGCAAATCGAATAAGAAAGAAAGAAAGTAAGAAAGAAAGAAAGAAAGAAAGAAAAAGACGATTTCTATTTGAATGAATAAACGCTGGGATAGAATAGAAAGAAAGAAAGAAAGAAAGAAAGAAAGAAAGAAAGAAAGAAAGAAAGAAAAAAGAAAGAAAGAAAATGACGAATTTGAAAGAAGAATCACTGGGATGAAAGATAGCAAATCAAATAAGAAAGAAAGAAAGAAAGAAAGAAAGAAAGAAAGAAAGAAAGAAAGAAAGAAAGAAAAAGAAAGAAAGAAAGTAAGAAAGAAAGAAAATGACGTTTTCATTTGAAGGAAGAATCACTGGAATGAAAGATGGCAAATCGAATAAGAAAGAAAGAAAGTAAGAAAGAAAGAAAGAAAAAGACGATTTCTATTTGAAGTAATAAACGCTGGGATAGAATAGAAAGAAAGAAAGAAAGAAAGAAAGAAAGAAAGAAAATGACGAATTTGAAAGAAGAATCACTGGGATGAAAGATAGCAAATCAAATAAGAAAGAAAGAAAGAAAGAAAGAAAGAAAGAAAGAAAAAGAAAGAAAGAATGTAAGAAAGAAAGAAAGAAAATGACGTTTTCATTTGAAGGAAGAATCATTGGAATGAAAGATGGCAAATCGAATAAGAAAGAAAGAAAGTAAGAAAGAAAGAAAGAAAGAAAGAAAGAAAGAAAGAACGAAAGAAAGAAAGAAAAAGACGATTTCTATTCGAAGTAATAAACGCTGGGATAGAATAGAAAGAAAGAAAGAAAGAAAGAAAGAAAGAAAGAAAGAAAATGACGAATTTGAAAGAAGAATCACTGGGATGAAAGATAGCAAATCAAATAAGAAAGAAAGAAAGAAAGAAAGAAAGAAAGAAAGAAAGAAAGAAAAAGAAAGGAAGAAAGTAAGAAAGAAAGAAAGAAAATGACGTTTTCATTTGAAGGAAGAATCATTGGAATGAAAGATGGCAAATCGAATAAGAAAGAAAGAAAGTAAGAAAGAAAGAAAGAAAGAAAGAAAGAACGAAAGAAAGAAAGAAAAAGACGATTTCTATTCGAAGTAATAAACGCTGGGATAGAATAGAAAGAAAGAAAGAAAGAAAGAAAGAAAGAAAGAAAGAAAGAAAGAAAGAAAATGACGAATTTGAAAGAAGAATCACTGGGATGAAAGATAGCAAATCAAATAAGAAAGAAAGAAAGAAAGAAAGAAAGAAAGAAAGAAAGAAAGAAAGAAAGAAAGAAAAAGAAAGGAAGAAAGTAAGAAAGAAAGAAAGAAAATGACGTTTTCATTTGAAGGTAGAATCACTGGAATGAAAGATGACAAATCGAATAAGAAAGAAAGAAAGTAAGAAAGAAAAAGACTATTTCTATTTGTACTAATAAACGCTGGGATAGAATAAAAAGAAAGAAAGAAAGAAAGAAAGAAAGAAAGAAAGAAAGAAAGAAAATGACGAATTTGAAAGAAGAATCACTGGGATGAAAGATAGCAAATCAAATAAGAAAGAAAGAAAGAAAGAAAGAAAGAAAAAGAAAGAAAGAAAGAAAGAAAGAAAGAAATAGACGATTTCTATTTGAAGGGATAAACGCTGGGATAGAATATGGCATTTCAAATAAAAAAAGAAAGAAAGAAAGAAAGAAAGAAAAAAAAAAGAAAGAAAATGACGAATTTGAAAGAAAAATCACTGTGATCAAAGATTGCAACTCAAATAAGAAAGAAAGAAAGAAAAGAAAGAAAGAAAGAAAGAAAGAAAAAAGAAAGAAAAAAGAAAGAAAGAAAGAAAGAAAGAAAGAAAATGACGAATTTGAAAGAAGAATCACTGGGATGAAAGATAGCAAATCAAATAAGAAAGAAAGAAAGAAAGAAAGAAAGAAAGAAAGAAAGAAAGAAAGAAAGAAAGAACGAAAGAAAGAAAGAAAAAGACGATTTCTATTCGAAGTAATAAACGCTGGGATAGAATAGAAAGAAAGAAAGAAAGAAAGAAAGAAAGAAAGAAAGAAAGAAAGAAAGAAAGAAAGAAAGAAAATGACGAATTTGAAAGAAGAATCACTGGGATGAAAGATAGCAAATCAAATAAGAAAGAAAGAAAGAAAGAAAGAAAGAAAGAAAGAAAGAAAGAAAGAAAGAAAAAGAAAGGAAGAAAGTAAGAAAGAAAGAAAGAAAATGACGTTTTCATTTGAAGGTAGAATCACTGGAATGAAAGATGACAAATCGAATAAGAAAGAAAGAAAGTAAGAAAGAAAAAGACTATTTCTATTTGTACTAATAAACGCTGGGATAGAATAGAAAGAAAGAAAGAAAGAAAGAAAGAAAGAAAGAAAGAAAGAAAGAAAATGACGAATTCGAAAGAAGAATCACTGGGATGAAAGATAGCAAATCAAATAAGAAAGAAAGAAAGAAAGAAAGAAAAAAAGAAAAAGAAAGAAAGAATGTAAGAAAGAAAGAAAGAAAATGACGTTTTCATTTGAAGGAAGAATCATTGGAATGAAAGACGGCAAATCGAATAAGAAAGAAAGAAAGAAAGAAAGAAAGAAAGAAAGAAAGAAAGAAAAAGACGATTTCTATTCGAAGTAATAAACGCTGGGATAGAATAGAAAGAAAGAAAGAAAGAAAGAAAGAAAGAAAGAAAAAAGAAAGAAAGAAAATGACGAATTTGAAAGAAGAATCACTGGGATGAAAGATAGCAAATCAAATAAGAAAGAAAGAAAGAAAGAAAGAAAGAAAAAGAAAGAAAGAAAGTAAGAAAGAAAGAAAATGACGTTTTCATTTGAAGGAAGAATCACTGGAATGAAAGATGGCAAATCGAATAAGAAAGAAAGAAAGTAAGAAAGAAAGAAAGAAAGAAAAAGACGATTTCTATTTGAAGTAATAAACGCTGGGATAGAATAGAAAGAAAGAAAGAAAGAAAGAAAGAAAGAAAGAAAGAAAGAAAGAAAGAAAGAAAAAGAAAGAAAGAAAATGACGAATTTGAAAGAAGAATCACTGGGATGAAAGATAGCAAATCAAATAAGAAAGAAAGAAAGAAAGAAAGAAAGAAAAAGAAAGAAAGAAAGAAAGAAAGAAAGAAATAGACGATTTCTATTTGAAGGGATAAACGCTGGGATAGAATATGGCATTTCAAATAAAAAAAGAAAGAAAGAAAGAAAGAAAAAAAAAAGAAAGAAAATGACGAATTTGAAAGAAAAATCACTGTGATCAAAGATTGCAACTCAAATAAGAAAGAAAGAAAGAAAAGAAAGAAAGAAAGAAAGAAAGAAAAAAGAAAGAAAAAAGAAAGAAAGAAAGAAAGAAAGAAAGAAAGAAAGAAAATGACGAATTTGAAAGAAGAATCACTGGGATGAAAGATAGCAAATCAAATAAGAAAGAAAGAAAGAAAGAAAGAAAAAAAGAAGAAAGAAAGAAAGAAAGAAAGAAAGAAAGAAAGAAAGATGAAAACTGGTTTAAATGGAACATTGAAGCTGGCTGAGAAAGACAGAAAGAAAGAAACATGGAAACAAAGAAACAAAGAAAGAGAATGAGTTTTATTTGAAGAATGTCACCCAGGAAAAAAGATGGCCAAGTCCAACTAAAAATAAAGAAAAATAGAACAATGACCATTTCATTTAAGAAAGGCTGGAAAGACAGAAAGAAAGAACGTAAACAAAGAAAAGAAAGAAAGACTTTGTTAAAGTCCTTGATCGTTTAAACCGATTGAAGCAAAACGCAAATTCTTGGTTTCTATTCTTAACCCTGGGCAAGCCCCCAGACATCTCGTCTTATTCCCCTTTCGAACCGCGACATTTTCCATGTATATAAACTTGACAGCTCCACCGTTAAAGGCCGGAATTTACAGTCGCTATTTTTTTTATCTTGTTCTTTTTGACTCCACCGACGCAACTCCTCACTCTCCACTCCCCTTTGTAGAAAACATTTCTTTCCCTCATCTCCACACGCACTATTCTTTCCGATGTTAGGTGTTTATGCTCCTGGGACCCCTAATTACATTGCCTTCTATTTTCTTGGCATTGTTTCAAAGCGTGAACACCAATGTCGATCGACGAAATTGGTAAAAAAATGACACCTATGCTTAGAAGGCTACCTAATTATTGACTGATACACTATAAATATTGGCAGGAATTATTTGACACTAAACATCAGATAAGATAAACTCTATTATATACAAAAAATGCTGATTATATATCTGTCACGTACTCTCTGCAACTCCTAATGTATATCCGTATGCAATGAATGTCCATAGGTCTGTGTTGTGTGACGCTTAGATCTGTATTATTTAATATTCAACCAATACACAGACAATTTGACTGTTTACCATAATTTCAAACACAGTCAAATTGTAGAAGCAAGCGAGTCAGAGTGGCTTACATCTGGTACAAAGAAAAATAAGTTCCTGACCCCAATATATGACACGTAGCAGCGGAATTTTGTTCCTTGAAAATGGCATGAACCTCCCTCCTCATTTTCAATTATTCCAAAAGTGTATATTCTGTAACGGTGGCTTTTGTATAACTTAGCGTGGTTCGACCAATAGCAAGTCGTGTGCTGATTGGTTTGGCTGGAGGATGCCATTTGAATGGTTAACTGAGGACAAAGCAAAGAACGCTAATTGCTCAGTCAGACTTGTCGTTGGTATAATAAAAGAGGCCTGAAGCAGGGCGATTTTTTACGTTGGTCACGTGTGCGGAAATCAAGAACGTCGGATTGAAAAAGAAATATTTGCAGTTGTACGAGCGACCTCAGAGGAACACAAGTTCATTTAATCTACAGAAATAAAACATTGGAATAATACATACCTTACCTAAAAAGTCTGATCAACCTCACGTTTTAATTGCCGTTGTTCCCATGTCTACACTGATCGGTGTGGTATCACTGGTTCGGGTCCAAGCTATGGACATATGGGACGCTATTATATCACTGATAGTCTGAAAATAGAATTAAAAATGATCATGTAAAACCCCGAATAGGAATTTGAGAATTGAAATTGTTAAAAATGTTAAGGTGAAAACATGAATTTAAATATGAAGCGAGAAAAAATAAGAGATATTTTTTTCTTTCTGATAATCTGAAACTCTGTGTATGGAATACGAATCTAAAATATAAGCCGAACGACAAATGGGATTGTTAGAATTCGCAAAGCAGGTAATGTAAACAATGTGGAGTATCGTTTTGTAAACATGCAAAATGGGCAGAAAATTATATCGGTCATATTAAAAAATCGACAACAAAGGAAATTATTTAACGTTAATGACATTTTTTTGAAAAATTATTGTTTTGAACAAGTAACCGATCGCGGGCTGATTATCGTTCGGATATAGAAAGGAGTGATAAACAAAGTTTGTTGTCAAAGAATGTATTGTTTTGAATAACTTACAACTTTGTTTGAAGGTCAGTGTCGTTTGTCCAAAATTGGAGAAAATAATTGAGATAAATATTGATAAATCCTGTGATGTAGTAGGAGTCGGACGAACTACTTATAAAGCGACCCAACAGTTGGAACGAGAGAAAAGCAAGAGTCGCAGACGAGACAACAGCGGAATAAGGAGCTGCTGAACTCCACTTGACCTGTTGTGAAGAGAATTTCCGACCGACCTCATTCATTGTAGATTTAATCCGTTCCAAGTTTTAGAAGAAATTGTTAATTTTGTTGAATCAAAAATTATATAAATCATTGAAACTTAACACAGTGAAATTCTTCGTTATTTTGCTATGATATTTTTATTTTTGGCAGTGGAAACGTTGTTTGTCTTTTTGTAACACGGTTCTGCCGTGGGCCGATTCAGCGCTCTTGTACGGAAGAAATTCGATCTTCACTGGTCTGTGATCAAAGAACACGACCGTGGTACAGAAGCAGATGAAGGAAGGAAGAGGAAAGCAGAGAACCATCAATTGGCTGTCGGCAATACTGACCAGAGTGGGAACAAACCGAGCCGGCTGTGTTATACAAATAGTGATCCAAAACTAAAATTAACACTACATTTTTATAATAGAATAACAGACAATAGATTTTATAGCAAAATCATAATCACTACAACACTAAAAATATATTAAAAAAATTATAGTAAAATTATAAACAATACATTTTATGATCTACAAAATCTATCTCTAAAAAACACACCTTAACTCTGAAAGTATAACATTATGCACAAAATATCAAAGGCAATAAAGCCACTAAGATACAAAGTGTTACTGAATGTTGGAGAATATCAGAAAAATTGCTATTAAGGAGAGAGGACAATAAAAGAACGAGAATTAGGAAGACAGAAGATAACGATTGAGATTGCATTTAAATGTTTGAAGATCAAAGGCAATAAAGCCACTAAGATACAACGTATTAAAGAATGTTGAAGAATATGAGAAAAATTGCTAGGACAATAAAAGAACAAGAATTATAAAGACAGAATATAATAATTAACAATTAATTTAAATTTTTGAAGATCAAAATTGACTGGGAAGCAAGAAGCCGGAAGAAGCGAGAAGTGCGAGAGAAAAAAACTGTTAGAAAATACGGTTACATCTAGGCATTTCCACTGTAAAATAATGAGACCTAGCAGCCACTCTAGTACCGCGCTTATAATGTTTAGGTACCCTATTTCAACAGAATAATTCCCATGAAAGTATTTATAGAAAAGGCTCAGGATAAGAAAGTGACTTAAGCCGTGATGACATGCCAGGGCCAATAAAAATACGTACCAGTATACACTGCTGGAGCATTGTCCTGATGAAACAAAACCACTTTCGACAGTTTTCCACGGGCTTTGAATCTGGATAGACTTTTATAACTGCCGCAGCAAATTCGCATAGTACCTCTCCATTGATTTTATGTCTCTTTTGAACATAGTCAATAAAAAAAACAAACCTTGTGGCGATCATTTTCTCTGCAGACAAAATTGATCTTTGGAACAAGTGAAGAACGGTGTTACCAGTGTATGGAACGTCACTGTTCTTCTTTGTTTGAAAGAATTGAACCCAACACACATCCTCGGTTAGGAAACCTTCAATTTATTCAGCTGGATCTGCCTGAAACAATGTCAGATTTTCTCGGGATGTGATCAGCCTGGTGCGCCTTTAATCAGGTGTCAAAAGACGTGGCACCCACCGAGAAGAAATCTTCGTCATGAAAAGTCAATTGTGAAGAAAGGCTATTCTGATCTTCCACATGAGATAAGCTAATAGCATTAGCTATTTGATTTAGAGTCATTCGCCTGTCATCCATCATCTAAATTCAGCAACTGAACCCACACTCTTGTGTACTGGAGCATTGTCCTAATGAAACAAGACCTCATTTGTCAGCTTTACTCGGTATTTGTTCTTGATAGTCTTTCATAACAACCTCAGTAAAATTGATATAGTACTCTCCATTGATGGTGTGCCCTTTTTGAAGATAGACCATAATCACAATACCTTTTGCATCACAAAAAATGAGGCCATTGCCTTCCCTGCAGATGAAAAGAATTCAGCCTTCTTTGGAGCTGCTTGGACTGTCTCTTTGTCCCTGGCTCAAAGTGACAATACTCATCATAAGTTAGGAGACATTCAGGGAAACCAGTTGGATCTGTCTTAAACAATGTCAGATTTTCTTGTAATGTGATCAGTCTGGTCTGCTTTTGATCACAAGTATAAGAGACATTTGTCATACCAAGTTCAATGTGCAGAATATCCTCAACTCTCTCACGGAATATGCTAATAGCATTGGCTATTTCATTTAAAGTCATTCGCCTGTCATCCATCATCCATATTCAGCTGCCCACTTTTGCACTGTTGATAAAGCTAGAGTGCCATTCCCTAATGTAGCAACCATGACAGCATGAATGTCCTTTGTGTTAAACCCTTTTTTTGCTGGTAATTGATATCACCACAGTGCCAAATTCTGTCCTTTTTCAAGAGAAGTCGCTACTGTTGCAGTTTTTTCGTATGTATTATGTAACCTGTGAGCCAGTCCAAATGCCTTGACTCACTTTATAGTCCACCAATAGAAGGTTAACCAATCAGAAGACGTAGAACATTCAATCCGTCGTGTATAAAGGCGGCCATTTTTCTTTACCCTACCCGAATGACCAGTACCAACTTGTCAGGCGAAGATGAACAGAAGGAAGAACTACGCTCTGCTACTTTGCTGCGATATCCACTGCTAACCTGAACTACGCTTTCGTACTGACTCCGAAATATTCACTGCTAACCTCTGGATTCTATACTCGAAGACGACCGTCATGATGTATAACAGCAACTAGTAACTTTTGAAGTCTTCTTTGATCAGTTAGATGTTAGTTTATGTGAAAAGAAACAATGCGATTTTTAATAAGAAGAGTTGAAATAAATGCGTGCAAGATTTCACAGCTCTAGCATCACTCCTTCATAATTGCCCTATGAAGTTTACAGCCCCCCCATATACCAATTTCTGCCACACTTGCAAATAGACATCTGATGATAAGATTCCAAATGCCTAATTCTGTATACTTTTCACCATTTTCTGCTTTTGATATGTCTGAATTCAACAAGTGATTTTACAGGAGCATATAATGCCTTTTCAATCCGAGCAGATACACAATATCACTTTCTTCAAATGTAGACCAGCTTTGAATTCTTGCACTAATAAGCCTTGGCATAGTACCCTAAATTGACCATACAGTACCTTTTGCATCACAAAAAAAAAAAAAAAAAATGAGACCATTGCCTTCCCTGCAAATGAAATGACCTCGGCCTTCTTTGGATGTGAGGAGGGATTTTTCCACTGCTCAGTCTGTCTCTTTGTCTCTTGCTCAAAGTGACAAACACAATACTCATCCCAGGTTAGGAGACATTCAAGAAAACCAGTTGGACCTGCCTCAAACAATGTCAGATTTTCTCGGGATGTGATCAGTCTGGTGCGCCTTTGATCACAAGTGTAAGAGATATTTGTCATACTATGTTCATTGTGCAGAATATCCTCAACTCCTTCTGGTGATATGCGAATAGCATTATCTATTTGATTTACGATGAATAGCCCGTCATGCAGCACCATATGGTGAACACGATCATTGCTTTCCTCGGTGGTGACATTTGCAGGGCGTTCAGACTTTGCGTCATCTTCAAAGGTTTCACTTCCATTCTTAAATCAGACATTGATTCATTTCAATGTCGATAAAGCTGTAACTTCCTCAAATGTAGCAACCATGTCAGCTGGAATACCCTTGGGAGTTAAACCCCTTTTCCTGTATAGTTTCAACGCTGAAGCATTACACCTTCATAATCATTCTATGAATTTGTGAGGCCCGTCCTGGCTAAGACTATAAACTACATCCAACAGAAAGGCCTCTGATCGGTAGGTTTTGAGGAGCGTGGAACCATCTCTTAATTGAAGTAGTTGCTAGGTTCACCCTGAACAGGGGTTGTAGCAACGGTTAAAGCCCTAGATATGGGTAAATTGTTAACCCACAATCTGGGGCCAAAACACTATGAAAGTGTAAAAAAAAGTTTCAGTATCAGCAATATATTTTTGCAAGAAATTATGAACGGCAATAAATTTTGGGGAAAATATTACCAGCAATACATTTTTGGAAAGAAAAAATTTACCAGCAATACATTCTTTTTGAAAAATATTACCAGCAATAGATTTTTGAAAAATATTACCAGCATACATTTTTGTTGTGGAGTTATTTCGCAGTGGAGGCTTGTATTTGTACTAAGTCGGTCCTAAAATAGGTTCGACGTACAAAACGTTAGGAACTTGATATAATCGATAATGACGCAGAGAAATCTAGTTGTGATCACTGACTACTTTCGTATTCGACTAACTGTCGTCTACTGTCGTCCGACATCGACTAGTATTTAGTCCCCCCCACGAGGGTATCATGTTGCACAAGGCCGGTTTAACGTGGGATCGACGAACCCGTGGGCTCGGCTATAAATATACCCTTTGAACCCGTATAAATGGGTTCAGGGTCGGTTTACCTACCCGAACGAGACTCCGCCTTTCGGCGTAGCCTCGTTCGGGTCCCTCCCTGCCCAAAGGCAGAGAGTTCATCCAATCAGCCGGTCGTCCGACATTGACTGACCCTCGTTTCTCTTACTACTCCTATTTATATTAGGTGGGAGAGTCTATTAACTATAGAATAGATATGTTTCACCATAATAATTTTTTGGAAAAATATTACCAGTGATACATTTAAAAAAAATATTATCAGCAATAGATTTAAAAAAGATATTTCCACCAATACATTTTATTTAAAAATATTACCAGCAATATTTTTTGAAAAATACCAGCAATACATTTTTGAAAAAATATCACCAGCAATACATTTTTGGAGAAAAGTCTTACCAGCACTAAAAATCTTGTCGGCTTTAAATAACTCTCTGAGATTGATATGCCGTAAAACAAAACTAACCAAATCAAACCTAACTTTTCAGGCAACCCTCGTATTCCAAGTTAATTAATGCCGGGGCCTGTCATTTTCTTAGATATTAAGAAGGTTTGAACGAGAGTAAAAAAGACAAACTTAACTTCTGTAAACATGTAGCCTGTTTTATGAAAACTTACTACTCACCACTGGTGTCAAAAAAAAAACACAGATAATGAATAAAAAGATTTTTCTCCGTCTATTAAAAGCAGGTGAAAACATAAGGTCTAAATTGAGAAGTCCTACTCAAAGAAAACTGCATCTCTGACAGGATCCGGACCAGCATCCCTTTTTCCTTCATCAGAGAAAACCACTTTTGGAGTGCAAGCGCACCTCCACTATTTCGGCAGAGGAGACAAACCTGACAATGAAAGTTTGGAATTACATATTTGGTGAAAGCAAGTTTTCTCGTTGGACTTCAAATTCATGCCTGGAACGTACACACTCGTAAATTTTGAAACCACTTCTCATCCCAAATTATTTCTTACTAGTAGCATGGCCCGGCGTTGCCCGTGCTTGATTCAAAAATCGTACTACTCCTACAGCAATCGCTATCAGTTGACTTAAAATATTTTTGCCCTTCCTTGCCTTTAAAGGAGTGCCCTTTGCCGTGCTGATGTTACTACATGCCTTACTTCTTGCCTATCTCACACTGCGAATTTTTTCTAAGCTCTATACTAAACATTAAATCTGTTACGAAAAAAGAACTAAACAAAATGAACACAAAACGATCAGCTTTAAAAATGGACTCGTAACTGGAAAAACCGAATGAAAAAAGAATGTTAACAACAAATAATTTTCACACCCAACCCAGTTCTGCGGAATTAGAATCAACGTTGAGTTTAAGCAAGCGAATGAGTCAATTGGAGTAAAGTGCCATGCAGATTTAAATTTTTCCCACTTGTGACGAATGCAGCTATCGACTTTTTTTGCATGCTAGCATGCTAGTTAACATTCGTGTCAGTTAGCTGTTGGCTCTCATGCTGGCCAGTAGAATCTTCCTACCTGTTCGTGGCAGCAAACTCTATGAAAACTGCCGTAGAAGCATGAAAAAATCGATTATTTCCACTATCGATGGGAGTTGGGAAATGCAAATTCGGTCTTGCCCTTCCGCTAATTGGATCATGTGCATGTACATTTTGGTGCAAATCCATCGAAAATTGCGGCCGTGCATTCGTTACACACACACACACACACACATCCTGATTTTTATAGATAGAGATTAGAATAAAGTTATTTTTCTTGTTACATGTATTTGAATTGATATCCATGTTTTTTTTTTTATTCACAGATTGGGACATCTATCAGTGAGATGAAATATTAATTTTTTATTATTGCATTATTCCAAAATTTGAACAAATCAGCAGATAGCTATTAATGTCAGCAACTGAGCACAAATAGTTATTAATTAAAAAAAATTAGTAATTAATGTATAATTTTAAATTTATTAATTGACAGAAAATAAAAGCAATTCATATTCCTTAAATTATAGAAACAAATTAAAAATCAGAAGAGTCAGAATCGCTACTTGTAGAGAGGATCTGAATCTTCGTTTTTTTATATCTTCATAATATAAATTAACCATTTTATAGCTTTTTTCTATACAATAGACCATAGCAAATACTCAACCTCCCACGTCTGACCGCACTCCCCACACATACGCAGGTAATTTCTCATATTTTCCACAATATAGCTATTGATAGTTGTTGTTGTTGCTATTATTATTATTATTATTATTATTATTATTATTATTATTATTAGGCGAACACCTGTCCTGCAGACGAAGAAAAGTTGTAGAAATGTTTTCTGAATTTTTTTTTTATTATAAAACACTAATTCAAAAATTTATATCTAAGTTTTAAATAAACTTTTTCCATTTTTATTAAAAGCAAAAAAATAAGTTAATAGATAAATTGAAATTAAATAATTAATCCATTAATAGATCGTGACATTCTATCAGAGAGATGAAATTTTAATTTTTATTATTGCATACTTCCAAAATTTTAACAAATCAGCAGATAACTATTAATGTCAACAACTGAGAACAAATAATTATTAATTAAAAAATAGTAATTAATGTATAATTTTAAATTTAATAATTAATAAAATGAGAAGAGTGAGAATCGCTTTTCTATCCGAATTTTCGTAAAAATCTGTGTGTAGTTCTTAAATTCGTTTTAAAATCTTTTTCATCATTTTCATCAAAATTAAGATAACCACGACTTAGAACAAAAAACATAATGTTTTCCGTGATAGTCTTTGTTTTTGATAATCTTCTATCTCTAAGAAAATAGTGTATTTCGAATATTGCATCATGGGACATTATTCGTTTTATATCAGGCCTTTTCCACGAGATGCTAACAGATATTAAAAGTTAAAAATGTAAGCATAAATACATAAAAAATGCGTATCTTGTTGAAAATTATTTTTTCCGCAATATAGTTACGTTATAATGCTTATTATCTAAACATCAATTAGAATACATTTTTTTAAATATTAAAGTACATTTAATCACATCTGCTTAATAGCTGTCGTGATCTGTAAATCTAAAGCAGCATCTGGTCTAACAAAATAATGCTGCTCCTGGCAGACGTATCTATGTTCGACAAGAAAGAAAAAAAATACTGGGGATATTCAATGAATGAAAAGTGTTAAGAGAGTGTTTCTCTTTTGTCTGTTTTGTTAAAGCCTAGAAAAAAAAAGCCAAAAAACTCCTCTTTAAACTTATTTGAGTGTGAGTCAGACTAATAGTGGGGATGTTCAATGAATGCACAACCCGAAATTATTACAAAATAATAAAACTAAATTATTCAGAAGAATTTGTATTTTTAACAAGATGGCGGACATGAATTTTAACACATCAGCAGATAGCTATTAATGTCAACAACTGAGCAAAAGTAGTTTTTAATTTTTTAAAAATTAGTAATTAATGTATAATATTATCCAGAAGTACATGTACAAGAATGTCGTTTTTTGATAAAAGTTAAAAAATAAGCATAAATGCGTATATTTTCGAAAATTCCTTTTCCCACAATATAGCTATTTGTGTTAAGTGTGCTTATTATCTAAACAATGATAATACAGAATACATTTTTTTAAATATTAAAGTACATTTAATCACATCTGCTTAATAGCTGTCGTGATCTGTAGATCTAAAGCAGCGTCTGGTCTAACAAAATCATGCTGCTCCTGGCAGACGTATCTATGTTCGACAAGAAAGAAAAAAAATACTGGGGATATTTAATGAATGCTATGTGTTGGGGGAGTGTTTGTCTTTCGTCTGTTTTGTTAAAGCCTAGAAAAAAAAAGCCAAAAAACTCCTCTTTAAGCTTATTTGAGTATGAGTCAGACGAAGGATTAATTATCAAATCTCGAACCTCAGTGGTAATCTATGAATGAATTACCGAAACTACAAGTGAATGGTTTAAGTTGGGTACTAATACCCTTAACTTTATAACCAATCTCATTTTGTGTTAACAGATCACGACATTTGTCAGAGGGAAGAAATTTTAATGTTTATTATTGCATTATTCCAAAGTTTTAACACATCAGCAGATAGCTATTAATATCTATAACTGGGAACAAATAGTTATTAATTAAAAAAAATAGTAATTAATGTATAATATTATCCAGAAGTACATGTACAAGAATGTCGTTTTTTGATAAAAGTTAAAAAATAAGCATAAATGCGTATATTTTTGAAAATTCCTTTTCCCACAATATAGCTATTTATGCTATATTATAATACTTATTACTTAAACAATAATAGTACTGAATAAATTTTGTTAAACATTAAAGTGTATTTAAGCACATTTCCCTAACAGTTCACGCGATGTGTCAATAAAAAGAAATATTAGATTTTTATAAAAATTACAGTGAATTTAGCATTATGATTGCAGCTAAGATTTGACAACGTTTCACCTTTCTTGGTAGATCATCTGTTATAATTCCTTCAGGGAAGCCCCGTGACTTGAGCGTCAATTAGGGGTTTAGCTTCAGACCTCAAATTGAACTCGTATAGACGATCTATCGCTGAAGATGCTGGAAAAATGGTCGGGTTCCCTCTCACAGTCCAATTACCACCTGGTTCCTCCTGTTACCCGCTAACAAAGCCAACGAAAAATGGAGTACTTTTGCCATATATGGGCATCAGATGTCCAGTCTTCACTTTCCTGTCGCGATAGAATCCAATTTTGCTATATGCCATATGTTATAATGCTTATTATCTGAACAATAATAATACTGAATATTTTTTTAATCATTAAAGTATATTTAATTATATCTGACTAATAGCTGTCGCGATCTGTAAACAGTGAAATGAATAAAATAAAGCCAGTCTAATAATATCACTTTTACTCACTAAAAATAATGTTCATATTATTAAGAATTACTTTTGGACAAAACATTCTTTCAAATATATATATATATATTCAACATCGAGTGAAGACAACCAAACGTATAAAATTTAAACTAAATCCAAAAGCATCTCTTTAGTAACCACAATATAGCTATTTATGCTATGTTATAATGCTTATTATCTAAACACCAACAATAATTGTAACAGAGAGAGTTTGGGAAACACACACATTTTTTTTATTGAAATTGGAGTGAATCTAGGTAGTGAAATTAGATCAGAGCATTTTGTTTACTGATGAGGAAATCTGATCTTGCCTTTGGTATTGGGTCATTAGAAAAGACAATAGAAATGACCGAAATAAATTATATCGGTTAAAATTAGAAATAGAGCTTACTCAGGCTATGAGAACTTTGAAACTCACATTGATTTCGGTTGACAGCGACACTCATGATAAACGCGTGCGGACCAAGGGTCGATTTGTGATCAGCCAGGCTTATCTGTATAAACGCGTAGTTATGCTGAAGAAGAGGCAGACGGTCGAGCGAGACGGAAGAGGCCAGACGGGAGAGGCCGCGATTGGTCGGCACGTCATCGTCGCTGCGTGCCGTCATGTGCATGGGCACCCGTAGGCGACCGTTACTGGTCGCGGAGCTACACTAATCAAAGAGTGGTTGGCTGGTCTGCCGTCGAGTGCAGACGGAAGAGAGAAACGAGAGAGACGTCCGTGAGCACCCGCAGGCGACCATTAAAGGGTCGCGGTGCTACAGGAGAGACGGAAGAGCTAGATGGAAGAGGCAAAGAATGGTTAGCTGGTCTGCTGTCGAGTGAAATCTAGCTGGAGAGAGATGTCCGAGATTGGGAGTGACGTCAGAGAATTGGACCCAAACGCCCGCTAACATATTTTGTTGATATAAGTACGATGAAGTGAATTACTCCTCCGACGTCTAAGACTACTACTGCTACTATTATTGCTACCACGAAGATTACTACTACTGCTAGTATTATTACTACCACTGAAAACGGAAACGTCGAACAAGCTACAATAATCAAGAGACGCATATCGTTCTGAGACGATTACACAACAAGCTACTCACAACCCACTCTCTCTCTCTCTGTGTCTAGAATACAGAAGTTTTTATGTCAATTATTTTCGTTTCTGTAACCCGTTTCTTTTCTATATTATTCTTTTCTGTTATATAAAAGACATTAACAATTCAACCATTGAATAGTTATTTGTTTGGCTTTCTGGAGATATATATATATATATATATATATATATATTGTCATACTAAATTTCTTAGTTCAGACTCTTCAGCCGTGTGTACATCTTCAGTCGATCGTGAATGGATGAACATCCCTTCTGCTTTCTGGATCAAACCAAACACAACGTGGGCAGGAAGCAGGATTAAACCAGTAGACCGGTCGAATGATCTACGGATGCTCAGGGGACCTACGGCCACTCCCTTAAGTTTGGTTAAAACCGAGTAGACACCTCAACCCAGAGAGTAAGATGTCGGAGCTTGAGGGGGCTGGGGGCGAAAGTGGTTAGACAATGAATATTTTTTAAGCATCTTCCTAATAGCTGTCGTGATCTGTAAATATCCAAACCTTTCGGCCCACGCAGGGTTTCATTAGTAGGCGTTAACTTTCAGTTTGTTTTTTCCGATATCCATTGATCGATTTTTGACAGTTCTACTGACCTGAAAAATAATTAACGTTTTCGTAATTTCCACGTATTTTTTTTTCAGTTTTATTATTAAAATCCTTATTCCTATTTTTTGAGCTATATCCATTTCAACGTTTTAGAAATATCGCGTCTTCACGCGCAATATTAAAAAAGACGATAATTGGAGTTTCAGGACGGGTAGAATTACCTGAGAAAGATTTTGAAAAAATAAACATTGAAAGCTATTTAGAACAGATGGAAATTGGGGGTTCAAAAATAAATCTATAAAGGTCTTATTGATATAATATTTATGGGGTGCTTTTTTTTCAGTTTACAGCAAGCGGCGAAACATGAAGCCATTTAAGGGTCCTGAATTCTAAATTCCCATCTCCGGGTTTCGATATTCGACGCATGCAAGCAGATCAGTTACATTCTCTCATTTGCAGAATGCAAACCATTCGGTACAACGCTGAATTGCAGGGTGTTTCGTTGTTTAGAATGTTCGCTTTCTGAGCGCACGATTTGTGTTTGAATTTTACCGAGATTGATTCGTCAGGTTGTCGATTCTTAATGCTATTTGCCAGGAGAGACAACTTCAACTGGCAGTGCCGTTGGGAAGTATCTGAAAAGCGTCTGATACAAGGATTTAATCCAAGTGACAATTACGTTTTTTCCAGTATATAGCTATTTTTTAATGCTTATTACCTAAACAATATCAATACTGAATAAATTTTATAAGCATTAAAATATATTTATGCACATCTCCATAATAGCTGTCACGATCTGCAAACAGTGAAATTAATAAAATAAAGACGGCGTAATAATATCACTTTTACTCACTAATAGGGTTCATATTAATAAAAAATACTTTTGGATAAAAAATTCTTTCAAATATTGAGAGAAGACAACCTAAAGTATAATATTAAAACTGAATCCAAAAGCATCCGTTTAGTAACAACGTTCAATGCTATTCTACACTCACTGTCTCATATAGTCAAAAGTCGCTGGGAAATACTACATCTCAAACCAGACCTAAAAACTTTGTTTGAAGAACTCGGCCTTTTAGCATGGCGTAGACGAAAGAAATCATCAGTTGTAGCCAAATTCCAGACGATAAAAGAACAAGTAATAGTGCAAGAATGAAATAGGATTTTTCCAACCACGTAACAACAAAAGGAGTCTATGTTGTAACCATATTAAAAACACTAATAGCTAGCTGAGTCACTAATAGTACTTTCAAAATTTACCACAACTTTAACTGTAGAAACCATAACATAATTTACTTATTAGAATGCACACTTTCCTGGAAACAAGATGTGGGAAAATCTGAATGGCCCTTTCACTACAGAATTAATCCCTATCGGAATCGGATCAAGTCGGCTCCCCACGAAAGATTATTACCTGTAGAACAACATTATCTCCCAGAAAAAAATACATGATTTTAATAGTCGTGCAAAATTCACTATTATGGAGAGATTAGAAATAGACACAAAATATAAAGTTGGGAAAATACTAAAAAAGAACACGAAGACAAAATGATTTTGCGCCTTAAAACACTTTGACAAAACACTTTCAGTATCTGTCTATATTTCAGGGGATGAGGTATTATGTATACTCTTTACATTATTCGGACTATTGTTCTCATCTTTGCCGCCATATTTATTACAACGTTTCGGCCCTCCAGTATCTGTCTATATTTCTGAGATGAGGTATTATGTACACTATTTACATTATTCGGACTATTGTCCTCATCTTTGTGGCCATATTTATTACAACGTTTCGGCCTTTCAGTATCTGTCTATATTTCAGGGGATGAGGTATTATGTACACTCTTTATATTATTCGGACTATTGTTCTCATCTTTGCCGCCATATTTATTACAAAGTTTCGGCCCTTCAGTATCTGTCTATATTTCTGAGATGAGGCATTATGTATGCTATTTACATTATTCGGACTATTGTCCTCATCTTTGTCGCCATATTTATTACAACGTTTAAGGCTTTCAGTATCTGTCTATATTTCTGAGATGAGGTATTATGTACACTATTTACATTATTCGGACTATTGTCCTCATCTTTGTCGCCGTATTTATTAAAACGTTTCGTCCGTTGTACGCTCCGGCCTTCTTCAGGTGATTGGTATGTCGAACTGAATGTTTTATTTCGTTCAGTCTGTTATTCTACGTGCCATGTCTAATGGATGGCAGTTATCAGGACACATGGTACAGTGGATAAAGGCGTTAGTTAGATCCACTGACAGGACCCAAAGAGTGTGAGTTCAATACCTGGTTAAGGCGGTGGAAAAATTGGAGAGGGAAATTAACAGGAGATAACTGACAACTGACATCCATCAGACATGGCACGTGGAACTAGAACAGTGTACCCCAGTGAGCGAAATAAAGGATTCAGTTCGACATTCCAACCAACTGGAGAAGGCCGGAGCGTTGTAATAAATATGGCGACAAAGATGAGGACAATAGTGCGAATAATGTAAATAGTGTACATTGAGGAACTTAATTTAAATAACAGTTTAAAGAGCACAGAGAGAATTAATATACAATTCCAGCCATATTTCTTAACCACACGAGACAGATATGGTTGCAGAAGTGTTGAAATCTGTTACATACGCACACTCACATAACTATACACGCATCACAGACCCCCCCCCCCAAAAAAAAAAAATAAAAGATAACCTACACACAACGAACGCATCCCTTCCTCAGCAACCAATAAAGCTGTCAGAATGACTAAAGAGGTTAATCTTAGACTCATGGCTCTCCCAGCCTCTCCTTAAAAGAACTTGAAAGAGGCCTTTTGACCAATACACGGACTGACCAAAAATTAACGATAAAAAACAAATCAAATAAAACAAAGTTCACTTTCTTCAGAGACAGCCATTCACCCCTGTAATTCACAGCTATCAACAAAAAGGAATTTTATTGCCTGATGATAGGCGAAACTAGTTTAGGAACCTAACTTAAATAATAAAACAAAAAATATTAATATAATTCCAGTGTGTCCGAAATATTAATTTTTTTAATATATATATATATATATATATATATATATATATATATATATATATATATATATGTATATATGTGTGTGTGTGTGTGTGTGTGTAAGTGTATATATAATTATTTATTTAAAAATGATTCCAAAATAAAATATGATTTAAATAAATAATTATATTTATTATATTTATTTAAATAAATAATTATATTTATGCTCTACTTTTGTATCGAGCACTATTTTTTAAAAATAATAACAAAAATACTAAAGAACTTTGGATTATTTACCTAACGAGTTCTTTCCTATTTTCTATATATTTTTACACACACACACACACACACACACACGCACACACACACACACACACATATATATATACATATATATTATTATGATTATTAATAGAAAGCTTATAAGTATAAAAAAAGAAAGAACCAAGAACATGTATGTTAACAGAAAATAATCGTCCAGCATGCAAGTCCAAAGTCCAAAGAAAAAAAAACCGATACGAGTAGGCAAAATAACTAAATAAAGTGCTCAATACAATGAGTAGAGCAGACCTAGTTAAAACTAGAGAGGAAGACAAACCTACGAAGGTTTCACTTAAGCGGATCGTCAGTGCTCAGGTGAAACCTTGGTAGGTTTGTCTGGCTCTCTAGGTTTAACTATATATATATATCAAAAAGAAGAGAGAAACCGCAAAAGTCTTTGGTTCTAATGTGGATTTTTAAAAATAATTTTTTTTCTTATGTTTTTCGATGTTAAATATTCTCGATATGAGACATTCTCTTTTTAGTGTGTTAGTGACCCAAATTCTTTTAAATATACACATTTTTCTCTTGTTGGAACTACTATAACGTCTTCTCTTTAAATATATATATATATATATATATATATATATATATATATATATATATATATATATATATATATATATATATATTGTGTATTGGGGCAGCAGATCATTATTTAAACATATATTTTAAAATTTAACAATAAATGTCTATGACCACGAGCCGTTTTAAATTCCGTATGATTGATTTAATTTCGGTGAAAATGCAAACAATAATTTAAAAGTTTGAATATCCGTATAACCAGTCTGAAAATCGTTCATGAACCGGAAGCTTAGATCAAGGACCAGTTTAATAAAATATCGAAATGTTGGATAATTTTTGACGTTATTCTCACCCGAAATTAAAGCAAACCTACGCTGTTTAGAACGGCTCATAATCCGACATAATAGACATTGTCTGTTATAGTTAACAATATATGTTTAAATATATATATATATTGACTGAAAATGTAATTAATACGTAAAATGATTTACTGGATACTTATTTACTGATGTTTACTTTTGGAGACCTTAAAATATATATAATTTTCCTCAGTTTCTACCATTTTCACCCTGGCGGGCTGATCAGCCTTACTATCGAGGCAATGGTAAATGGTAGTACCACTAGCATATATATATATATACAAGTATAGGATTGGTGTATACGGAATAAATTCCAATAACCAACAATTGCTATTCTTAAAAGAGTTCTCAATACAGAACAGAGCAGATATAATTATTTATTTAAAAATTATATGTTATAATATATATATATATATATATATATATATATATATATATATATATATATATATATATATATATATATATATATATATATATATATATATATATATATATATTGTCATCCACAGATAGGCTTTTTCGCTGTATCACAGCTCATCAATGTGGCTAGACGTCCGGTTGTTTCTAGCTAGGATCGATACCCGACTGAATTGGCGTCAGTCGGGGATGAAGGATTACCCCGATTCTAAGTGTATTTATTTTTAGAGAAACACACAGTGACCGAAGAGTCATGCATTATTAGGTGTAATAGTCTCTGTTTACAGACCCCCGACTTCCTCCCCAGAGAACTCAACTTAAATAAATTTTTCAGAGGCATATATATATATATATATATATATATATAGTCATCCACAGACAGACTGTTTCGCAGCTCATCAGTGTGGTTAGATGTCCGGTTGCCTCTAGCTAGGATCGAAACCCGGATGAATTGGCGTCAGTCGGGGATGGAGGAGAATTCTACCACTAAGCCGTTGGCACACTGCAGGGATGAAGGTGAATTTAACCGTATTTATTTTTAGATAAACACACCGTGACTGAGAGAACTCGATTCGATATCCCGAAGTGCCTTATGGATATGATTTTGTGACCCTGGGTTTCATGCTTTTGGATCATTAGACAAACTGGTTTATTTTTTTTTTAATCGAATCTATTTATGGTTGTGTGTGTTTGGTTATATTAAGAGGGGGAAATTCTCCTGTGTCTCCGTTTGGGATGACACTCACACACACACAGCCATAAATACATACATAAAGATGTTCGTATTTTAGTTCACACAAACACACTCATATAAACAATCGGGATAAGACGCAAATACACATCCCTATTTTCAAGCACACATACATATTCAATTTTAATTTTGTTTTCGTGTCGGGAGTCTGTTGACGTTGTTTGCGATTGGCTGAAAACATAATTAATAGGAAACATTATTTACTGGAAAATCCGTATATATTTCAGTTTAAATATTGTTTAACTTTTCAGCGTGTGTGACTTTCTTCTCTGGCTGTAAATAAAGTGTACGGTAAATTAAATTTAAGAAAAATGCAGGCTCTAAAACAGAAGGAAAAATGAAAGACAGAAGAAGGAAAAATGAAAGACAGAAGAAGGAAAAATGAAAGACAGAAGAAGAAAAAAATGAAAGACAAAAGAAGAAAAAATGAAAGACAGAAGAAGGAAAAATGAAAGACAGAAGAAGAAAAAAATGAAAGACAGAAGAAGGAAAAATGAAAGACAGAAGAAGGAAAAGAAAAAGTTTCAACTCAACAAGGAAGGATGTAAAAGAAAAGACAACTAGGAAATTCCCAGAAAGTTTTTAGTGTCTTATCAAACGGTCCCTGATTTATGATAAACCGTGGTATGAGATAGGGGTGGAATATGGGTAAAAACAAGACATTTATCATCGAAGTGGGCTTTTTCTGTACAGGGAGTTTAAAAGAGAAATGACAACAAAGTACGTCGTGGTCCTGACCCCCAGCAACTCCACTCCCAGACACACTCACGCCAAGTTTAGCCATATTTATGCGAAAAATAAGTAAATAAAATTTCTTTGAATATGATCTATGATAGGCTAACATATTTCGCGTGGCAAGTTTAAGGGTTATTTGTTTTATTTAGGGGATTAATCTCTTTCTTTCTATTTTCAGGGTTACTGGTTGCCTGCTTATTGTTCGTCTCTTTGACAACTATTTTCCTTTTTCATGTCTTATTCTTCATCCTTTCCTCTCAGATTCTTAACGCTGTTTACATCACCGTTTCCTTACAATCAGAGTTTTCTTTCTTTCTTTCTCTTTATTGGGTTCGACATATTGTCTTCTTTCATTCCAGCCACTTTTCATCTGGGGTTTGTCTTTCTTCCTTTTGATCGTTTTTTCTTTGTTTTTATTGTGTTTGTCTTTCATTCCAACCACTTTTCATTCAGGTAGATATCATCAAATTCTTTCTTTCTTTCTTTTTTTCTTTCTTTCTTTCTATGTTAAATTTACCGTCTTTCATCCAAGCGAATCTTCCTTCAATCGTCTTTTTCTTTCATTCTTTCTTTCCTTCTTGCGTCTATTCTTTCTTTTCGGTTTGAATTTTTAACTTTTTTCTTCCTAGCTCCTCTCTCTAAGTTGGCCGTTGTTTTGCTTTCTTTCTTTCTTTCTTTTTTCTCCGTTTGACTTGTTGCTTTCATTCTTTCTTTCTCACATCTCTCCATTCAGATGATCATATTCATTGTTTCTTTCTTTTCATTGTATCTTCTTTCTTTCTTTCTTTCTTTCTTTCTTTCTTTCTTTCTTTCTATTGTTTGGACTTGACTTTTTCTTTCTGTCCCCTTTCTTTCTTTCTTTCTATTGTTTGGACTTGTCTTTTTCTTTCTATCCCCTTTCTTTCTTTCTTTCTTTCTTTCTTTCTTTCTATTGTTTGGACTTGTCTTTTTCTTTCTATCCCCTTTCTTTCTTTCTTTCTTTCTTTCTTTCTATTGTTTGGACTTGTCTTTTTCTTTCTATCCGCTTTCTTTCTTTCTTTCTTTCTTTCTTTCTTTCTATTGTTTGGACTTGTATTTTTCTTTCTATCCCCGTTCTTTCTTTCTTTCTTTCTTTCTTTCTTTCTTTCTTTCTTTCTTTTCGGTTCAAATTCGTACCTTTTTATCTACTTCCTCTCTCATCTCAATTAGCTATCCTCCTTTTTTCTTTCTTTCTTTCTTTCTTTCTTTCTTTCTTTCTTTCTTTCTTTCTTTCTTCTTTCTTTCTTTCTTTCTTTCTTTCTTTATTTATTTCTGTTTTTCTTTCTTATCAGTTCGATTTTTTCTCTTTTAACCTCTCTCTTCTTTCAACTGGCACTCGTCTTCTGTCTTTCTTTCTTTCTTTCTTTCTTTTCGGTTCAAATTCGTACCTTTTTATCTACTTCCTCTCTCATCTCAATTAGCTATCCTCCTTTTTTCTTTCTTTCTTTCTTTCTTTCTTTCTTTCTTTATTTATTTATTTCTGTTTTTCTTTCTTATCAGTTCGATTTTTTCTCTTTTAACCTCTCTCTTCTTTCAACTGGCACTCGTCTTCTGTCTTTCTTTCTTTCTTTCTTTCTTTTCGGTTCAAATTCGTACCTTTTTCTCTACCTCCTTTCCCCTCTCAATTAGCCATGCTTTTTTTTTCTTTCTTTCTTTCTGTCTTTCCTTCTTCTCAGTTCGATTTTTTCTCTTTTAACCTCTCTCTTCTTTCAACTGGCACTCGTCTTCTGTCTTTCTTTCTTTCTTTCTTTCTTTTCGATTCAAGTTCGTACCTTTTTCTCTACTTCCTCTCTCGTCTCAATTAGCCATCCTCCTTTTTTCTTTCTTTCTTTCTTTCAATCTTTCTTTCAATCTTTCTTTCTTTCTTCTTTCTTTCTTTATTTCTTCTCAGTTCGATTTTTTCTTTTACCCTCTCTCTTCTTTCAACTGGCAATCGCCTCCTCTCTTTCTTTCTTTCTTTCTTTCTTTCTTTCTTTCTTTCTTTGCGATTCGGCTTTTGGCCTTTTACCCTCTCTCTTCTTTCAACTGGCAATCGCCTTCTTTCTTTCTTTCTTTCTTTCTTTTCGATTCAAATTCGTACCTTTTTCTCTACTTCCTCTCTCGTCTCAATTAGCCATCCTCCTTTTTCCTTTCTTTCTTTATTTCTTTCTTTCTTTCTGTCTTCTTTCTTTCTTTCTTTCTTTCTTCTCAGTTCGATTTTTTCTTTTACCCTCTCTCTTCTTTCAACTGGCAATTGCCTCCTCTCTTTCTTTCTTTCTTTCTTTCTTATTTTCTTTCTTTGCGATTCGGCTTTTGGCCTTTTACCTTCTCTCTTCTTTCAACTGGCAATCGTCTTCTTTCTTTCTTTCTTTCTTTCTTTCTTCCTTTGTGGTTCGGCTTTTGCCCTTTTACCTTCTCTCTTCTTTCAACTGGCAATCGCTTTCTTTCTTTCTTTCTTTCTTTTCCTCTTTTTGTCTCATCTTACTACCCACCTCCCTCAAATATTTCTTATCCCTTTTTCTTTCTGCAATATATACGTAGTACATATTTCTGAACTGACATCTACATAAATCATCTCCCCCCTAAAAAAAATCGATCTTTTCAATTCTTCGCCACCTTAAACCAATCCTCGGTCTTTTCAAGATATGATATATAACATTTATCTAACTTTGTAACGTGGTAAATAGCACCCCTATCATTAACGAACGTATCATTTAAATGATTCACGGTGTATTTTTCTTTCGCTTCGAAAATATTGTATCTATTGAGAAAAAAAAAACAAAAACATTGACACTGAATTTATTTTCTTTGTTGAGCAAAATAAAAAAAAATCCTCAAATTCACAATCTCTAAGAACTACAATATCAGGTTTTTAACGTACATTTATATCAAAAATCATAATGTGGGTGACCATGGCTCTCCACAACTTCCTATTATTTGTATCTGTTAGTAACCTTTGTTGTATCATCATCCTTAACCCTGTACGTGTCGCTATCCGTCCACACAAGCTCTTGGGGTAGCTGGTTTTCTATCTATATTTTTAGTGGCAAATTTTCCAAGGTTTAGAGAATTTGACAAAGCAACCATAGGAAGGAATGTTTTTGAATTGGACCTAAAACATTTTTCTTCTTTTGTTCTATTTAGTTTTATATAATTCCTGAGCAGGGGGGAGCATAAAATAGCCCGACTGAATACATTTTCGGTGAAAATACTGAAGTGGAAATTAGAACTGAAACATTTAGGAGTGGGCTTGGACCGAATTTTCACGTAAATGCGGACTGGTCTGTTTCTGTCCAAGAGAGACCAACTTTACCTACTGGTCTTGATTCGCTTCGACTCGTAAGTCTAATAAGTTGAGTCTACTCGTTGGGCATCAGTTCTCGCAGGTCGGTCAAAATCCGTTGGTTTTAATGGGGAAGGTTGGATTAAAGTCTAAGTCATCCTTCCTCATTATCCGCCCCAGAATTTTCCCCGTTTGTTTTTAAATCACCCTATGCAAGGCACTAGAGCCACTAAGACATGAGGGGTTACTGAGTGTGAAAGAATAAGAAAAAAGACAAACATTATTAAAGAGCGAGAACAATAGAACAGTAATCAAGAATACAGTAGATAACGATTGACATTGCATTCGAATATTTTAAGACAAAATTTTACTGGAAAGCATGGAGCCTGAAGAGAGTTCCATAAGCGAGAAAGAAAGAAACTGCCAGCATATATCTTATAGTTACCTATAGCCATTTTAAATGTAAAAGTATGAGAACTTTATTTGGAAAATTTATAAATGACGCGCCTGCTCTCTCTCTCTCTCTCTCTCTGGTTATACTCACATGTAGAGACGTGTGTCTGTGCCTTAGTAAGTCTGTATGGGTTAAGACAGATAATCCAAAATCATGAATATCTCCATTGATAAGCCGTAGACAATGAATCAATCAATCAATGATATTTAAAGCTGTTCATATCAAGTTATCTCACTGTATCCGTATCTGATGAAAGACTTATCGTAATCAATATCTGATGTAAGACTTATCGTAATCCATACTGATGTAAGATTTATCGTAATCCATATCTGATGTAAGATTTATCGTAATCCATATCAGATGTAAGACTTATCGTAATCCATATCAGATGTAAAACTTATCGTAATCAATATCTGATGTACGACTTGTAATCCATACTGATGTAAGATTTATCGTAATCCATATAAGATGTAAGACTTATCGTAATCCATATCAGATGTAAAACTTATCGTAATCAATATCTGATGTACGACTTGTAATCCATACTGATGTAAGATTTATCGTAATCCATATAAGATGTAAGACTTATCGTAATCCATACTGCTGTAAGATTTATCGTAATCCATATCAGATGTAAGACTTATCGTAATCCATATCAGATGTAAACCTTATCGTAATCCATATCAGATGTAAGACTTATCGTAATCCATACTGCTGTAAGATTTATCGTAATCCATATCTGATGTAAGACTTATCGTAATCCATATCAGATGTAAACCTTATCGTAATCCATATCAGATGTAAGACTTATCGTAATCCATACTGATGTAAGATTTATCGTAATCCATATCTGATGTAAGACTTATCGTAATCCATATCATATGTAAGACTTATCGTAATCAATATCTGATGTAAAACTTATCGTAATCCATACTGATGTAACATTTATCGTAATCCATATAAGATGTAAACCTTATCGTAATCCATATCAGATGTAAGACTTATTGTAATCCATATCTGATGTAAAACTTATCGTAATCTATATCTGATGTAAGACTTATCTTAAACAATATCTGATGTAAGACATAACGTAAACTATATCTGATGTAAGACTTATCGTAATCAATATCTGATGTAAGACTTAACGTAATCTATATCTGATGTAAGACTTATCGTAGTATCACCAGACGTCGATTCATCTCAATTTAACTTTCGAAAATCACAGAACTGTGAAACCAATTAGTCTAATTAAATCTTAAAGATTTCATTTGTATTTTCAACTGACGTCACCTTTTAGCATATTTACCAAAATTACACAAAAATATCTCGAATTACTAAAGCGTAAATGTATTCGATAAAATCGCCATTGGCTTAAGCAACAGCCTCCGTACGACTTCGGAATGAATAGCAAATCTTCTGGATGGTCTCCTTGTTTAATTTGGTGAATGTTGCCATAACACTTTCAATCAATTTATCTTTGGTCAAGTGAGACCCACACACAATAATCAAAGGGGTTGTTGTCTGGGGAGTTAGGTGGCCAGATGTAAGGGATGATGTGGTAGCAAAGAATAAATTTATTCAATAAAATTGTAAATAACGACCTTCGGACGACTTCGGAATCTTCTGCAACTCTTCTGGCCGTCTCCTTGCTACAATTTGTGAATGATGTCATAAACCCTTGCCTTCAATTCAGGTGTTTTGTCGGTCGCTCACTTAACTGTGCCCTGCACATAATAATCAAGGAGAAATCAGTCTGCGAAGTTAGTTGGCTAGATTTAAGGGGTGATGTGGCCGCAGAAATTGTCTGACAGCCATGGTGTAGATTCCTGTTACTAGGCATAGGGTCTTCCAGGAGCCATCCTCTTGGCCCAGGGCAGCACTACCTCCTCAAGGGACTGGTTTTAAAGCTCCGTCTGCGGGTATGTGGGAAGCTGAATGGAGGCATAACGTCACCATCACTCGTGATCACTCCAAACATCTTCGTAATCACCATTAGACTCATCCAACTCTTTCCAAATCCTCTGCACTATCTTCAGATTGACTCCCAAACACTCTTAAATGTTTGTATTAGAGTTTCTGGTGTGAATGCCAAGTAGTACAGCATGCCGTTTACAAGCGGAGTGAATTGCGTCATGGTGGTCCTGTTCTCACACAGGGTGCCCAACTGACCCTACTATACTGTGCAGTCGACAAAAACAAAAACAAACCAGGTGCTTGCACGAAATTAAAATCAAAATGGCGTAAATTTACCCATTGCTCCCCGTGTAATTGAATAATATGCAATTGTACTGTTATTCAAACTTCAACATTTTAACATTTTTGAGAGTGGTTCACTCACGGAGGGTTTGCTGGCAATATTGCAGAAAAAAAGGGAGTGATAACGGTAGACTTTTGATGATTGTCAAGCAAATACTGACTCAAAAACATAGGTCGGTAAGTTAAGGCGAGTAACATTAAAGCACGAGGTAGGTTGATGTTCTTTTCTTTTCATGTGCCATGTCCTTTCAGGACGTAGGCGATCATGGCTCTCCACTACACCCTATCCCTTGTAGCTCTCAATAAGTTTCGTCCCTACGCCACCTCCCCCAGACTAGGTTCTGTCACCACTTTTCTTGTTCCCTCTATTCGACCTGTGAGCATCAGATTCTCCAAGCCCTCTTTTCACATTTCGTGTCCCAGAATCTTCAGCTGCATCTTCCTGATGTGAAGTATAAGCCTCCTCCTTGTTTGCATCCTCTCTAAGATCTCATCGTTTCTCACACGCTCGGTTCATGATATTCTCATCATCCTTCTGTAGAACCACTTCTCCGTCACCTCGTGTCTCTTCTTCACCTTTGAGGAGACTGTCCAACATTTGCTGCCGTAAAGGAGGACAGATCTCACGTAACAGGTCAGGACTCTTTTCTTTGTTACCCAAGAATTCATCTTGTCTTGTAATGCTCCACTCAGGTTTTGGAATGTGTCCTTGGCCATTCCTATAATTCTACGGATCTCTGTGTCGCACTTACCGTCCTCTGTCAAATCACTTTACAGATATTTAAACTTCCATTATTGCTCGATTTTAGTGTTTCATACCCTCAGATCGCATTTTAGGCTCATCCTTTTACTGATGACCATGCAATCTGCCTTGGAGTTTGTGCTTAGTCCCTTCTTCTCCCTTTTCTTCGCTGCACTCTGTATGAAGTTTTGTAATTTATTTTCCGTATCTGCTATCAGTACTGTGTCATCCCGTCCTGGGTAAGACGATAAACTACGTCCAACCGCAAAGTCTCTGATCAGGAGGTTTTGAGGAGATTGGAACCACCTCTTAATTGCTGGTGTTCCTAGATCCATCTTGACCCGGTGTGGTAGCACCTGTTAGGGTCCCAGCTATGGGCAAATAGTTAACACCTAAACTTGTGTAACAATAGGATTTCAATACTTTGTAATAAAAAAAAAATATTACCAGCAATACTTTTTTGATCTAGCTATTAGGTTGGTGCAAAAATAATGTCGTTTTCTCACATATGTTACTATGTGAGAAAACGACATTATTTTTGCACCAACCTAATATCTATCTATCTATGTATCTCACTGCTTTCATATCTATCTGTCTATGTTATTCGTCATTTCAATAAGGGTGAGTAAGTTAATCTATCGTTCGGATCGAACTCCTCTCTGTTCTTAGTGCTTTTTCCCTTGTTTCCTGGTCATAATTGTGTTTCCGTTCCGTTGTAAAAACTCTTTTTCGTTCTCTTTCACTCCCAAAAATCCTTGCGTCTTAGTGGCATTATTGCCTTGCTAGAGGTGGATTGATAAAAAAAAAAATCGGGAGCATTTTGATTACTTTCAACAAAATAATCTGGCGGATGAGACCGAAAACTGCTTCCGGTTTTGTTAGTTTGGAAGAAAGTCCACATGTAAGATTTGTTGATAAATTTGGGGAGGTGTATGTTTTTAGCAGTCATTTCTAGGATTGAATTAATCAGTATTTATTAACTTCTGTCTTTTAAATTCTCAACTTAAAAAAAGGAATGACGAAGAACGGACCATCTGCTTGAAGAAATGCGCTTCAAACGCCATTCCTAAATCTTACATCACGTGACTATGGAGTTAACTAAGGCCGATTTTTTTCTTTGATAATTAAAGTGATGAACTATTCATGACGTTAGTATATCACCTGGTGATGAAGCAATGGCCGTCGTAAGTAAATAAAGAAAAAGAGTGAGTCAATGATTTACGTTTCTTCATAATTGTTTTATTTTATTCTCGGCTAACAAAAATAAGTTTAAATCGTTTTCGGTAAATGCGAAGAAGCAGATATCGGTTAGAAGAACCTGATGAAGATTTGAGACGAAAACCAGGAAAAAAAAGAAAAAACAAAAAGAAAAAAAAAACGGAAAAGGAAGATTTATCAAAGTAAATGAACAACAAACATGGCTGACAAAAAATTGAAAATAAAACAAATAGATTAGCAGACGAAAGACCAGATGTGAGATCACCTATTTTCAAATTTTAATGCAATAATCTCCCACAGAATTTACCAACCAACAGGGCATTTCTTTACGACGTGTTAATTGAATTGAAAGTAAATGCATTAGAACTAAAAAGAAACATGAAGCATGCCGTAATTTGAATAAGCAGACGACATAGGCTGACACTTATGGCGGGCGATGTGCAATCTATCCGACAAATGATAGTAATGTATTTTTATATATATATATATATTCATCCGGTGAAA
This sequence comes from Acanthosepion lycidas, assembly GCA_963932145.1. Lineage (NCBI taxonomy): Eukaryota > Metazoa > Mollusca > Cephalopoda > Sepiida > Sepiidae > Acanthosepion > Acanthosepion lycidas. Next base: position 61,288,882 of record OZ010615.1, read on the forward strand.
ACCTCTTCACACTGTCGTGTAACTTTTGTTCTCCCTCGAGTGGTATAAAGATATCAAGCAGTTTATAACTTACACTAGTAATTGACTTTTTTTTTATTCTTACGATATAACCAGGTGCGTTCTGGATTTTCTCCGCAATTGCGTTTATCATCTATCTATCTATCTATCTATCTATCTATCTATCTATCTATCTATCTATCTATCTATCTATCAGTCTGTTTATATGTATGTATGTATGTATGTATGTATGTATGTATGTATGTATGTACGTATCTATCTATCTATCTATCACATTTTTTCATTATCTATCTATCTATCTATCTATCTATCTATCTATCTATCTATCTATTTATCTATCTATCAGTCTGTTCATATGTATGTATGTATGTATGTATGTATGTATGTATCTATGTATCTATCTAACAGTATTTCATGTCTATCGATCTATCTCAATTAGTTCATATCTATCTATCTATCTATCTATCTATCTATCTATCTATCTATCAGTCTCTTTATAATCTATCTATCTATCTATCTATCTATCTATCTATCACATTCTGTTCAGTATCTATCTATCTATCTATCTATCTATCTATCTATCTATCTATGTATCTATTTCAGTCTTTTCATTATCTATCTATCTATCTATCTATCTATCTCGTTCTGTTAATATCTATCTATCTATCTATCTATCTATCTATCTATCTATCACATTCTGATCAGTATCTATCTATCTATCTATCTATCTATCTATCAATCTATCTATCACATTCTGTTCAGTATCTATCTATCTATCTATCTATCTATCTATCACATTCTGTTCAGTATCTATCTATCTATCTATCTATCTATCTATCTATCTATCACATTCTGTTCAGTATCTATCTATCTATCTATCTATCTATCTATCTATATATCTATCTATCTATCTCAGTCTGTTCCTATCTATCTCGCGTGAGAAGATAGACGGTTATTCCCTATTCACTGTTTTTAACTTGTTGAGTGTATTTCTTGCCGATTTTATCGCGGATATCTCAATGATGAAAGCAGAACATGTGTGTACGCTCTTTACATTGATGTCGGTTTGAAAACGAGTCACCTCTATCATCCTTCACCGGCGTTTTCGTAAGGCATCATTATCTGACATCTTAATTGATTAAATCAGCGGTTTGCTTCAGATCGAAGTGATTAATTGTCTGCAAAAGGGTGTTGGCATATGATCTATCAAAATAATTATCTTTCTAAAGATTAAAAAAAAAAAGAACCCCGAAACTTCGACCTATGACCCAATGCGCTTCTCTAATACGAAGAAGTGTCAAAAATTGTAGTCACTTAATAAATTCCATCTCTGTGAGGCGCCATCAGTTCTACGAGGCTCTGAAATTATTGAAATATCTATTCAGTCACGTTCTCAGATTTGACAAAACTGATTTCGGTTTGTTGGGTGTATCAGGGGTTATTTAGCATATTTCAACATTAACAATTGATGTTCAACGAGACATAAAACTGAAGGTTTTAGTAATCCAAGGGATTGTGTCATATGTACCCCACGCCAGGAATATTTTGAATTGGACTTAATGTCTATAAATAACCTTTTTTGTCAGAGAAGTTGATCTGTACTGACCCCCAACATATCCCCTGCTCAACGTAAGTACCATAAATCATTTCATTTTGCTGGATATATTGACGAGTCATTTAGTATTTCTGCATCTTTCAATACATGCTTAACGGGACATACAACTGGAGGTCTTATGAAATTTTTCTATGCTGGGTGTAACAGCAAGATTATCCAAATCGTACAAAATCAAAATTGTCTAATTGTTAGATTAAGCTCTGAACAATTCATCTTAGAAATGATTAAAGATATCTTACTGGAATTCTCCGAGGTTTTTATAAAACAATTGAACTGTACTTTGAGCAATAAGAATTCATAATTACTCTCCAAGCTTAACAGAAGAATCTTGATAAAATCGATCATAAACGAAAAAAACATGTTCATGATGAATTAATCATAGCTTAGGATCGGAAGCTCAGAAAGTATTAATATAAATTTCATATATATATATATATATATATATATATATATATATATATAGGTGTGTGTGTGTGTGTGTGTGTGTGTGTGTGTGTGATGTGTATAATTCTAGGATCATTTTCCAACTTATTCAAGATGATATTCGTCCTCTCTAACCTTCTATGTTTCTATCCTTGAGTAACAAGTTGACTCGCACGTTTCACGTACAATTTAATTTTCAAGTCTTTTTTCTCTGCTTTTGGACTATCAGAGAGGAAACTCCTCCTACATATGTCAAACATCTCATGGATTGAGTTGGATCCTTTCTAATTGATATTTCTACCTCTAAGTTGAAATCATAATCCCTCTTCTTGTTGTGACCTCCTGATCCAGTTTTCTTACCTCTTTTGTAAACTTCTTCACTTTTGTCTTGATGGTTCTTGAGTAGTCTTTGAAGATGGAAGCCAGAGTATGAATGTTGGTACCATTACTGAAGGCCGAGATGAACGTTTTTGAATATTTTTTCATAAACAAATGCAAAAAAGGAAGTGACGTTTCACTTACAAGCGGAATTGTTCGTTCACAATTTTAGTTCTCGCCCGTCGAGTTACAATTGAAATGCACCGAAAAGAAGTTGCATCTTTGAAGTGAGTAAACTGTTTTTGTCTATATGACAAAAAAAAAAAATATAATAAATAATTATTGCTCTACTATCGGTATCGAGCACTCTTTTGGATTAATGCTGTGAACGTTTGAATTTATATATTATTTTCGTTCTCATTGCATCGGATCTCTTTCTCTCTCTCTCTCTCTCTCTCTTTTTGTATGATAACAATTTTTATAACTTGGAAATAAATTTTCGAATAATCGGAATTAATTGCGAAATCCAGCGAAAGTTAACCATGAAATAAAAATAATTGTTTTTACGAAAGTAAGGACCTACGCACATCAAATTAACTATAAATTAAGTAGCGACAGAAGAATTATCGTTGAACTTTTAAAAGATAAGCTTAGATATTAATGCAATGCTAAAGTGCAGCGATCAATTTTCAGTTTTTTTTTTCTTTTGAGTTCCTTACTTATTGTGATGAAGGCCTAATAAAGAGCCACCCGCAGGAGCTAGCTTAAATGCCACTCTATAGAGTTTTTTTTATTTTTTCTGACAAACAAAAACTACGGTTATTGATGAACATAAATTTAATGGCAAAAAATGTTACAATTATTATTGTTGGATTTTAAATGAAAATTGGGATAATATCTTATTTTACAACAACAAGTACGTATTTATTATTATAAATCAATAACGGAAAAATATTTTGTTTAAACCTATTTATAATACGCACCATTATTATCACCTGTAATTTACAGTAAAAAATGCGTTTTATTTTCAAGACATTACAGTATTTTTTTTGTTTTAACCTCCGTTTCTTCTTTATTTCTAGTTACAGATTTTCTCTGTCATGTGTACTTTCTCTCTCTCTCTCTCTCTCTCTCTATATATATATATATATATATATATATATATATATATATATATATAAATATACATACATATATATATATATATATGTGTGTGTGTATGTGTGTATGCATGTATGTATATGTGAAAATATATAGAAAATAGGAAAGAACTCGTTAGTTAAATAATCCAAAATTCTTTAGTATTTTTGTTATTATTTTTTAAAAATAGTGCTCGATACAAAAGTAGAGCATAAATATAATTATTTATTCAAAAATATGATTCCAACACGGTACATAAGAGTTCTCAAGTTTCAAAACAAGAGCCGAAAACTTCAATATAATTATTCGAATTAAATTGAATGAAAGTAAGCTCTGTTCCATCTTCAAGCGAATTTTTTTTTTGAATAACTTATTTCTGAAATTTACGTGTTTTAATAGCAGATTCATTATTGAAATCAAAATTTCCATGGTAACGGTCAGCGTGCTATATATATATATATATATATATATATATATATATATATATATATATATATATATAAAGAAAGAACAGTAAGATATATAATCCGGTGTTCTTATAGATATTTTTATTTTTACAAAATAGGGCTCAATATGAATTAACAGAGCATTAATATTATAAATTTATTTATTTATTTATTTAAAATATGGTTTTTAAATAAATAAAATATAATAAATAATTAT
>OZ010615.1:61295558-61363058 GCA_963932145.1 Acanthosepion lycidas
TCAACGGCGTCTCTTCTTCCTGTTTTTATCGGGGCATTGCTGTTGTGAATGAAAACCGGTCACTTTCTAACAGTTCACATGATAGAAAACATGAATTATAACAAAGACAGATAACCATGTTTATACTTCTGTACTTGTAAAAGGTCAATCTTGAATTCATTTACGATGATTTGGCTTGACAGTGGTATTTGTAATGGCCTGTCACCTCTGAGTTTCAATGAACCACCGCTGTACTTGACACACTAGCGTTTATCGGCGATAAAATCAGGTCTAAATCTTTCGTTTTTGCTGCTTAGAGACAGTTTTTTCTTTCCAGAATATTTTTTAACCCTGCATTGAGTTTTTCACCTGAGTATTTGCGCCGAAACGCAAGTGAAATGAAATTGAAAGACATACCTGCCGAGAATTCATAATGGCGGACAATACCTCATCTTATAAAATTCAATATAATATTAATTTAAGGCGTAGACCTTGGGGCTCACGCATACAGGGTGCTTGCATCTGTCTATAAAAATATATTTAGAGGGTAAGATAGATAGATATGAAAAAATGTGACAAATACATGGATAGAAAAGACAGAGAGCGATAGATACATACATACATACATACATACATATATATATATATATATATATATATATATATATATATATATATATGAACATAGACAGATAGATAGACAAGAACAGCCTGAGATATATTGATAGATAAATGTATATGAAAATACATATATATATATATATATATATATATATATATATATATATATATATGAACATAGACAGATATATAGATAGAGAAATAGATAGATAGATAGATAGATAGATAGATAGATAAATAGATATGAACATAAATAGATATATGACATAGATAGTTCTTAACAGGCAGCAACCGATAGATAGATAGATAGATAGATAGATAGATATAAAAATACATACATAGATACTGAAAAGACTGACATAGATATGTAGATAGGCATATATATATATATATATATATATATATATATATATATATATATATATATATATATATATATATGAACAGACATAGATTGATACAACTAAAGACAGAGATAGACAGATAAATAGATTTTATAGATAGATGTAAACAGACTAAGATTGATATATATATATTTAGGCAGCAATCCTTCGTTTATGCATGTTTCATTAAAAACGACAGACAAGGTACTACAGTTACGTTTTTTATTTAATTTTTCTTGTGTTCGAACAAGAGCTCTCTTTTCTGGACAAAGAGTGTGTAAAAACTGTCCAAATGTCCATATATATATATATATATATATATATATATATATATATATATATGCATGTTTATACAGAGACCGAGGTAGATATAGATAGAGATGGAAAGATAGATATAAGCAGACAGAAATTTAAATATATATATATATATATAAAGAAATATAGTCTTAAGGTGTGCTATATTTATGGAATAAAGTGCTCACTATCAGAGATAGAGCGTGTGTAAATATAAAAGTGAACATAGAAGTCAACACTTAGAGGCTACAGTCTGTTTCATGCTATATGCAATCGTCAGGCCACATATGCTGTTATTTTTCTCGGCTATTTATATATATACGGGTTAGAGGTGCATTGTGGGTATTCTATTATGGCGGTTATTTTACCGGAAGTCGTTTGTTATTTATTTGGATCAAATTATATTGCTTGTTTTTATTTTTTTATTTTTTTGTTTCTTTATTTATTTATTTATTTATTTATTAACGTAGTAAAAATTTGTTTATATCATTTATTTAACAGTTTTGTTTTGGTTTAGGGATTTAATTAAAGCTATTTGTTCAATTTTTGACCTAAATTCATCCAAGTAAATAAATAAACAAACCAATCCCAAATAAAGATAATCAATTGAAAACTTTTCCCGCCAAAATAATACTTAAAATGAACTACAACAATCAACCCCAAAATTAAACAAATAGCTTTAATTAAATTCTCAAACCAAAACTAAACTGTTAAATAAGTGATATAAACAAATTTTTACTACGTTAATAATAAATAAATAAATAAATAAAATAAGAAACAAAAAAATAAAAAATAAAAAATAAAATATAAAAACAAGCAATATAATTTGACCCAAATAAATAAACAAACGACTTCCGGTAAAATAACCGCCATAATAGAATACCCACAATGCACCACTAACCTGTATATATATAAATAGCCGAGAAAAATAACAACATATGTGGCCTGACGATTGCATATAGCATGAAACAGACTGTCGCCTCTAAGTGTTGACTTCTATGTTCACTTTTATATATATATATATGTATATATATATATATATATATATATATATATATATAGAGAGAGAGAGAGAGAGAGAGAGATAGATAGATAGATAGATATGAAAAGATTGAGGTAGATGTTTTCCAGCCAGCTTTAATGTGCAAAAATTTAAATGCGATACTAATCGCTATCTACTGCCCGCATGCTTCCTCTTTCCTGTTCTTGCTCATTATTAATGTTTCTTTTCCCAATTCTTCCACAATTATTATAGTTTCTTGTGTCGTATTGGCTGTAATGCCTTCTTTATGGAACTTCCTTCAGGCTCCATGCTTACCAGCCAATTTTACTCTTCAAAAATTTAAATGCAATGTCAATCGCTATCTACTGTCCTCCTGATTAGACTTTTCTCTTCCCGCTCATTATTAATGTTTCTGTCACTAATTCTCTCACATCTATTAACACCGTCCGTCTTAGTTATTGTACTGCCTTGTTTATTAAAAAAAATAAAAATTATACACGAATATTATTATTATCTCTGAAAAGTATTTTTACAATTCAAAAAGACGTTTCGGATTTAAATAACATCAAAAATGCTGTTAAGCCGTAAAAATGAAACTGAATCAATCAGAAAAAAACCCCCCGAAAACAAGTTCCTTATTTCTTTGTCCCACTTTCCCAAAGAGAAAATTGGCCGTGGTCACATTTCCTAAGTTAGCATTAGTATTGTGGTTCGATTCCGGATTTTCCCACTCCGTTAGAAGGAATTCGTTTATTAACAACCGAAGATATCTGCGAGGCGATCAAGCAAGATCTTTCCCTATCTTCTTTCTCGTTGGCCGTTTTGCAGGCTTATCCGAAGCGAAGATGAACGTCCAGTCAATCCGGCCAGGAAATGGACATATCAAGCTGACCAATGATCAGATTCTATACGTACGTCTTGTCTTAAACACTTCACAGCTGCCTTAAGAGTGACGCAACATCATGTGTCTGGAATTAACCACCGGCTTAAAAATTCCTCTTTTGGTTTCTCTCCACCTGTCAGTTGACATGTTCTTGGCACCGCTAAGCAAACGGTTGTCCGCAGTCAGTTGAACGTCAGGCTTTTCGACCCGCAGCTAGATAAGGGCACCCCCATTGGCATGTCGATATGGGAATGGTATGTTCCGGCCTAACCCATTTACCGTTGCTTATTCGTTGTGACCGATTCAACATAGGAATTTTTCGACTAAGGGACGATTAGACATCTGATTACTTATAATCAATTTGCTCGAATAGTCCAATTTAAAAAAAAAAAAAAGAGATCGCAATGGCAGGCAGAAAATTTTTCTGTGGTGATTAAATGAAAACAGTTTTATTTTGGACGTGTTAAAATATACGAACGTATTATTTATAAAAATAAGACACGAATAATATATGAGGGTAACCGTTTTTTTTTATCATTTAAAGCTCAAGAGATAATGCAACGAGGATGGAGAGGTTAAAACTTTAGCGAGGATTTCATACAAAATATTTACAAATCTACCATTCGTCCGGAACTCGAGTCCTGTTCTGTTCTCTCCAGGTGTTCATGTAAAGAATGAATTGTCTTGATAATGTTATTGTAGGGTTTTGTGTTAGAGATGCTATCGCCAAAGGAAAATTCAAATTGATAAATAATGTGTTTTTTCTGCAACTATTTCAAAACAGCGGGTAAATAAAATTTAATAAACCCTGCAAGAGTTAACTATTCCATGAATATATATATTTAATATTTTTTATCGTTCATAGATAGATAGATAGATAAATAAATTCCCAGACCCATTCTGTGGACAAGACAGATTGGTATAAATAAAAGATAATTTACATTAACCAGAAAAAAAAGGCTTAGACAGAAGCGTCTATCTTTTTAAATTTGGATTTTTTAATGTAACTATAACAACAAGAACATTTCGATTTCATTTTTGCCTTGAAAAAGTCGGAAGACGAAACGCATCGGCAAAATCTAAGATCTTTTTTTCCAATTGTCATTTTACATATATATATATATATTGAACAATAAAAAATATTAAAAAATAAAAATCTTCAGACACACTGGGTTGTAGATTAATATCCTATCGTTTTTGATATTATTATTTCATTTAGATTCTTCGACTAGTTTCGGCCAAAATGTCCATCATCAGGAGAAGAAATATTTCTGCTTGCTAGTAGCAGTGAAGTACAAAAATGAACTTTTGTTTGTAGTTTTCATTTGTTTTTTATCTTTTTAACATGAATCTTTTAACATTCCTTGTGTTGGTCAAACACAAGGAATATATATATATATATATATATATATATATATATATATATATATTAATAGAAATCTTATAAGTATAAGAAACTATACTCGTTCGGAAAAACTTCGGTGTCTTGATTTGCAAATAAACAAACCAATACCAAAGGGAAAAAAGGTATATAAAAAGAAAGAACCAAGAACATGTACGTTAGCCGAAAATAATCGTCTAGCATGCAAGTCCAAAGCCCAAAGAAAAAAAAAACCCGATACGAGTAAGCAAAATAACTAAATAAAGTGCTCAATATAGTAAGTAGAGCAGACCTAGTTAAACTTAGCGAGCCAGATAAACCTACCAAGGTTACACCTAAGCGGATCGTCAGCCTTCCTTGACGAACCGCTTAGATGAAACCTTGGTAGGTTTGTCTGGCTCTCTAAGTTTAACTATATATATATATATACATATATACATACATACATATATATATATATATATATATATATATATATATATATATATATATATATATATATATAAAGAAATATAGTCTTAAGGTGTGCTATATTTATGGAATAAAGTGCTCAATATCAGAGATAGAGCGTGTGTAAATATAAAAGTGAACATAGAAGTCAACACTTAGAGGCGACAGTCTGTTTCATGCTATATGCAATCGTCAAGCCACGTGTGCTGTTATTTTTCTCGGCTATTTATATATATACGGGTTAGTGGTGCATTGTGGGTATTCTATTATGGCGGTTATTTCACCGGAAGTCGTTTGTTTATCTATTTAGGTCAAATTATATTGCTTGTTTTTATTTTTGTTTCTTATTTTATTTATTTATTTATTTATTAACGTAGTAAAAATTTGTTTATATCACTTATTTAACAGTTTTGTTTTGGTTTGGGAATTTAATTAAAGCTATTTGTTCAGTTTTGGGGTTGATTGTTGTAGTTCATTCTAAGTATTATTTTGGCGGGAACAGTTTTTAATTGACTATCTTTATTTGGGATTGGTTTGTTTATTTATTTACTTGGATGAATTTAGGTTAATTTATTTTACTTGTATATTTTCTCTTTTCGGTTTTCGATTTTTAAGTAACATAGTATTTTTTTAAACTGTTTTATATATATATATATATAAATAGCCGAGAAAAATAACAGCACACGTGGCTTGACGATTGCATATAGCATGAAACAGACTGTCGCCTCTAAGTGTTGACTTCTATGTTCACTTTTATATATATATATATATATATATATATATATATATATATATATATGACAAACTGGAATATTTCTTGTAACGCGCTATATCCATTAGGATGTTATCGGACTGGGCTTTGTTTATGTTGATGAAAAGCGTCACAAGAAAATTTCCAGTTTGCCATAGTTTCCAGTTTTCTGTAGTTTCTAAATATTTCTCCTCCCGATGATGGCCATTTATATATATATATATATATATATATATATATATATATATATATATATATATATAATAAGCAATATATTTCTGTAGTTTAGTGCTAGCAGCAAGCAGAAATATTTCTCCTCCCGATGATGGCCATTTCGGCCGAAACTAGTCGAGGAATCTAAATGGAATAATAATAAAAAAAAACGAAAGTATATTAATCTACAACCCAGTGTGTCTGAGGATTGTAATTTTTTAATTTTTTTTATTGTTCAATATATATATATATATATATATATATATGTGTGTGTGTGTGTGCGCGCCCGTGTGTGCGTGGTATAATTATTTTTTTAAATATAAGATTCCATGACGACAAAGGGGTTACTGTTTCGAAACTGGTCCACTAGTGACAAGGCTTAAATATTAAACCTTAACTGAAATGGTTAAGTTACGGTTTAATGCTGAAATTAAACTTTAACTCTCATGATCTGGGGTTGCTTTAGTGCCCAAGATGAAGGGAACATTGAAAAAATAGATGGGAGGATGAATGAAGCATATTATGAAAATTTATGGAGAGACCTGAAAGTGAGAATTCAAAGAAGGAACCCGCAAAACCTGCAAGAACTAATGGAATTTTGTCATGAAGAATGGCAGAATATTAGCCAAAAAACATGCAAGAAATTCGTAGGGGAAAACTCTAAATGCCTGCATGCTGTAATTACCAATAACGGTTAACCTACAAAATATTAAATATTGGTTTTTCTTCGTGGGATATTTTTATTGCTTATTTTTTTAAAATCTGATTGTCTATGTATTATTATTAGGTAATAATGTCGTTTTTTGACGTTAAAAGTACGTCAAAAAACGGCATTATTACGTCATTATTTTTTGCACCAACCTAATACTTCTATCTATCTATCTATTCATATCTATCTCTCTGTATCTCTCTCTCTCTCACTCACTCTCTATCTGTCTATCTATCTATCTATAAATCTCTCTATCGCAGTTGGAAAATTGAACGTTTGGCAGAGATGCTGTGAGAAAAAAGGGTGCTGAATACTCGCCGAAGAATACTATCCGAACAGTAAAATTTGGAGGTGGGACCAACCTTGATCTGGGGTTGCATTAGTTACCAAGATGTAGGGAACATTGAAATGATAGAAGAGAGGAAGAATGGAGCATATTATAGGGATATTTTGGAGATAAATTTACCTCAGAGTGCACATTTGCTGGGCTTGAAACCAGGTTGGATCTTTCAACAAGAGAACCTAAACATATTGCAAAGATTACAAAATTAAGGTCGTGTAAATAGAATAGACGGTCTAAAATGACCAAGTCAATTCGATTGAAAATTTATGGATGGAGCTGAAACTGAGAATTGAAAGAATAAACCTGTATGAACTAAAGGAATTTTGTCATGAAGATTGTAAAAATATTATCCAAGAAACATGCAAGAAATTCGTAGGAGACTCTCTAAACGCCTACATGCTGTAATTACCAATAACGCTTACTCTATGAAATATTAATACAGAAGTTAATGAAGATATTGTATATTTTAGCGTTATTAAATATTGCTTTTTCTTTGGAGATATATTTATTGATTATTTTTTTAAAATCTGATTGTTTGATAATCCTTTAGATTATTAGCCGTAAAAGTTTCATTAATCTGGATTAGAAGTACCAAAAGAAACATTTTTGTAATGTGTTATAAATTATGTGTGGCACTCTACATATATAATGAAATGTCTTAATCCGACAATTATTTAAATATGTTTTCTGTTTATACGATATTTTATAGATACAATTTATTTAAGCAATTGCTCTGTTTTTAATTAAAAAGTATTAATTACATTTACCGGCTAGAATGTTCGAGATATTTCGCAGAAACTATAAGTTTTCCAACAGGAATCAAACCTACATTGCTATATGGAAACCGTCATTTGATCTGACGTGATGTATCATTAAGTAACGGGGAAGCGTCGGGTTAGCAAAGTCCTAATTATTTTTTGTAAATAACACAATCTTCTATAATATTCCTCGATAGATCATATCCGCTAAGATTTGAACCTAGAAAGAAACAATGCAATTATTAAGAAGAAGAGTTGAAATTGAGACATGCAAGTTTTCATCACTCCTTCAAAGTCAGCCTATGAACTTTTCAGCCCTCCGTCGTACCTGGAAAGAAACAACACAGTTATTAATATGAAGAGTTGAAATGAACGCATGCAAGATTTCACAGCTCTAGCATTATTCCTTCATAGTCAGCCTATGAACTTTTCAGCCCACCCTCGTACCTGGAAAGAAACAATGAAGTTATTAATATGAAGATTTGAAATAAACGCAGGAAAGATATCACAGCTCTAGCATCATTCCTTCATAGTCAGCCTATAAACTTATCAGCCCTCCCTCGTACCTGGAAAGAAACAATGCAGTTATTAATATGAAGAGTTGAAATGGACGGATGAAAGATATCACAGCTCTAGCATCACTCCTTCATAGTCAGCCTATGAACATTACAGCCCACCCTCATACCTGGAAAGAAACACTGCAGTTATTAATATGAAGAGTTGAAATGAACGCATGCAAGATTTCACAGCTCTAGCATCATTCCTTCATAGTCAGCCTATCAACTTTTCAGCCCACCCTCGTACCTGGAAAGAAACAATGCAATTATTAATAAGAAGAGTTGAAATGAACGCATGCAAGATTTCACAGCTCTAGGATCATTCCTTCATAGTCAGCCTATGAACATTTCAGCCCACTCTCGTCCCTGGAAAGAAACAATCAATTATTAATAAGAGTTGAAATGAACGCAAGCAAGATTTCATAGATCTAGCATCACTTGTTCACAGTCAGCCTATGAACGTTTCAGCCCAACCTCGTACTTGACAATGCAGTTATTAATAAGAAAAGTCGAAATATCGCTTTTCTTTGGAATTTACACGATTTTCTTAATTTTAACATTTAGGCAACGAACGAAATGTAATTAAGGGAGAAGACCCAAGACCCTTTTATTTCAGATCTGGCTTGATTAAGGACAGGAAACACCCATAAATTATATAATCCACCAAAGACAGTGTTGGGCATTAACAAATTTATTCGTCTTCACTCCAACTATAATTTATCATGACCAGAGCATGCATCATTGGGCTTTGCCAAGGCGCGTGATTCAAGCGAACGAATGCAATTAAAACCATAGAATGACGAAATAAATATCTGTGTCTCTCTTCGATTATTTTGATTAATTATAGAATTTAATGACCTTGTTAATTAGGGTTCTTGCCGATTGATTTTGGTATTAAACGCGAATACTGTTCGCAAACCAAGCATTCTTGTCTGAATTGGACAAGGCTTAAAAAAAGAACAACCCTAGATATTATTTGCAAATATTTCCACATGTTCTTCTTAAGCTTTTTTTTTAGTAGGTACCACCGCATGCAAGGCAGTAAAGCGACTAAGATACAAATGGTTACACCATAACAGAAAGATTACGAATAAGAAAGAAGAGGAAAGAGTAATAAGTACAGTAGATAGCAATTGACTTGCATTTAAATTTTTACAGATAAAAGTTGGTTGGAAAGCATGAAACCGGAAGGGAGTTCCACAAGCAAGGCACTAAAGCCACTAAGACACAAGGGGTTACTGGGCGTGGATGAATTAGTAACAAAAACATTAATAATGAGCGGGTGGAGGAAAGAGTAATCAGGAGGACAGTAGATAGCAATTGAGTTGCACTTAAATTTTTACAGATTTAAGTTGGTTGGAAAGCATGAAACCGGAAGGGAGTTCCACAAGCAAGGCCCTAAAGCCACTAAGATACAAATGGTTTCACTGTATGGTAGAATTAGAAACAGAAACATTATTAATTATTGGGAAGAAGAGAGAGTAATCAGGAGCCGAGTAGATAGCGATTGACACGGCATTTAAATTTTTGTAGGTTAAAGTTGGCTAGAAAGCATGGAGCTAGAAGTGAGTACCATAGACAAGAAGTGGAGAATAAGATACAGTTAGCATAGAGGTTACGGCTAAATCTAACGAACTGAACTGAAAATTGATGAGATCTCGCAGCTAGTCTAGTGCTGCGCTTAAATTCAAAACATCTAGGTACTAAAGAGAAGAGCTTATCGGAACAATTACCTTGAAAGTATTTATAAAAAAAGTCACAGAGAGGCAACCTTACGGCGGTGGGAAAGTGACTAAAGCCGAGCCGCCAGATCAGGACCAATAATATTGCTGATTCTTCTTTGGATCTAATCAAGGAGCTCCTAGTAAATAGCAGGGACACTGGGCCATATGTGACAGGAGAATTCTAATCATTAACATATGGTAGATATACAGGCTGATTAAAAAGTGACTCCCTATTTTATGCACGATGGACTCTCCCGTCTAACTATAATTTTTACAAGACCGGAGAATACATCATAGCTAAAATTGGGAGTTACATTTCAATCACCCTTGTACGATAGTTTTCCGTAGAGAAAAATTGTCTCGCCTGACACTGTGAACCAACTTTTTTAGCAGTTGACCTAGCAATGGATTCAGTATAGTCTTTCCGCTTCATGTCAAGCGAGAACATTAGCTGGATTCACTTTCCTGGGGGTTAGCATTTGTCATTCTGATGAAGAAAGAGAGATGATTAATGGAGAGCAGTTTAGTTTTGGAGGCCAACTGTAAATTGACCAGATCTAGATGACAGTGTTTTTTTATTTTATCCATTGTACAGTAAAGTCAATTGGGCGCCGTATGTGAGAAAAAGAACACTATGACACAATTCACTCCGCCAGAAATTTGGAAAAAGCCTGCTGTACTTCTTGGCATTCGCTCCAATACGAACATTTCAAAGTGCTTGCGTGTCAATCTGAGGGGTGCAGGGGAATTCGAAAAGAGTTGAATGAGTCTAATGGTGATTAGGATTTTATGGCAGCTCGGAAAACTCACTCTGATCATTCTGATAGAAAAAAAAGAACTCCCGAATTTGTTGGTGAGAGCCTCACACGTAACAGGGAAGCCTACATCAAGTACCTTGAGGAGGTAGTGCTTCCCTGGGACAAGAGGGTACCTGCTAAAAGACCCTATGTCTGGCAACAGGACATTGCACTATGTAACACGCATTAGAACCCAGTGATAGCTGTCAGACAATTTCTGCGGCCACATCGCCCCGTACAGCTAGCTACCTAACTCCCCAGATTGCATCCTCGTTGGTTTTGATGTGTGGAGTATAGTTGAGCAAGAGACCAACAAAACTACTTGTAACACTAAACATAAACTGAAGGCAAGAATTTGGCAGTATTCACCAATTTAAACAAGGAGACCGTCCAAAAGAATTGAAAGAAATTTCGAAGTCGTCTGGAGGCCATGGTTGAAGCCAATGGTGATTTCAGGATATTACCATGAAGAAGATGAAGGAAGTCTCCAGTTTTAAATACTTAGAAATCTTGACTAAAGATGGTACTTGCAAATCGGAAATCCGCACACAGATTGCCGCAGCCATGGCAGTAATGGTCAAATTGATGGAGGAGCAAAATCAGCTTTCAAACAAAGTACAGACTGCACAAATCACTTGTAATCTCCATTCTCTTATATGGATGTGAAACGTGGACACTGTTCGCAGAAACGGAGAGAAATGAGAACAAATGTATGATAAAATTTCTTGGCATCTTCTAATGGGAACAAAAATCAATGAGTTCGTGTGGAAAAGGGTTGAGAGTTTTGTGGGACACCAAGAACCTCTTCTAGCCACTGTCAAAAAAAAAAAAGAAAAATGGCGTTGTTTGGCACGTTAAAAGGTATAACAACCTGTGCAAGACCATCATGCAATGCATCGTTGAAGTTGGGCATAGGAGTGGATGCGAACGCAAAACCTGGTTAGACAATATAAACAATGGACAGGTATGAGTGTACCAGAATTGCTGATGGCTGCCGTTGATAGGCCGGTGTAGAGAAGATTCAATATGGTCTCTGCATTCGGATCCCCAAGTGACATTACAAAAGTCAAGGGGATGATGATGAGAACATCTATCTATCTATCTATCTATCTATCTATCTATCTATCTATCTATCTATCTATCTATCTGTTATGGGACCTAACCCATAATAACATAATGGACTATTCCATACGTAATAAATACTGCGCCTCAAGAGGAAGCAGGGAGTTCAGTCCGAAGTCGGGCGACTGGCTGACCGGCTGATCGGTTGAACTCTCTGACTACGGGCGGGGAGGAACCCGAAGGAGGCTACGCCGAAGGGCGGAGTCTCTTTCGGGGTGGTAGACCGACCCTGAACCCGTTTATACGGGTTCAAACGGCATATTTTTGCCCGAGCCCACTGGCTCGGAAATCCTACGTTAAACCGGCCTTGTGCCACATGATGCCCTCGTGGGGGGGGACTAAATACCGTTCAGTCTGAAGTCGGGCGACCGGCTGATCGGTTGAACTCTCTAACTTCGGGCGGGGAGGAACCCGAACGAGTCTACGCTGAGGGGTGGAGTCTTTTTCGGGGAGGTAAACCGACCCTGAACCCGTTTATTCGGGTTCAAAGGCCATATTTTTGCCCGAGCCCACGGGATCAGAGATCCTACGTTAAACCGGCCTTGTGTCACATGATGCTCTAGTGGGGGGGGTGACTAAATACCGTTCAGTCTGAAGTCTGGAGTGAGTTCCGTCAGGAGACAGTCAGTCAGAGTGAGTCAGTCAGTCAGTCGAGTCAGAGGCAGTCCGAAACAGAGTCGCGTTCAGACAATTACTACTAAACCTGATTGCTCGTAGTAACACTTTCTACTTCTCTGTATATATTCCTGTTTGTAATATATCTGTGTTATTCCATACCCGTGTTCGAGTTCTTCTTTATTGGTTCTACTTTGGACGATCGCCGTGGTACAAGGAACCGGACCATAACACTATCTGATCTATCATTACAAGGTACGGCAGCCTATTCAAGATCATCATGCAAGACACTGTTGAAGGTGGACTTTGGAGAGGACACCAACGCAAAAACTGGCTGGACAATGTCAAACAACGGACAAGTATGACTGTTGTGGAAAATTGTTAGTTTGGCTTCTGCATTCGGACCCCCATTACGATTACAAAAGTCAAGCGGTGATGATGATGATGATATCTATCTATCTATCTATCTATCTATCTATCTATCTATCTATCTATCTATCTAACATTACAAGGCACGACAACCTATGCAAGAGCATCATGCAAGGCACTGTTGAAGGTGGATGCCAAAGCAAAAACTGGTTGGACAATGTCAAAACAATGGACAGGTATGACTGCACCAGAATTGCTGATGGCTGGCGTTGATAGACCGTTGTGGAAAAGAGTTAGTGTGGTTTCTGTATTCGGATCCCCCCTATGATTACAAAAGTCAAGGGGTGATGAGGATGATGACGAAGATGACATCTATCTATCTATCTATCTATCTATCTATCTATCTATCTATCTATCTATTATTACAAGACACCCTGTGCAAGAACATCTTGCAAGGCACTGTTGAAGGTGGACGTAGGAAAGGGTGCCAACGCAAAAAATGGTTGGACATTGTCAAACAATGGCCAAGTGTGACTGTGCCACAATTGCTGATGGCTGCCGTTGATAGACTGCTGTGGAAAATACATAATGTGGATTCTGTATTCGGATCCGCCCTACGATTACAAAAGTCAAGGGGAGGATGATGATAATGACGATGATGATTTCAAGATATTTTTGCCTAATTCTTTTAACTATATCTGTTAAAATGAGATGTCAGTCTTATTCCAATATTTTCGTCATTCCATCGCGTCCTGTACAGAGTGTCCCTAAAATCTGAACACATAGGCAATGATGTATGTACACAGATATTAGGTTGATGCAAAAATAATGTCGTTTTCACACATATGTTACTATGTGAGAAAACGACATTATTTTTTTGATATATAATATACACAAAGGTTCGAGGACACCCTGTAATAATAATAACATTGATTATGAAAGACAGATCAAAGGTTTTGCAGGCTGGGGACTACAAACTAATACCTTTCTTCAATCTACTTTAAGAATTTCATGATCAGTGCATGAACTAGTGTGTCAGAAGGGCTTTCAAAGAACTAAATACCATTTAGCTAATGTCAATGCCGTTAAGAGTAGTAGAATTTGGCAAATGCTAAAATCGGATTTATTGCTTTGGTCGTATTTATAAAAGTCGGACGAAATGGTTCCTTGTTTGTACGTTTCTCAAATGTCTTCAAATGTTTGGGTTTAGCAAACGAGGTAATCGTTGGAATTCTAAAATATGCCTCAGTGGAAACAAATTTGTACGCTGGGAGTAAACATCTGGAATCTATCAATTAGAAGTAGAATGCGCAAAGGATAAGCAGAGGATATCCAGACCTTAACTGAGAAAAACAGAACAAATCAGAAGATAACCCCAGCCGACCATGTTTCATTTGAAGGAATGGATAGGTTCATATATTGTCGAATTCACATTTTTCTCTGGGTTTTTGTACAGGAATAAAGGTTTATCTTTTGTTTTCTCTTTAAGATTGGACTTGGTCCTTCTAAAGTCTAAATCCAATCAATATTCATTAAAAGAAAAAAATTCTTAAATATTACTCATTGCCAGATTTGAATTATAGCACATTTTGTCCTCCATATGTTTTAAGTGAGATTTCAAGCATCTGATGAATATTCATGAACGTTCTCAAATTCAAATGTCTTCATAAACCAATGACATCCTTGATCTTGTATATAAACACATGCAACAAAATAAACCTTACAATGCATTGATAAAATCCCTCAGAAGGACGAAACGCCTCGACCGAGAATAGTTTAAACTCTTGTCTGTTTTTATTCATTTTGTTCTTTCAGACATACAATCTATCTGAAAATAATTTGTACACAGACACACACACACACATATATAAATATGAATATATAGATATATATTTATATTCATATATATATATATATATATATATATATATATATACGTATTCGATGATGCAAATCTCTATTGTTGACCTTCACTCAGGGACATTTGTGTTTGTTCAACACCCACAGAGCCCACCCCCTATAACTATGTTGAGCAGACCTTAGTTACAGTTTCTGTGACAGAGCGTGTTACCTAGCGTGAACAACAGTTTGAAAAGGCTATCACGCTCAAAAGTTCAACCAGGATGACTCGTGGATTAATTCTAGCACAGCTGTTGACGGCCTCCAAGAGTTACGTCTAACCAATTTCACTCACAAGGATTTGGTCAACACGTAGTATGTTTTTCAGGCACTTTCCAATGGTGCCGCACGCTAGGATTGACCTCGAGCCAGTCCGATAACATTATATATATATATATATATATATATATATATATATATATATATATATATATATATATACTAGAATAAATTCTAAGGGGCCTAGGTAGTTTTGCCTGGCTCATTAGGATTTATTCTAGCTTATCGCTCTGCTTAGCGTATTGAGCACTCTTCGTTTTAGTCTTTCTACTCCTTTGTTTTTTTTTCTTCTTTGGTCTAAAGACTTTAAGCACTTGGCGATTTGTTTCGTCTTCTTCTGATGTTTTTAGTTCTTTCTTTTTTTATTTCCAATTTTCACCTCTAGTCCTGATTTTCCATCATGAGATATCCGAGGTTTTCCAAACGAGTAATATATATATACACACACACACACACACATATATATATATATATATATATATATATATATATATATATATATATATATATATATATATATATAAGTTAATAATAATAGAATAAACTACAACAATCAACCCCAAAACCGAACAAATAGCTTTAATTAAATTCTCAAACCAAAACAAAACTATTAAAATAAACAAATTTTTATTACCTTAAAAAAAAAAGAAAAACACCGATTAAAAACAAATAAATAAATATATATATATAAGATGAGAATTAAAAAAAACAAAAAATAAAAACAAGCAAAATAATTTAACCTAAATAAATAAATAAACAAATAAACGACTTCCGGTAAAATAACCGCCAAAATAGACTACCCACAATGCACCACTGACCCGTATATATATATATAAATAGCCGAGAAAAATAACATCACTCGTGGCCTGACGATTGCACATAGCATGAGACAGACTGTTGCCTCTGAGTGTTGACTTCTATGTTCACTTTTATATTTACACATGCTCTATTTCTGATATTGAGCACTTTATCCCATAAATATAGCAAACTTTAAGACTATATTTCTTCATATATATATATATATATATATATATATATATATATATATATATATATCACCTCATTATGCTTCTATTTGGTCTAAAGGCCTAGAAATATACAATATATATATTATATTATCAATATTATTATCAATATTATTTTATATATTTTATGTTTATTTTATATAATACATTTTATATAATATATATTATTAATATTATTTTATTATATTTACATTATATTATCAATATTATTTTTTTGTTGTCTTATAATTTATACCACCGATCGCCATTTTTTGAACTTTATGGACCACTAAATGTATAATTTTAAATTTGTCGAACCCCTAATTTCAATTTCGAAGAAAAAATATATATATATGACATTTTTATTCATTCTTTTTTATAGATACAAATATTTAAGTAAATGCTCTGTTTATAATAAACAGTATTAAACAACATTTACCGGCCTGAATGTCCGAGAAATTGTCTTAGGAAATATGCGTCCTCCGACAGGAAACAAACCTGTATCCTATACGGAACAGTCATATAGTCTGACGTCCATTTAAGCGATTGAACACAAAAGAGCGTTCGGTTAGCGAGTTCGATTTTAGTATATTTGAACAGTCTTTTTTCAAGATTTTCTCACGTACATTCATATCTGCTCGATGCGTATCCAAATGTAAACAAATGACGTCACACATTATGAAATGGACAAAGTCCGACAATTATTTTAATACATTTTTATGTTTAACATTCTTTTTATAGATACAAATATTTAAGTAAATGCTCTGTTTATAATAAACAGTATTAAACAACATTTACCGACCTGAATGTCCGAGAAATTGTCTTAGGAAATATGCGTCCTCCGGCAGGAAACAAACCTGTATCCTATACGGAACAGTCATATAGTCTGACGTCCATTTAAGCGATTGAACACAAAAGAGCGTTCGGTTAGCGAGTTCGATTTTATTATATTTGAACAGTCTTTTTTCAAGATTTTCTCACGTACATTCATATCTGCTCGATGCGTATCCAAATGTAAACAAATGACGTCACACATTATGAAATGGACAAAGTCCGACAATTATTTTAATACATTTTTATGTTTAACATTCTTTTTATAGATACAAATATTTAAGTAAATGCTCTGTTTATAATAAACAGTATTAAACAACATTTACCGACCTGAATGTCCGAGAAATTGTCTTAGGAAATATGCGTCCTCCGGCAGGAAACAAACCTGTATCCTATACGGAACAGTCATATAGTCTGACGTCCATTTAAGCGATTGAACACAAAAGAGCGTTCGGTTAGCGAGTTCGATTTTAGTATATTTGAACAGTCTTTTTTCAAGATTTTCTCACGTACATTCATATCTGCTCGATGCGTATCCAAATGTAAACAAATGACGTCACACATTATGAAATGGACAAAGTCCGACAATTATTTTAATACATTTTTATGTTTAACATTCTTTTTATAGATACAAATATTTAAGTAAATGCTCTGTTTATAATAAACAGTATTAAACAACATTTACCGACCTGAATGTCCGAGAAATTGTCTTAGGAAATATGCGTCCTCCGGCAGGAAACAAACCTGTATCCTATACGGAACAGTCATATAGTCTGACGTCCATTTAAGCGATTGAACACAAAAGAGCGTTGGGTTAGCGAGTTCGATTTTAGTATATTTGAACAGTCTTTTTTCAAGATTTTCTCACGTACATTCATATCTGCTCGATGCGTATCCAAATGTAAACAAATGACGTCACACATTATGAAATGGACAAAGTCCGACAATTATTTTAATACATTTTTATGTTTAACATTCTTTTTTTATAGATAATATGTTTATTATTAGGTTGGTGCAAAAATAATTTCGTTTTCTCACATAGTAACATATGTTAGAAAACGAAATTATTTTTGCACCAACCTAATATAAATTGAGAATTTACTTAAATATTTGTATCTATAAAAAAGAATGTATAAACAGAAAAATGTCTTAAAATAATTGTCGGACTTTGTCCATTTCAATTCTATATCACAAAGAGAGAGAGAGAGAGAGAGAGAGAGAGAGAGAGAGAGAGAGGGGGGAGAGTTAGAGAAAGGGAATATGAAAACTACGAATGTAGATGGAACAGCCACTCGTATTCGAGGATGTCCATCTACAACGGCGGCTAGCTAATCCCCATTGTAGTTGCCTCTTTTGTGTTTGTTCAACATCCACAGCCCGTGGTTTATAGTGTAACTATGCTGAGCGAACATTAGTTACTGGTTCCGGGCGATAGCGCATTATCTAGCGTGATCAAAAATCACGCTTAGGCCCTCGGTCACGATGACTAGTGACATCGTGTTATCACATAAGAACTAGACATAGATAATAAGAGATATAAATAGATAGATAGGAACAGATAGATACGAACGGACTGTTGTTAGATAGAAACGGATAGATAGATAGATAGATAGATACGAACAGACTGAGAGAGAGAGAGAGAGAGTGTCTGTTATGAACAGACTGAGATAGATAGATAGATAGATACGAACAGACTGAGAGAGAGAGAGAGAGTGTGTGTTATGAACAGACTGAGATAGATAGATAGATAGATATGAACAGACTGAGAGAGAGAGAGAGAGTTATGGACAGACATCGATAGATAGATAGATAGATAGATAGATAGATAGATAGATAGATATGAACAGACTGAGAGAGAGAGAGTTATAAACAGATTGAGATAGATAGATAGATATATATATATATAGGTAGATAGATAGATAATGTACAGACTGAGAGAGAGAGAGAGAGAGAGAGAGAGAGAGAGTTATGAACAGACTGAGATAGATAGATAGATAGATAGATAGATAGATATGAACAGAATGAGAGAGAGTGATATGAACAGACATGGATAGATAGACAGATAGATAGATAGATAGAAAGATAGATAGATAGATAGATAGATACGAACAGAGATAGATAGATTGATAGCTAGATAGATACGAACAGAGATAGATAGATAGATAGATATGAACAGACTGAGAGACAGAGATATGAACAGATATCGATAGATAGATAGATAGATAGATAGATGGATAATGTACAGACTGAGAGAGAGAGAGAGAGTTATGAACAGACTGAGATAGATATATAGATAGATAGATATGAACAGAATCAGAGAGAGAGATATGAACAGACATAGATAGATAGACAGATAGATAGATAAATAGATAGATAGATAGATAGATAGATACAAACAGAGATAGATAGATAGATAGATAGATAGATAGATAGATAGATAGATAGATAGATAGAAACAGACTGAAATAGAAAAAAGAAATAAAGAATCCTTCTTTCGTTTCAATTTGTAAATGATTCCTCAATTCATTTGAAGAACAAAGCATCGCTTTTGAAAAATAAAACAAAACCAAAAAAAAACCAAAAAAACCAAAACAAAACAAAGTTGTGCGTAAATATAAAAGTTCATATTGTATTTCTGTTCTTTTGATGTTCAATTTTTTACTTCTCCCCCACGATGCCCCAACCCGTACCCCATTTCCCCAATTTAAAGTCTTCCAATTTTTGCCGTTGACCGGACTGTTCGAAAGTGGCTTTCAATTTGTCGCCTCTTTTATCAATGGCTTCTTCAATGTTCCCGCGTAAAAAAAGAAAGAAAGAAAAAGAAAAAGAAAATGAGAAACGTTTGAAAATTTGTTGAAGAAAAAACATTAATCATTTTTACTTGATTGATCGATTTGGATAGACGAATCCTGATGGAATGGAAGCTTCCAAAGAATCATTTCCGAAATGAATGCCATATTCAAAAAAATAACAGGATAAAAATATCGACCTCCAGGAAACATGCAAGGTTTGCCGAGAAGAAAAAAATCGCTGGTTCCTTGAGGAGGTGTTTCAGGTAAAGCGTTAAGCAGCGTCTCAAGTTAGCCTCGCTATCCTTGAGTTTATTTACACGCGTCTCCTCATTGGCAAGGTCTGACGAGACGTGTTTTTTAATGTGGAGTTTCCTTCGGCTATTCCAAAATTTGTTCACCGACGGCGTCACACTGGCCTCTATATTCCACTCATCCTATTTTGTAATTTGGAATCTCCGGGACCAGGCGACTTCTTGTAAAACGAGGAGAATAGATACTACGCATTAATCCTGGTCCGTCAGCCGTGAAATATTTCTCCTAAACAAGGGATAAACCACTACTCCTGTTCAAAACACTGAGGAGGTGTGTGAACAGGGCGACGTATTTTATATTCTGCATTATGAGTTTTTTTTTTTTTTTATGGTGAATTCAAGTTATGTGCCCTCACTGTTTTTATTCCAGTTCATAAGAGAACAATTTCTCGAAGATTGTATAACGCCAGACATCTCAATGATTTCCCTATTTGCTTAATTCGAAATGAACTAATATTTAATTTCCTTCGTTTTTTTCTTGTGCTGAGAATGTTACTTCGTTAGACGACCAGATCAACAAAAAAAAAACCCAAAATGAGTTATTCGTGTGAGACAACCTAATAATTAAAAATCTAGATAGCCAACATGTTTTACTTTTCGTATTAAAATAGTTTTTTTTAAGCGTTTCACCCCAAGCAAGGCGGGAAGCCACTAGCACGCAAGGGGTTACAGAGGGTTGGAGCGGGAGAAAACAAGAGTGATATAGGAAAGGATGAAGAGAAGGATAGGGGATAGATCAAGGCATCTGGAGACGTCGATTGACATTACATTTGAATAGTTGGAGATTATAGCTATCAAGGAAACAGGAAAAGGGGAGGGAGTTCCACAGGCGAGAAGTGCGAGTTATGAAGATATTGGAGTAGAAGAGACGGCTACATCTAACAGTTTCTACAGTGAAAGGGTGAGGGCGAGATGCCAGCCTAGTTGAACACTTAAATTCATGAAGTCTGGGAACCAGCGAAAACAGTTCATCGGAGCAGTTACTGTAAAAGTATTTGTAAAAAAGACAGAGGGGGGCGACGGCACGTCTGTGAAAAAGCGGCTGCAGACGAGATGCCAGATTACCTCTGCAGTCGCTCTCTAATTTTCATAATTTTTTTATTATTAATTTCATTTGTTTTTCGACATTTTTTGACGACTATTCAGTGTCATATCGTGCGAGATAATGGTCAAAATTTAGTCATTTTTTTGGTGAGACTGGCATGAACTTTCCAGGAGGCAGACCTGGGCGAATGTTATATGGAACCTATCCGCTCTCGGATCCAAACGAATACAGGGTATTGCATTTAGGTCTGCTTGTCTACAGGATTTGCCGAAAAATTGTCCGTGTTGAAGCTCCACTCAGGAATATAGGCTTGCATTTGCTTCCATAGTCTTCCGCGTTCGGATATGATCGCAAAGCAGCAGGATTAAAAACTTAGGGTTCTCCTCGCCCTGCATGGACTACTTTCCTGGGCTGTTGAGCTCCATCTACCCAAAGATGCTAGATATGTAACGCCAGTTGTCCGCCTTCGCCTTCGCCCATTGTACGGCTTTGAGCTGTTAGAGGCTATTTGAGACGTTTGCCATGGAAACATTTTATAGAGAGTGGACGCTTGTCCACAATATCACCAGCGGCTATGATGAACTTTGAAACATATATAAGATACGTATATAGACATTATATTATTGACATTACATATTTTAGAAGTTCCCCCCAAATTAACTCGGCCTAAACTTTTCGATTTTTGTGTGTGTTTACGTATGCACGATTATTTCTTAATTTCTTTTACCTTCTAGTGTTTTTGATTTAGTTTAATTAAAGTTTTATATATTATTATTATTATTATTATTATTATTATTATTATTATTATTATTATTATTTTCTTTGATTTCTGGCGTTTACTCATTTCTTTCCGGGTCCCTCCCAGGGACCTAAGGTTATAAATCGCATCATGACACTTTCCACTGACAAAAAAAAATTACATATATAAAGCCCTTCGTAAAGTGTGGGCTGTACTTGTCAGAACAATTTTTTGTATCTCCTTGGGGCATGGACTTCCAGGAATCCCTGCAATTAGTCTACTGCAATCTTTCCAACCAGTCTTAGGGCTCCAACTACAACAGGGATTGTTGATGTTCCCATATGCCATGTTTTCGAGATTATTATTATTATTATTATTATTATTATTATTATTATTATTTTCTTTGATTTCTGGCGTTTACTCA
The DNA here is from genome assembly GCA_963932145.1 of Acanthosepion lycidas. NCBI lineage: Eukaryota > Metazoa > Mollusca > Cephalopoda > Sepiida > Sepiidae > Acanthosepion > Acanthosepion lycidas. Next base: position 61,317,835 of record OZ010615.1, read on the forward strand.
TTTTTTTCCGGGTCCCGCCCAGTGACCTAAAGTTAGAAATCGCATCATGACACTTTCCACTGACAAAAAAAATTACATAGATAAAGCCCTTCGTAAAGTGTGGGCTGTACTTATCAGAACAATTTTTTGTATCTCCTTGGGGCATGGACTTCCAGGAATCCCTGCAATTAGTCTACTGCAATCTTTCCAACCAGTCTTAGGGCTCCAACTACAACAGGGATTGTTGATGTTCCCATATGCCATGTTTTCGAGATTATTATTATTATTATTATTATTATTATTATTATTATTATTATTTTCTTTGATTTCTGGCGTTTACTCATTTTTTTCCGGGTCCCGCCCAGTGACCTAAAGTTAGAAATCGCATCATGACACTTTCCACTGACAAAAAAAATTACATAGATAAAGCCCTTCGTAAAGTGTGGGCTGTACTTATCAGAACAATTTTTTGTATCTCCTTGGGGCATGGACTTCCAGGAATCCCTGCAATTAGTCTACTGCAATCTTTCCAACCAGTCTTAGGGCTCCAACTACAACTGGGATTGTTGATGTTCCCATATGCCACATTTTCGAGATTTCTATTTCAAGCTCCTTGTATTTTGACAGCTTTTTGAATATCTTCAAAGATACATTGCAGTCAGCAGGGACTGCCATATCAATAAGGAGGCCCATTACTATTATTATTACTATTATTATTATTATTATTATTATTATTATTATTATCTCCTTGAATCACTGGCGTATACTCATTTGTCTCCGGGTCCTGACCAGAGATCTATTAAATATTGGAATATTTTCATGACTATTAACAATTATTATTATTATTATTATTATTATTATTATTATTATTTGTGTATGTTATGTTTGCTACTTTGTATCCTGTAGAGCTGGTTCCAAACTATGGTTCTGAGGCCCTATAGGAGAACTGCCACTTAAATGCTAGCACTTATTGTTCTGGGGTCCACCCCTTTTTCATATAAGTGGACTCTACCAAGTGTACCTGGACTGCTGCCGTTAAATACCCAGAGTTACAGTCAGTGGTAGTAGTCGTATGGATAGTAATCGGCAGTCGGATAGTGAAAGGATATACGAACGGAGATAGAGTGAGGTAACCTCTTGTAGAAGTCAGTTACAAGCACGTAGACTCTAAGGAAGTCCTACTTCGAGACTGTATATATCTATCTGTATTTGCTACTAACCACGTCCCTGGACTTACTAACAGTATTACTTTTTGTATGATTGTGTAAATACATTTTATTTCTTATATATAATTATTGCGTTTGAATTTTCTTGGAGACCGAATTCATCACGGAATCCACAACACTTATCTTAGTACATGGGATGTTCCTTTAGGACGATCTTTTGGGCAACGTGTATGTTAATGCTATTATTATTATTATTATTATTATTATTATTATTATCTCCATGGATTACTGGCGTATACACATTTCTCTCCGGGTTCTGACCAGAGATCTTTTAAAGATTGGAATACTTTCATGATTATTAACAATTATTGTTATTATCAGTATTATTATTATTATCATTATTATTATTATTATTTTTATTAATATTATTAGTGTATGTTATATTTGTATCCTGTAATGAGGGGTTCAAATTATGGTCCTCAGGCCCTATAGGAGAATTGTCATTTAATTGATATCACTTTTCTTAGTTTATGGGATGTTCCTAGTAGGGCGATCTACTGGGAAAATTCTATGTTGATGTTACCTGGGACACTGTTAGTAATATTGTCCATTTCTTTTTCTCAGGAGGCCCAGTGCTCCGATTACTATTGGTACAGTCTCAGTCTTCATTCCCCACATCTCCAGGTCTTTGTATCTGGACAATTTCACGCTAATTTTCATGGAGGTGTTCCTCTCAGATGGTACTGCTATATCAATAAACAGACACTTACATAATTTATTATCTTTTATGAAAATATCAGGTCTGTCGGCTTTTATTTCTCTGCCAGTTTCAATTGGCGTGTCCCAGAGGATAGTTACATCGTTATTTAAGGTAACTGTGTCTGGAATGAGAAAAACTTTAGAGAGAACCAAAAACCTTTACTATTACTCATCTCAGAGATATAGGCAGATATATATAGAGAGACATAGGCATAAAGGCCGGAGCATACAACGGCCGAAACGTTGTGAATATGGCAATGAAGATGAGGATAACAGTCCGAATAATGTAAATAATGCAAGTAATCATAATACCTCGTTTCAGAGATATAGACAGATATATAGAGAGACATAGACATAAAGGCCGGAGCATACAACGGCCGAAACGTTTTGAATATGAGAATGAAGATGAGGATAACAGTCCGAATAATCTAAATAATTTAAGTAATAATAATACATCATCTCAGAGATATAGACACATGTCGATATATCTATTTATATGTAAGCAAAAAAAAACAAAACAAAACCTTCATATTATATAATTATAATGATAATAATAACAATAATTTTTTTTTTACTTATATATAAATAGACAATGAACTGGAAGATAGGAGCGATTTCCTATTAAAAGAAAAAAATATTAAATAATATTTCAGAGTTTAGGTGGAGACGTTAGAAGTATAGATTTTTAATCCTAAAACCCAAATCAGTTAAACAAGAAACAAGGTTAACCCACCATTTCTGTTCTAAAGACGGAAGCCGAGTGTGAACCGGAAGATAGACGATTATTATTATTATTATTATTTGAAGTAATATGGACCATTATTAATTTTTGTCTGGTCTTTATTTCATCTTAATTTGAATTTCTTTTCGTCGCAAATCTTGAGACCAGAATTTCTTTTGCATTTTGTCGCGACTAGACAGACCATTATTCTACGGCCCTTAATAAACAATTCGCAATATTATTTAGAATTTTATTAGTATTTCGCGAGGCATTGTCAAGCATAATTCATTTTTGTCTAGTATTTCTAAATTGTAATTTCAGTTCTAATAATATGCCCAGTCAAATGTTTAAACTCAACAAACAAAGAAATACTGGATTAGCTGCAGTTCTTGATAAGTGTCTTCTATTTTGATCAAAAGGTCAGTTGCGGACCGATATTTTTTTTTCTAAATTAATCTTTGGAATTTGTCGAAAACTCAAACTTTAATTTGACACAGTATGTGCGTGTTTCAATCTAACGGCACATGCCGGCAGGCAGCATGCCATGTGCTATGGTGATTTTCTAAGAGTATCTTAGAATGCGCAAAAGGCCGAAAGTAAGATGGATCCAGAGAGGATCGACCTCGCTACTCAGTCGTAATTGTTCTAGAGAGACAAACTTGCTAAGTATTAGACCGCGTCGAATTATATGTCACGTCCAATGATCTTCGAGACGAGAATACTCAGAAAGATCTATCTATCTATCTATCTATCTATCTATCTATCTATCTATCTATCTATCTATCTATCTATCTATCTCTGTAATTCTGTTCGTATCTATCTATCTATCTATCTATCTATCTCATTCTGTTCATTATCTTCTTATTTTCTTTCTTTCTTTCTCATTCTGTTCATTATCTATTTATCTATCTATTAGGTTGGTGAAAAAGTAATGACGTAATACTGTCGTTTTTTGACGTTACGTCATTATTTTTTCACCAACCTAATATCTATCTATCTATCTATCTATCTATCTATCTATCTATAAGTGTATTCTTACTCATTTATCTATGTAAGCAAATATATGAATATAGATCCGACAGTATGAAGAAAAATATACGGAAAAAACAAACAAAAATCCTTATATGCAATAATGCTGTTTTAATGTTAATATGTCGACGTCAGACGTTTCGGTTTAATAAACCATCTTCAGGACATATTCATAAAATATAATTAACATCAATTGAACATGTCAAAGACGATGGACACAAGAACAAGACTTATCCAAACAGATAACTGAAACATTTATCTATTTATCTCTCTCTGTATCTATCTATAAGAGTCTATTCCTATCTATCTATCTATCTATCTATCTATCTATCTATCTATCCCTACTGATATCTATCTATCTATCTATCTATCTATCTATCTATCTATCTATCTATCTATCCCTACTGATATCTATCTATCTATCTATCTATCTATCTATCTATCTATCTATTTACTTATCGTTGATTAAATAAAGGGTGACATTTCGAAACACCCTGCTGGTGAGATGATCGACTGCTACCTGATATTTTCAGATGTCACTACGGTCGGCCAATTGTTACAATGGCAACAAAAATAAGTTTGAGAGACCCCATATCAATAATGATTACACCTCACCCCTGAAGTTGCGACAGAAACATATAACTATTTTGTCTCACTTCTCATATCATCTCTCAATTTTAATAGGTCATCTAACGATGAGAGGTCTGTCAGTACTTTACGAGTCTGTGCGTGACGTTGAAGGGGTCTGTCGCATAACACGGATTTTTTTTTATGATTATATTTTTTTTATGATTATATTTTTTTTTATAAAGGGATGAGACAAAATCTAATTAAAGACGCGCAAGTAAATTGACTTCGGCCCGCACCTCTACAAGCGCCGTGTGATATCTGCGTGCCCGAAAGCTGGACCACGAAAAAATAATTCGATACAGAGGTGAGGTCAGGTGAGTAATCTGGCGCTATGCACATCATGTTCAGTTGGTGTAACATTTTAATAGCCTATCTATCTATCTATCTATCTATCTATCTATCTATCTATCTATCTATCTATCTATCTATTCCTACTGATATCTATCTATCTATCTATCTATCTATCTATCTATCTATCTATCCCTACTGATATCTATCTATCTATCTATCTATCTATCTATCTATCTATCTATCTATCTATCCCTACTGATATCTATCTATCTATCTATCTATCTATCTATCTATCTATCTATCTATCTATCTATCCCTACTGATATCTATCTATCTATCTATCTATCTATCTATCTATCTATCTATCTATCTATCTATCCCTACTGATATCTATCTATCTATCTATCTATCTATCCTTACTGATATCTATCTATCTATCTATCTATCTATCTATCTATCTATCTATCTATCTATCTATCTATCTATCCCTACTGATATCTATCTATCTATCTATCTATCTATCTATCTATCTATCTATCTATCTATCTATCTATCTATCTATCTATCCCTACTGATACCTATGTATGTATGTATGTATCTATCTATCTATCTATCTATCCATCTTTCTTTGTTATTCTATTCGTTAACTATCTAGCAATCTGAATCTGTTCATTATCTTCTTTCTTTTTTCTTTCTATCTATCACATTCACTTCATTATTTATCTCATTCATTTATCACTGTTCTTTATATATCTATCTCATTCTATTGTATTGTATTCTATCTATCTATCTATCTATCTATCGTAAAAACAATTCATTACGTAGGAAGTACGTCGAGAGATTACTAATAACTATATTGCCATCATGAAAAAAAATCAATGTCTACATAATCTCTACAACTACTACTACACACATAAATCTGATAAAAAGAACTACAATTATTATACACTTTCATATATAAAGCAATACACACACAAACACTTACGGATACACACACACACACACATATATATATATATATACACACATATACATATCTATCTATCTATCTATCTATCTATCTATCTATATATATATACATATATATATATATATATATATATATATATATATATATATATATATATATATATAAATATATATATATATTGTCTTCATCTTTATTGCCATATTTAAGATATTTCGGCCGTTACAACCTCCGGCCTTCTTTAAGTTATATACGATCGAATATTCAAAGCAAGGACGAATGGAAGCCTTATAAATAAATGGTACGGTGGTGTGAAAGTGACTGAAGCTGAGATGTCAGGTCAGGACTAATAACATAGGAGATTCTTCTTTGAATTTTATCAAGAATCTTTAAATATAAACCAGATGTGGTAGCAATATTCAAAGCACGGACGAATGGTAGACTTATAAATAAAAGGTACGGCGGTGTGAAAGATGAGATGTCACGTAAGTAATAATAAAATATTGCAGATTCTTCTTTGGATGTAATCAAGAATTTCGAAATATAGAGTGGAGGCACTTAACCAAATTTGGAAGCAATATTCAAAGCAAGGTTAACTTATAATATGTAAGATAGTTTATGTGCTAAAAAAATTGTCTATCACATGGAAATAACTTTCCTATGTTTACAGATTAACAATTGATTCAATAGAGTCATTCCATTTCTTAACAACAGATATCTTTAGCCAGAGAACAATCAAGAAGTCACTTTCCTGAAGGTTAGCATCAGCCATGATGACCAAAAATAAAAAAGGGTACTCTCAAATGATTAAAATCATCTAAAAATTTTCCCTTCATCAAATGAGAAAAGAATTCATACTCAATCTAGTTGATTAGTATTAGGTTGGTACAAAAATAATGTCGTTTTCTCACATATGTCATTTTTATATATGATTTCTGAATTAATTCATTGATATATATATAGCCATGTTACATGTCATTTTGAAGCGCGTTTTTCGCTCTATCGAATCGTGTTATTCGTTACCGTTCTCAATCTCTTCATTCATTTTTTGCAGGCTTTTCGAAAGCATGGACAAAATTCAAATCCGCACGATTTTCCTGTTCCAGTTCAAACTAGGCCGAAAAGCTGCCGAGACAGCTCGTGATATCAATGATGCGTTTGGCCCAGGAACCACTAACGAACGTGTGGGACAATGGTAGGTTCAAGAAATTTCGCAATGGTGACGAGAGCCTCGAAGATGAAGACGGTCGCGGCCGGCCGACTGCGGTTGATAACGAACATTTGAAAGCCTTAATTGAAGCCGATCCTCGCAAAACCATACGAGAAGTTGCTGTTGAACTCGAGGTCGACTACTCAACAGTCGTTCGCCATTTAAAGCAAATAGGGAAGTCAAAAAAGTTGGATAAAAGGGTGGACGATAATCAAAAAAAAAAAAAAATCGTCAAAAAACGACATTATTTTTGCACCAACCGTGTGCAAGTATGAATTGTCAGTATAACATATAAACGGAGTTACCATTTAAACAGGAGTAAATAGGTGTGCCAACAGCCTAAATACATATTTGGGAACTGATGACAGAAACAGGGTATAGACTCTTGGGGTAATTGGTAATTTTTAATTATGCGTATATATGAAATTCCATACTGCTATTCGGCATAGTCCGTAGGAAGAACATATATTGTGAAAAGAAATTCAAACTCAGATGAAAGAAACACTAGACAAAAATCGTCTACATTGCTTCAAGCCCCCACTGTCGTCTCAAGGTCCTCAAAAACTAAAGATGCATATGCAATATGATTGCTCCTGATCTGGCATCTCGTCTACAGTCACTTTCTTACAGACGTGCCGTCGCTTCCCTCTGTCTTTTTTACAAATACTTTCCGAGTAACTGCTCTAACGATTTATTTTCGCTGGTTCCCAAACTGCATGAATTTAAGCGTGCTACTAGGTTGGCATCTCAGTTCCATCCTTTCTCTGTCGAAACGGTTAAATGTAGCCGTCTCTTCTACTCCAATAGCTTCATATCTCACACTTATCGCCTGTGGAACTCGCTTCCTCTTTCTTACTTCTCTGATAATTATAATCTTCAAATATTCAAATGTAATGTCAATCGACATCTTCAGAGGCCACGTTCTAATTCTCGTCTTCCTCTTCACTCTTTCCTATTACAGGCCTCTTTACTCTTGATTCCACACTCTGTAAAACTTGTGCCTTGCTTGAGGTGAAATGCTTAAAACAACAGAAGATCAATCTCTGATATTTGAGCAGTTTTACCCATAAATAAAGTTTGATTTTAACTAAATATTTTTCATTCTTTTTATAGATACAAATATTTAAGTAAAGGCTCTGTTTCCAATAAACAGTATTAAACAACATTTACCGGCCTGAATGTCCGAGAAATTTTCACAGAAAATGTTTGTCCTCAGACAGGATCCGAACCTGTATCCTATACGCAAACGTCATTTGGCATACGTGCCTTTAACCGATTTGGCGACAGAGGAGCGTTCGGTTAGCAAAGTCGAATTTACTGCCTTTAAACTTCAACCTTCCATGAATCTCTCACGTACATTCATATCTGCTCATGGCGTATCCAAATGTAAACAAATGACGTCACACATTATAAAAAGGACAAAGTCCGACAATTATTTTACGACATTTTTAGGTTTATACATTCTTTTTCACAGAAAATATTCGTCCTCCGACAGGATTCGAACCTGTATCCTACACGGAACCGTCATTTAGCTTCACGTGCCTTTAACCGATTTGGCCACAGATTTGGCTATTGAGGAGGGTTTGGTTAGCAAAGTCGAATTTACCGTATCTGAACTCCAATCTTCAACACAACATTTAACGGCCTGAATGAGAAAAATTTCTCGGGCATTCAGGCCGGTAAATGTTGTTTAATACTGTTTATTATAAACAGAGCATTTACTCAAATATTTGTATCTATAAAAAGAATGTATAAACATAAAAATGTCTTAAAATAATTGTCGGACATTGTCCATTTCATAATATATATATATATATATATATATATATATATATATATATATATATATATATATATATATATATATATATATATAATATTAGTGCTAAATATACATATATATGCAAAATCCACAGGTGCATATACACACATGTATATTTTTGGATAAAAAATTCCGAGAGGGTAGAATCCAGGTAGAACTCAATGTCCAGGACAGAGTAAGGATATAATAAAAAGGCTTAAACACTAATATTCCATGGTCATAATTTATTCCATTGGAATCGTAAATACGATCCAATTAATCAGACTTAAAAATTCAAAAAGAAAACATAAAAAAACCTACTCCGGAAATAAAAATAGAATTTAGAGAAAGTGTATGTATGAGAGTGTGGGACGAATGTTAGTTCATAAGAGAGAGGCAATATAGGATTGAATTTAACAGAGTATATGTATGTGGAAAATGTTTGTATATGGTATAGGTGGATATATGTGTATATATGTGTGCGTATGTATATATATGTATATGTATGTGTATGTGTGTATGTATATGTATATGTATGTGTGTATGTATATATATATATGTTTATGTATATATATATATATATATATATATATATATGTATGTGTGTGTGTGTGTGGTATATACATGTATGTATGTGTGTAGATGTTTGTGTATATGTATGCGTGTGTGTGTCTATGTATATATATGTATATGTATATATATATCTATATATATGTATGTATATGCATGTGTGTATATGTACATATGTATATGTATGTGTGTATATGTATATATATATATATATGGAGGTGTGTGTGTATGTGTATATGTGTATGTGTATATGTATATATGTAGGTGTATTTATTTGTATATCATATGCGCGGTAATTATTAGAAAGCGCTTAGTATCAGATATATTGAATCAGATATGTATATATGTGTGTGTGTATGTATATGTATGTGTGTATTTGTGTGAATATGTGGATATATGTGTATGTGTACATGGATATATGTATGTGTCTATGTAGGTACACGGCGATGTGTATGTATATACGTGTATAAGTTATTGTGTATGTGTGGTTTTGCATGCGTTTTGAACATAAAAATATAGGTCCTCGCCAGATTAGATAATCGTCATATTTATTGTTTATAATATTTGATTTGTAACCTGCAGTCGATATTATTTTTGTCAAATTTTCTCAATTACACAGCGTCCCTTGCAATTTTAATTTCACCCGCCCCATCTTTCTTCCCCACCACTTCTTTCCTTACCTCTCCCTCCTTCTTTAAGATTTGATCGGCCATGGTGTGTGTATGTCACCACGAAATGTATCTTTATTGTATTAGACATCCGACAACAATCATTTCCCCCCCTTCCACTCACACCTAGTTTTATAAAAAAAACCCTCTCTGTTAAATTCAATCCTATATTACCCCTCTCTTATGAACTAACATTTATCCCACACTCACATACTTACACTCTCTCTAAATTCTATTTTTATTTCCGGAGTAGGTTTTTTTCTGTTTTCTTTTTGAATTTGTAGGTCTGATGAATTGGATCGTATTTACGATTCCAATGGAATAAATTATGACCATGGAATATTAGTGTTTAAGCCTTTTTATTATACATACATACATATATATATATATATATATATATATATATATATATATATATATATATATATATGTATATATATATGCGTGTGTGCAAGTATGAATTGTCAGTATAACATATAAACGGAGTTACCATTTAAACAGGAGTAAATAGGTGTGCCAACAGCCTAAATACATAGTTGAGAACTGATGACAGAAACAGGGTATAGACTCTTGGGGACACTCCACTCAGAATTCATCGGTAAAGACTGCAGGTATCTTAGGCTCGATTGGATTAAGCCACATTCGTTTCTTTTAGAGATATTCTTCAGAAACAGAAACACCTATATATATATATATATATATATATATATATATTTGTATATATGTAAAATTTCCCAGAGTTAACCCGTAGAAAAAGACAATATTTATAAATGTAAAAGACAACAGGAAAACCGTAATAGTTGCCGACGCGTTTCGTCCAATGAGACTTTTTCAAGGCAAAAAACGAAATGAATTTATTAAACAATGTAACTAATAATAACAAAACAAAATGTCCTTAGCAACTGGAAGAATTTAGAGAACGCTATTTTCATATTGTTAAACAAGTACTAATTTAAAAAAAACGCATATATGAACACAAAGGAGACCTCACACAAAACAACTTAGCTAATGCACTAGTCATACATAGAAATAAATTCAACCATAATATTGATTTTAAAAATGCTACACTCATAGAAAAAGAAAAGAAGGAAAATCCTCGAGAGTGCCGCCATTGAATATTATCCAACTATTAATCTACGCCCAGGCTTTTTCCCTATTTCACCTTTCTTAACAGAATTAATAGTCTCCTATAGAACAGTATCAAGAAATCAAAAGAAAATGGTTGACTCTGTCAACACAGCAATAAAAACAATATCTCCACGCATGACAATAATTGACGTAATTTTCAGTTTCTATCTATCTATCTATCTATCTATCTATCTATCTATCTATCTATCTATCTATCTATCAGAACGTGTCTATCTATGTATCTATCTATCTATCTATCTATCTATTGCACTGTCTTCATAACTGTCGATCTATCAATCTATCTATCCATCGTAGTGTGTTCATATCTATCTATCTATCTATCTATCTATCTATCTCACTCTCTTCATATATATAAATATATATATATATATATATATATATATATATATATATATATATTAGGTTGGTGCAAAAATAATGACGTAATAATGTCGTTTTTTGACGTTAACAAATACGTCTAAAAACGACATTATTACGTCATTATTTTTGCACCAACCTAATATATATTCTAGTTTCTTTATATCTATTTATCAATCACAGTCTATATCAATCATTCTCTCTCTCTCTTTCTCTCTGTCTCTCTCTGTCTCTCTCTCTCTCTCTCTATATATATATATATATATATATATATATATATATATGTAGTGTATTTGGGCAGCAGATCTTTATTTAAACATATATTGTTGAATATAACAGACAATGACTGTCTATTATGTTTGATCATGAGCCATTCTAAACTCTGCATATTTGTTTTAATTTGGGTTGAAAAGAAAGACAAACATTGTTCAAAATTTGGATATTTTTTTTTATTAAGCTGTTCCTTGATCTAAACTTTCGGCTCACATGAGCCATCTTCAGAGTGGTTATAAAGATATTCACCATCAAAATGATATTCTGTTATGTTGACATAGAAGATTGCTTGTTGACAATAACGGTGACAGAATAGCCGGTCGTAAATCCATCAAGCAGTTCTATGACGTCGTGCCACGTGAGAGAACAAAATCTATCTATCTGTCTGTCTATCTGTCTGTTATCTACCGGAGTTATGAACACTAATGGATATGTCCCAATCCTCTTCAATGCGTTGAACACTATTGTAAATCTTCGTAGCAGTGGTTTACCTACCTCAGGCCGCTGGTGAGTATTGTATTTTCTTGATGTTATAAAAATTTAGAATTTCATTTCCAACCTCCGTTTTTGGTTATTCCTCATTCAGTAACCCATCCTGGGTTACAACACTATGTATGAATGTATGTATGCATGTATGTATGTATGTATGTATCTATCTATCTATCTATCTATCTATCTATCTATCTATCTATCTATCTATCTATCTCAGTCTCTTTATAATCTATCTATCTATCTATCTATCTATCTATCTATCTATCTATCTATCTATCTCAGTCTCTTTATAATCTATCTATCTATCTATCTATCTATCTATCTATCTATCTATCACATTCTGTTTAGTATCTATCTATCTATCTATCTATCTATCTATCTATCTATCTATCTATCTATCTATCACAATCTGTTCAGTATCTATCTATCTATCTATCTATCTATCTATCTATCTATCTATCTATCTATCACATTCTGTTCAGTATCTATCTATCTATCTATCTATCTATCTATCTATCACATTCTGTTCAGTATCTATCTATCTATCTATCTATCTATCCCTGTTTATGTGCTCAGAAAAAGATCCTCTCGTTTTCTGTGTATTTTGAGTTCCTCAGTAACGTTCATATTCTTTACGATTTCCTATACGTATTGTATCAAAATGACAAACTCTATGAGAAATTGTCTCTTTTTCACATGCAAAATTAAATGTATTTGCTCTCTCATCGACAGGCCGTGCGCTTACGAAACTCGTTAAACCCTCCAACCCAACTCTTTCTCCCGTGAAATCTTCTTTCGTTCCTAAAACCATCACCCAGTCTGTTGGCAACGAAAGGCGTCTGTCTACCAGATGAGCTAAACCCATCGACTTACAAATGCAAATCTAATAACCACTAAACATCTCACCCGCCGGTCCTGGCAGTGTGCGTCAGGTGATTCTTTGAAGGTGTTAACGTGTTTAATTGCCAGACACTGTCACCTCACTTGTCGCACGGGAATATATACGACCGCGAGAAATGTCCGGCCGTTATACGCAGCTGGGGGAATTGAAGAGACCACGCGAAATATATCCGTGCTATTAATAATTCATGACGGCTCGAAATTAATTTTATACACAATTTCAGATCACAAGTACCGGCGAAATTGTCTACAGCATTTGAACTTTAAATATTAATAAACATCCCAAACGATAATCTATGTGACTTGGCCTCAACGTAGGTGTCTCCTGTCTCTTTCAACAGTTGAAAAGGGGGAAAGTGTCTGGAAAATCTATGGAAGACGAACGTTACCAAAATTTTTCCTGAAACCCTATTGTGTACAAATATATGCCATTAATGTCAGGTCATTTCCCGGGTGCCACGGGTACCATGTAAAACATCACTGCTTTCTGCGACTAAACGGGTTCGACAAGCAGGCGTTTCTGGTGAGGTGGACTGTTGGACAACCACCAGCATTGAATACAGGACCCGTCAAAGAGAAGATGAAAGTTTTTGTATCAATCACAATGGAGGGGTAGACTGGGCTGCAAAGATTTTTTCTTTTAAATCATATCACACCAAGTGAGCCAATAAAGATTTAAGGCGAAGTTTGCTTCTAGGAGGGAAAAATACCCACCGTTCAGCAGCATTTGCGTTCGATTTCATTTAACTTAGACTATTTCTCTATACACATATCAGTCTATTTCAGTCTTTTCATAATTACTTTTTTTCGAAATACATAAGGGTAGATATTTTGGAATAGACATAGATAGATAGATAGATAGATAGATACATAGATAGATAGATATATAACATTAGGGATAGATAGATAGATAGATATGAACAGGACTAGAGACATAGATATCAGTAGGAATATTTAGATAGATATATAGATAGATATCAGTAGGAATACACACACACACACACACATGTGTATATATATATATATATATATATATATATATATATATATATATATATATATATAGAGAGAGAGAGAGAGAGAGAGAGAGAGGGAGAGAGATTTGAACAGGGATAGATAGTGTTATGGGACCTTAACCATAAGAACATAATGGATTATTCCATACGTAATAAATACAGCGCCTCAAGAGGAAGCAGGGAGTTCAGCCTGAAGTCGGGCGACCGGTTGATCGGCTGATCAGTTGAACTCTCTGCCTACAGGCGGGGAGGAACCCGAACGAGGCTACGCCGAAGGGCGGAGTCTCTTTCGAGGAGGTAAACCGACCCTGAACCCGTTTATACGGGTTCAAAGGGCATATTTTTGTCCGAGAGCACGGGCTCGCAAACCCCACGTTAAACCGGCCTTGTGCCACATGATATCCTAGTGGGGGGGTGACTAAATACCGTTCCGTCTGAAGTCGGGCGACCGGCTGATCGGTTGAACTCTCTGCCTTCGGGCTGGGAGGAACCCGAACGAAGCTACGCCAAAGGGCGCAGACTCTTTCGGGGAGGTAAACCGATCCTGAACCCGTTTATACGCGTTCAAAGGGCATATTTTTGGCTGAGCCCACGGGTTCGGAGATACAACGTTAAACCGGCCTTGTGCCACATGATACCCTTGTGGGGGGTGACTAAATACCGTTCAGTCTGAAGTCTGAGCGAGTCAGTCAGTCAAGTCAGAGGCAGTCCGAAACAGTCATGTTCAGACAATTACTACTAAACCTGATTGTTCGTACTAACACTTTCTACCCCTCTGTATATATTCCTGTTGGTAATATATCTGTGTTATTCCATATCCGTGTTCGAGTTCTCCTCTATTAGTTCTACCTTGGACTATCACCGTGGTACAAGGAACCGGACCATAACAAATACATTATATTGTTATACGTTATCCACACACACACAAATATCTAAGCAAATGCTCTGCTTACAATAAACATAATTCACAAGACTTACAGGTCCGAAAGTCCGAGAAACTTCACAGAAAATATACGCCCTGTGACAGATATGCACTTTCGAGGGAAATCATGGGAGATTTTTATTTTAAAAAACAGTAAAATCGACTTGACTAATCAGACGCTCCTTTGTAGCTAAACTGGTATAGCACGTCGGGTTATATGTCTGTTCCGAGTAGTATACGTGTTCGATACCTGACGGAGGACGCACACTTTCCACTTTCAAGCATGCAAACCTTGCCAATACTGGTTGTTATAAACAGAATCTACTCTTAACATGTGTGCACACACAAATAAAGCATAACAGATAGATAGATAGATAGATAGATAGATATGAACAGGAATAGCTAGATATCAGTAGGGATCGATAGATAGATAGATAGAGAGATAGATATGAGGAGGAACAGATAGATAGATAGATAGATAGATATCAGTAAGGATAGATAGATAGATATTAGTTTGGTGCAAAAATAATGACGTAATAATGTCGTTTTTGACGTATTTTTTAACGTCAAAAAACGACATTATTACGTTATTATTTTTGCACCAACCTAATAGATAGATAGATATCAGTAAGGATAGATAGATAGATAGATAGATAGATAGATAGATAGATAAGAAATGGCTGAACGAAAAAGCATATGAGAAAAAATATTATCACGGAGAGAAAACAGTAAAAGAAAAGCAATTTAGAAGACGATTGCATTTTAATTTTTAAAGTTCAAAGTTGACTGAGAAGCAAGTAGTTGGAAGAGAGTTCCACAATGGAGAAGTGTGAGATAAGAAACTGTTAGCATAGAACTTACGGTTCCGTCTAGCCATATAAATGACGAGCCCTAGCCGCCAATCGAGTACTGCGCTTAAATTCATAAAGTCAAGATTGCATCGAAGACATTTCATCAGAACAAAATTGCTGGAAATATTTAAAGAAACTATTTTTCATAAACACAAGTACTAAAAAAAGTTGCTGAGTCATTAATTTATGTGATTGTATTTTTAAACTTGAGCAAGCTAAGTACTTCATTTCTTTTCCCCTCAAGCAAGGCAATAAAGCCACTAAGACGAAAGGGTTACTGAGTTAGAAAATATTATTAAACAGGAAGAACAATAAGTAAACTGGAATAAAGAAGACAGAAGATAACGATTGACAATGTATTTAAATTTTTTAAAGTTCAAAGTTGACTACGAAGCAAGTGACTCGAAGAGAGTTCCACAAGAGAGAAGTACGAGAGAAGGAACTGTTGTTACGGTTTTTTGGGTGTATATATATGACTAGTGAGACAATCCAAATGACTTAACTTCCTTTATAGTCTACCAATAGAAGTTTAACCAATCAGAAGACGTAGAACATTCTATCCGTCGTGTATAAAGGCGGCCATCTTTGTTTACCCTTCCGGAAAGACCAGTGCCAACTTGACCAGGCGAAGATGACAGAAGGAAGAACTACGCTCTGCTACTTTGCTACAATATCCACTGCGAACCTGAACTATGCTTTCCTACTGTCTCCGAAATATTCACAGCCAATCTCTGGGTTCTATACTCGAAGACGACCGTCATGAATTTGTAACATAGGTTATGAGCCCATATCACGACTATATTTTGACGGGAATGAATCGAGATATGAATTATGGGAGACGAAATTTTTAAGGCTACCTCTGAATACAAAAAAACTCCACGACATCATCCTTTGCAAAGTCGACCAGGAAGGAAATGATGATTTTTATGGAGAGAAATGCGACCGTGTTCGCTGAATTAATACAATTACTGGATGACCGGAGTTTGTCTTTAATAATGAGAGAAGCCAAGGACAATGGAAGGCGAGCTCCACAAATTTTGCGTGAACACTATTTCTCAAAAGGTAAGCCTAAAATTATTGCTTTATATACTGAACTAACCGCATTAAAAAGACGAGAAAATGAATTTGTAACAACTGTTAGCATAGAAAACATGATTCAACAAATTTATATATATATATATATATATATATATATATATATATATATATATATATATATATACATATATTTGTTGAATATATAACGAAATATTTATGGTATGCTATATTTATGGGATAAAGTGCTCAATATCAGAGATAGAGCAATTGTAAATATCAAAGTGAACATTGAAGTCAACACTCAGAGGCGACAGGCTGTTTCATGCTAAATGCATTCATCAGGCCTCAAGATTGTGTTTAGCATGAAACAGTCTATCGCTTTTAGGTGTTGATTTCAATGTTCACAAACACGCACATACACACACATGTATACTCACGCACACACACACACACACATATATATATATATATATATATATATATATATATATATATATATATCATGTCCCTAGCACATACTTCGTTCACAATGTTCACAAACACACACACATACTCACACACACACACACACACACACATATATATATATATATATATATATATATATATATATATATATATATATATATATATATCATGTCCCTAGCACATACTTCGTACACATAGGCACAACACTCTCACGTAGGTTCACATACCACGATAATGACACCAGCGCCATAAAAAATCATCTCGTAACAACACACTGCGCCACTAGTAATACATACAAATCATCCGAAAAAAAAATTAACCACAGCGAAATCCTCTATAAAAATGAATGCAAAAAAACGATTACAAATTCTTTAAGCCATCCTAATTAAAAGCCAAAATCCCAACATAAATAAAATAGCATTTAATACTGCCGGAAACATCTTAAAAATATGTAATAACTAATCGTCCTAATCATGAACACTAGCCCCTCCTTATTAATAAAGAACTAATCCAACCACATTGTCTAAATAGCCAAAATATTATCTATAAAACTAAAATAATAAGCAGCCTATTTCAAATCAAAACATACAGCCATAATGATGGTTGGCGATAAACAAAAGCGCACAGCTAAACAGTATTGGTCCTATGTCATCAACTGTGATCCAAATATATATATATATATATATATGTATTTGTGAGAAAGCAAGAAAACACAGAAAAAAAGATTAGTAAACAGTAAAGTGCCGTAGTCTTTAACAACAAATGCCCTAATAATGACATGCCGCTGGAATATATATTAGGTTGGTACAAAAATAATGTCGTTTTCTCACATATGTTACTATGTGGGAAAACGACATTATTTTTGCACCAACCTAATATATATATATATATATATATATATATATATATATATATATATAATCCATAAATGCTAATGGTCAAACTTAATTCATAAAGCAGAAGTAACAGATATTAATGACCAAAGTAAAAGGTACATAGGGCGTATGGAAGGTACTTCCAAAAGGTAGATGATACAATCATATGAAGTCATTTAAGCTAGCAAATCTAGTGTACTCTATCAAAGGAGTTGACCATATTTGGAATTTCAAAAAAAAAAAAAAAAAAACAACGATCAGATTGTTATGTGGAAATTTTTAAAAAAGACAAAGTTTTACAAAAATCACAACCATATTTTCAACTAGTGACAACAGGAAAATTAGCGATTAAAACATTTGAAACCAGAAGTCTAAACCAGAAGTCCTTGCTTACATAATAGAAAATTTTCTGTACTGCATATGGGGCTACATAATTTGAGCCACTACGAATACATTTACAATATACTTGCTTTCTTCTTCTTCTTCTTCTTCTAACATCGTACCTTTATTTATTCTTGAAAATAATAATGTAGCACTCTTTAGCATTTTCTTAAAATTAAAAAAAGCGTTCGCTGGTAATTTGATGAAAACCGCCTGAGGATGCCGTAAGGTTGGAACCAAGGTAGCGAATTCAACTGATCTTCTGATTTTTTTAAGTATATATATATATATATATATATATATATATATATATATATATGAAGAAATATGGTTCTAATGTATGCTATATTTATGGAATAAAGTGCTCAATATCATAGATAGAGCGTATGTAAATATAAATATAAAAGTGAACATTGAAGTCAACACTCAGAGGCGACAGTGTTCACTTATATATATATATATATATATATATATATATATATATATATATATATAGTTGCGTTGATGTGAGTGTGTGACCCTGGGTTACACGCCCTTTCTGAAAATCACATAGGGGTGAAACCCAGGGTCACAAACTCACACCAATCGAACTAATAATGCTAACTCTATCACTGAGATTGAGCACTTCCCAATAATATAATATGTAAATAGTATATATTAACATTGCACACACACACACACACACACACATATATATATATATATATATATATATATTATGAAGAAATATACTTTTATGGTGTGCTATATTATGGGATAAAGTGCTCAATATCAGAGGTAGAGCGTATGGGTATGTAATGTAAATATAAAAGTGAATATTGAAGTCAACAGTCAGAGGCGACAGGTTGTTTCATGCCGGATTTCGTCTAGCATGAAACATGCACATTATATATATATATATAATTATTTATTTAAAAATATGATTCAAAATAAATAATTATATTTATGCTCTACTTTTGTAACGAGCACTATTTTTTTTAAAATAATAATAAAAATACTAAAGAACTTTGGATTATTTACCTAACCATTTCTTTCCTATTTTCTATATATTTTCACACACACACACACACACACACACACACACACACACACACACACACACACACACACACACACACATATATATATATATATATATATATATATATATATATATATATGTAAAAGACCTGAGTGTAAGATTTCACCGTGAAAACATTAATTTAAAACAGGGCTCAGTACAAATGTAAAGCCGTAAATATTTATTTATTATGCAGTGCTACATTAGAACATGCACATACCAAGCGAATTTTTTTGGGGAAAAATTTCGCTTGAAGATAGAACAGAGCTTACTTTAACTCAATTTAATTCAAATAATTATATTGAAGTTTTCGTTTCTTGTTTTGAAACATGAGACCTCTTATGTAGCGTGTTGGAATCATATTTTTAAATAAATAATTATATTTATGCTCTACTTTTGTATCGAGCACTATTTTTTGAAAATAATAACAAAAATACTAAAGAACTTTGGATTATTTACCTAACCAGTTCTTTCCTATTGTCTATATATTCTTCACACACACACACACACACACACACACACACACACACACACACTCACACACACACACATATATATATATATATATATATTATTTTTAGTGGATAATTACCAACAAGAAATGAAATTTAATTTCGGTGTGACAGAGTTAAATTAAAAAGGATATTTTTACTTGTAACATTTTCTTTGATGAAGTACATCATAAAGCAAAACTCGTCGGCTGAGTAAAATTTTACAATTTTACTTTTTATCTTTAGTCATATATATATATATATATGCATGCATATATACAGACACATGCACGGCCATGTTTCTCTATATTTAGCATCGTAATCAGTTTATTTGTGTAACTGATTGCCAAGCCAATGTGCAATGTTAAATTAGCTTTCATGGTGAATTCGCAAACACCTAAATCACTAAAATATCCTAAATAATTTGTTTTTTGTACTTTCTTTGCAAACGTTTTATCTAAACGCAAATTGCTCTTAAAAAAAGTCAGTGAGAAAGATAAAATAAATAAATAAATTTTGATATTTCTTTTTATTTTTAACCAATAAAAGCTCTATTTCCTTTTAAATAAATCTTTCCAATTGCTACGAGGCAGTGAAGGAACAGCTGGTCTCATTAAATTATTCCCTTACGAAATAAGGTTTCAGGGAAATCGAATAATTTAGAGTCTTTTTGGAGATGGAAATCGTCTGTTTCTTAAGAGAGAAGTTATTTTAATCGAACCGAACAGAGAAAGTGGTCGATTAATATTTAGGAATCCTTCTACTCGGGTTTTTGTTAAATGTCAAAATACGGAGACTCGGGATTCTATACAATTGAACATAAAATATTATTGTGGGACTGCTCGTAATTCGGACGTTTAGGATAATCCCACGATTTTCATTGAAAGAATAAAATGCAGTAGAAAGACAACGTAATATCAACAACTAATTAATTTAATATAACCAACTACTTGTATTCTTGTCGTTATCGTGTTACAAAGCACCGCTAGTGTCTTAAATGAATCGACCAACACCACCATCACCAATCGAAGGATTCGGAAGTAGTCCACACCAACCTTGTCCGATGTGAAAGAAAGAGAGAAGCTTAGTGTCGCCGCTACGAGTAGAGTTGCAACAAAAAAACAGAAAGACAAATTTATGACGACTGGGACATACCCATTAGTGTTCATAGCTACGTTATATAACAGACCAGGAAAGAAATATTTAAACGGCGATAGCTAAGTGTACCAGAAACTGTGGATTACGGTAATCCAGGCCGGGTGCAAGGGTTTCTCCCCGGCAATATATGATACGGGGACCTACACTCTACGATATCGCAATTTTCATATTTTAAGAATCTAATATAACCAACTTCTTGTATTCTTGTCGTTATATTAAAATTTATAAAGATTTGCGAAGAGTGTCGGTCAGGAAACTCGATTTCCTAAAAAGTTTCTTTTAAGAAAAATCTTTATAAATTTCAAGCGAAAACAGTACTAGCTGCTGTGTCAATGAATGCCAAATGTTTCCTTGTAGGGAAACGGCTATTATTACTGTTACCATCATATGTGCATTAAACTTTCTTCCCACATATATAACTTTATTTTTTATCAGACTATTTATACAGTCATAAATATTGTGCATTTTAACTTGGTCAATAGTTATCGGGTTTCGTATAATTATAATTTATAACGATCCTCGATATGTGAAGAGTGTCGATCGGAAAACAGGTGCCTCTGATTTGCTTTGTAATTAGCAAACCCTGATTTAAACACCTGAATAAGGTAACAGTTGGGTTACACCATGTTGTAACGTAGAAAGGGTTACTAAATAAGGAAGAACCAAAATGGAGTTTGGAAATGAAATGGTAATCTTTATATCAACAAAATACAATACTCGCCAGCGGCATGAAGTAGGTAACCCACTGCTTGTGGTGGACTACTTACCCCCACTTACAATAGTGTCAAACGTATTTATGAGGATTGGGACATATCCATTAGTGTTCATAGGTACGGTATAACACACCAGGAAAGAAATATTTAAATGGCGATAACTTAGCGTACCACAAAAAGTGGATTACGGTAATTTAGGGTCGGTGCAAGGGTTTCTCCTCCGTAATCTATGATACCGGGCCCTACACTATTACATCTCAATTTTCATAAGGTAGTATTGTAAGAATCCTTCTACTCGGGTTTTTGTTAAATGTCAAAATACGGAGACTCGGGATTCTATACAATTGAACATAAAATATTGTTGTGGGACTGCTAGTAATCCCACGATTTTCAGTGAAAGAATAAAATCCAGTAGAAAAAGACAACGTAATATCAACAACTAAACATTAATTTAATATAGCCAACTTCTTGTATTCTTGTCGCTATCGTGTTTCAAAGCACCGCTAGTGTCTTAAATGAATACAATTACAAGAATACAAAGTCTGTCTATATTTCTGAGATGAGGTATTATGTACAGTATTTACATTATGCGGACCATTTTCCTCATCTTTGTCGCCAAATTTGTCACAACGTTTCGGCCGTTGTACGCTCCGGCCTTCTTCAGGTGGTTGGAATTTCGAACTGAACCCTTTATTTCGATCCCTGGGGTAGACTGTTCTAGTTCCACGTGCCATGTTTGATGGATGTCAGTTATCAGTTATATCCTGCTAATTTTCCCTCTGAAAGTTATCCACTGCCTTAACCGGGTATTGAACTCACACTCTTTGGGTTTGTCACTGGATCTAACCAACGCCTTTATCCACTGTGCCATGTGTCCTTGAGGAATAAAGGGTTCAGTTCGAAATTCCAACCACCTGAAGAAGGCCGGAGCGTACAACGGCCGGAACGTTGTGACAAATATGGTGACAAAGATGAGGACAATGGTCCGCATAATGTAAATACAATAAGAATACAAGTTGTAGAATATTGGTTAGCTTGCCAGTGGTCTAACACACAAGCAGGCAAGTGTAGCCAAAGCTAAAACTGACTTGAGTCATTTCATGGAGAAATATATAGGTGAATAAAGACCACTCATGCAAATGTATTGGGCAGGTCCATTCTAGCAAAACGGACCAACCTAACTGGCGTATTAGGCACTCTCTTATAAAATGAGGTAAAATCAGCTGACTTGCTTTACAAGGAAACAGAAAAAGGCAGCCATGTTGGCAGGTAAGTCACTTGACTTCTACAATAGATTAGAAAGTAATGTCATTTTGTTTTGGTTTTAATAAAGTCCTGGATTAAAATATAAATTGTACTTGTGTACGTATGTGATAAACGATGAAATGTGCGTTTATGTTAAAGGGTCAAGTACGCGTGTGCGTGTTTAATAGTAAAAAGAATACCAAAGAGAGTTAGCATTAGGTTCTTACTGTGAACTGTTTCCCTAGACTGAAGGGTCTCTTTGTAGTTCGTCAGCGCTAACGCTTTTTGCATGTAGACATGAATGAAGAACATCGGTGAGAGTGACGTGGACCTTGGTGACACCTGTGCGTATCCTGTTTGGGGTCGGTTTCGTGTGTTTTATACATTTTTTCGTAGGAATATAGGTTCCAGAATTAAATTATTTATTTCTTCCTAATTGGCTCTAAAATGTCACGTGATATGTCTTCCCCTACATCCGCACGATATTTTGGCGGTATCTACGTAAATCATGATGACTAATAAAACAACTTTTCTGATTTGTATACTATGGTTTTATTAATGTGTTTTAAGATGTAAGCACTTATTGAGTTTTATTCGTGTAAATATTGTATTTGATATTTTAGTAGACACGGCAAAAACATATTAGGTTGGTGCAAAAATAGTGTCGTTTTCTCACATAGTAACATATGTGAGAAAACGATATTATTTTTGCACCAACCTAATATAAATTTTTAACTATATCTAACTGCATTCTTCAGGACATGGGCAATCAGGGCTCACCACAATTACCTATCTTCTGTAGCACTGAGTAAATTTTGTGAATTTACGACCTCTGCTTAATCCTGTTCGTCCAACAATTTCCGCAACATCTATAGGTAGGTTATGCGCCGTTTACCTGTGTTCGACTTTCCTTCGATCAGTACTGAGAGTATGCAAATTTTCAATACTTCATTATGCGCACAAGAAGGTATAAAACTCTTCTTTGGGTGTTAAGCAAAAGATTGTACATCATTCACTACCATATAGGAGGACTGATATTACATAAGAGTTCAGTACTCTTTTTTTTGTTTCTCTTGCTTCAAATCTCTTCTACATCTGTGAGGAGATTCTCCAGCATTCACTACCATATAGGAGGACTGATATTACATAACAGTTCAATAATTATTTTTTTCTCTTGCTTTAAGTCTCTTCTTCATCTGTGAGGAGATTGTCCAGTATTCACTGCCATATAGAAGGACTGATATTACATAACAGTTCAGTACTCTTTTCTTTGTTTCTCCTGCTTCAAGTCTCTTCTTCATCTGTGATGAGATTGTCCAGCATTCACTGCCATATAGGAGGACTGATATTACATAAGAGGCCAGTACTCTTTTTTGTTTCTCTTGCTTCAAATCTCTTCTTCATCTGTGAGTAGATTTTACGATCTTCACTGCCATATAGGAGGACTGATATTACATAACAGTTCAGTACTTTTTTCTTTGTTTCTTTTCCTTCAAGTCTCTTCTTCATCTCTGACAAGATTGTACATCATTCACCGCCATATAGGAGGACTGATATTACATATCAGTTCTGTACTCTTTTCTTTGTTTCTCTTGCTTCAAATCTCTTCTACATCTGTGAGGAGATTTTCCAGCATTCACTGCCATATAGGAGGACTGATATTACATAACAGTTCAGTACTCTTTTCTTTGTTTCTCTTGCTTCAAGTCTCTTCTTCATCTGTGAGGAGATTGTCCAGCATTCACTGCCATATAGGAGAACTGATATTACATAACATTTCAATACTCTTTTCTTTGTTTCTCTTGCTTCAAGTCACTTCTTCATCTGTGAGGAAATTTTTCAGCATTCACTGACATATAGGAGGAATGATATTACAGAACAGTTCAGCAATCTTTTCTTTGTTTCTCTTGCTTCAAGTCACTTCTTCATCTGTGAGGAGATTTTCCAATCTTCACTGACATATAGGGGGACTGATATTTCATAAAGATAGTTGGTGTGGAATCCTGGATTCAATCTTTTTCAACTTAGCTAGCCACGATTACTGACTGAAACTTAACAATCTGTCTTATCTTGAACTTAGCTAACCATAATTACTGATCTAAACATATAACTGTCTTCCTTATACAAATACTACACATTCTTACTTACCATTCTTACTACAGCCATAATATTACATACAAGTCTCTATGAATCCTAACTGGTCCCCAAAGAGGGAAACAATATTTATTTTTATATAATACAAAAATGTGGCACAGGCCTAAAATGTAGGTAAGGGGTATGTTGATCTTCAGTCTATCTTATCTTAAACTTAGCTAGCCACGATTACTGACCCAAAAATATCACACTGTTCCTTACACCCAAACTACACATTTTTTTTACCATTATTACTACAGCTAGCATAATTCCTCAAAGTGTTTATGAAGTCCTAACAAGTTCTCATATAAACAATTTGTCTGTGTAGGGTGTGGAATAAAAATAATATTTAAAAATGAAATCTAAACATATAGAAGAAATTTCACAGAAACTTGGATACCATGTCATAACCAATAACATTGCAGATTCTTCTTTGAATTTTGTCAGCTATCCTTAAATATATAGCAAGAGTTCCAGATCAGATGTTGCAGCAATATTCAAAGCAAGAACATATAAATATAAAAAAATTCTGTCGCGAAAATTCTCTAGCACGACACAATACGTCAATTTTCCTCGCCGCAGACGTAGCAATTCATTGAATCTACTCTTTCCATTTCCTGTCTGCGGAAATGATTTGTCCGAGAAGACGCAGTGATTCACTCTCGTACATCCCGAGATTTCATTCGTTATTAGTACATTTCTCTTCAGCCTGATATTTTTAAAACTTTGTTTGGAGAATCGAGTATAAGTCTACCTATAATAGTCTTTCGGGTGCGAAATCCAGTCACTTTTAATATCTTAGTTCTTACTGGAAAAAATCTTGTAGCCCCAGGAAGATATTCTATATACACTAGCGTTTCCAAAAGTGTTGGCTCAGGTCCATAAAATGATCAAATATATATACATATATATATATGTATATTAATAAAAAGAAAGAACAGTAAGATATATAATCCGGTGTTCTTATAGATATTTTTATTTTTACAAAATAGTGCTCAATGTAAATTTACAGAGCATTAATATTATAAGTTAAAAGACTTAAAATATGGTTTTTCGCTACACAGTTCCAACCATGTTTCAAAAATGGAAGCGAAAAGCCCCGAATTTAATTTTGTACTTAAATTAAATTAAAGACATTAGTTCCATTTCATTAGCGAAAAACCATATTTTAAGTCTATTAACTTATTATATATATATATATATATATATATATATATATATATATATATATATATATATATATTATAAGTTAATAGACTTAAAATATGTATTTAAATAAGTATTTATATATATATATATATATATTATAAGTTAATAGACTTAAAATATGTATTTAAATAAGTATTTATATATATATATATATATATATATATATATATATATATATATATATATATATATAGAGAGAGAGAGAGAGAGAGAGATAGATAACTATACTCGTTTCAAAAAACCCTTGAATTTTTGATTTGCAAATAATTAAATCAATTTCGAGGGAAAAAAATGTTTTAAAAAAAGAAAGATCTAGAAACATGAAAGTCTGTCGAAAAAATCGCACAGATACGGGTTTAATGCCCAAAGAATAAAACCCGATACGAGTAAACAACTAACTAATAAAAGAGCTCAATACAACGGTATAACAGACCTAGATAAACCTAGTGAGCTAGACAAACCTATCTAGGTTTCACCTAAGCGGATCGTCAGGGAATTATATATATATATATATATATATATATATATATATATTGATACATGTTTCATTAAATAATATAGACAAGTATTGTCTGTTTTAAGTTCCTTTCATATTGTCTGATAAGCTTAATAACAAACGAAAGGAAATCACCATATTGATACATGTTTAAATCCTATCTAAGCTTTCGGCTTACATAAGCCATTATCAAAGATGACAATTACATTTCAATATATAAAACAATACACGGACAAGACAATAATGGTAATCTGTTTTTCTTCTATGAAAAATTTCAAAGCAACGAAAACTCGTGTATACGAGGCGCTGAAGCGAAAATCGGATCGCAGCTCGTGACGTCACACATGACCACGCGAGAGTGAAAAGTAAGTATGGGATGCTTTGGTATAAACCAGTGGCTTTTTTTTTTATCAATTATAGGCATTTAAGAATATTTGTGTAAATTTCATAGTTTATTTTTTTTCAGGTTAGGTTTCAACTGTTTTACGTATATAACTTCAAGTGTTTTTAGTTTTTGTTTATTGTTTTCATGTTCAAGTATTAAGTTGTTTTCAACAAGGATTTTCCGGAATTGTGTACGCGGCCAGGCATGTTGTTTTAAATGCCTAAAGATGCTAGAGTTATCATTCAAATGTAGAGTCAAGCTTCGTGAAAACGAGTTTGTGGTGCGACCAACTTAAATATATACACACACACACACACACACACATATATATATATATATATAGTTAAGTAATGAAAATCTTGGTAATCCGTATGGATAATTCCAAGGAGGATGAAATCCTGAGAGCTCAATGTTAAATCCAGGGCGATTTAATTTAATGGTCCATGGTTATAATTTACTTCCACTGGGAGTTTCTTCTTAAGACAGGTTTCGTTGACTAATTTTGACATATTGTCTACTAAATCTCTATAGGATTCTTTCATATTCATAACCATGAACACTAAAGGAGTTACCTAATTAACAATATATTGATGATGTCATTATACTATGTCGAAAGTACTTGGATAATAAAATAAAATATGAATCAACACAACGTTTTCCTCTCGTCCTTCAATAATCACACAAAAAAGCTTATCCCTGAAGATGAAAGGACTCTATTGAGAATAAGTAGACAGAACACGTCAATATATATATATATATATATATATATATATATATATATATATATATATATATATATATATATATATATATGGTGTATTGAGTAAATTTTCGCCCTTTTATATTTTTAATTTCGCGAATGCGCTATGTTAGTATTTGATTTTGTCGACCATGTAGTATAGTAGGGTCTATTAGGCACTGTGTTATGCCATAGTACCTATTCTATTGCAATAGACTCTCCCACACATAATAAGTAGTAGTAGTAGCGGTCGCCAGTTCGGCTCAGGGGTGTTGAGCGAGTCAGTCGATATTGGACATTGAAGTACCAACCACCACAACTAGATTGCTGCGTCATTAACTCTTATTTCCAAGTTCCTAACGTTTTGTACGTCGAACCTAATTTAGGACGACTTATTGAAATACAAGCCTCCACTGTGAAAATTACTCTACAACACAAAAAGAAAAATGACGCCATGACGCAACTCACTCCGTCAGAAATTTGGAAAAGGCTTGCTGTATTTCTTGGCATTCACACCGGAAGCTCCAATGTGAACATTTCGGAGTGTTTGGGTGTCAATCTGTGGAGATTGGGAAAGAATTGAATGAGC
Source organism: Acanthosepion lycidas (assembly GCA_963932145.1). Lineage (NCBI taxonomy): Eukaryota > Metazoa > Mollusca > Cephalopoda > Sepiida > Sepiidae > Acanthosepion > Acanthosepion lycidas. The sequence goes on from OZ010615.1 coordinate 61,346,566, forward strand.
CCAATGGTGATTACGAAGGTGTTTGGAGAGATCACTAGTGATAGCGACGTTATACACCCATTCATCATCCCACATGGCCCAGACTCGAAGCAGAAGCTTACATCAAATGCCTTGAGGAGCTAGCGCTGCCCTGGGACAAGGGTGTCTGGCTGTAGGACACTGCACATGTTACACAAGCTAGATAATCTAGTAGTGGCTGTCAGATACTTTCTGCAACTACTTCACCCCTTACATTTTTCAAAAAAATCCCCAGACTGCAGCCCCCCCCCAGCTTGATTCGTATGTGTAGGCGCAATTGAACGAGAGAAAAAAAAAAACGGAAACAAAATAAAAACGGCAAAGATGAACTGAAGGCAAACATTATGTCAGCATTCACTAATTTAAAAAAAAAGGAGACCGTCCAGGAGATTCTGTCGTCTGGAGGCCGTGCTTGTAGCTAATGGCTATTTTCGTGAATAAATTTACTCTTGGCGATCACCTCTTACATTTAGCCACCTAACTCCCCAGACTGTAACGCCATTGATTATTATGTGTGGGGCACGTCTGAGCGAGACATCAAACCCTTGTGACACCAAAGATGAACAGAAGACAAGGATTTGGGCAGAATTCACCAAATTAAAAAAAAGAGACCATCCAGAAGTGTTGCCGAAGATTCCGAAGTTATGTTGAGCCAATGGCGATTTTTTAAAAAATAAATTTAATCTTTAGTATTTCGATATATCTTTGTGTAATTTTGGTAAATATATCAAGTGAAATGAGATGTCAATATTATTTTCATTTTAGCGTCATTTAAAAGACAATTTATACATTGCACTCTGTGCACAATTATTTGATGTTTAATAACATTCTTTTATTCTTTGCGTGTCTGGACCTTGCAAACTTGAAAAAAAAAAGAGAGAAATACAAATTATTTATCTGAGAAGGTAAATCCATGATAAAATATACCAGTTTCGATGTAGGAATTTTTCCATCTTATTGATATGAGTGTTAGATGCAATGGCATCTGACGATAAAATACATCAGGTAAAAAGAAGGGTTATCCTGATTTTAAAATTACACTGCCTAACGTCCATTCCAAATCATGGAAAAGACTTCACGAGGTCATATCCGGAGCCGTTCTGGCAATCCCTGCCAAGACAGCTGTACCAAGCTGTATTAGGTACTTGTTTTTCTGTGGACAACATCGGTGACATGGACAGTGGAGAGGAGAAATATCCTGCATCGTCAATTGCCGATCTCTCATAAAACAAACAAATAAAAAACCTGACAAGGCGTGCTCCGTGGAGAGGATACTCACTGCGACGGCAAAACACGGGAAGCGACAGTCTACTGATGCGAGGATTCCGAAGCTTCTTCTGTGCAGGTCATTGGCTCGAGGGCGGCATCATTTTCGCTTCAATGACGTCTGAAAAAGGGACATGGACATCGAGAGGTAAGTAGCCGTCACCAACGCTGGAGACTCGATTCACACCTAGAACCGGTGCGAGGGGAGGAGAAACGGAGGTTTGCCGCCGAGGAGACGCGTGCTCGAAGGAAAGAAATCGATTCGGTGAAATAGGGAAGAATCGTTTTAACATGCCTTCGTTGAAATTGTGATTCTCTCCTTTCTGGCTCTGTACACCGATAACTAGTTCTACACCGCCATCAGCTGCTGAAGCTTAACGTTTTGGGCGCAGATCCAGGGGGTCTTTCCCAACCAACCGATGCCACACATACACATCCGGCAGCAATACCTCCGATCAGGATATAGAAGGTTTTCAGGCGCGTAGTGCCACGTCTTAATTGCTATTGTTCTCAGGTTCGCCTTGATCCGCACATGTCAGGGTACCATCTCTGGCCAAATAGTGAACCTCCAAATAAAAATAACACTATAAAAGCACATTTTATAGTAAAAATATCAAAACTTACCGATAATACCTACTTATAGTAAAATAAGCAACAATATATTTTTAAAGCAAAATGACCAACAATACATTTTATAGTAGAATTACCAACAATATCTGTCTATATCTCTGAGATGAGGTATTATAATTATTTGCATCATTTACATTATTTGGATTGTTATCCTCATTTTCACCGCCATTATTCACAACGTTTCGGCCTCTATATCTTTGAGATGAGGTATTATGATTACTTGCATTATTTACATTATTCGGACTGTTATCCTAATCTTCATTTCCACATTCATAACGTTTCGGCCTCTATATCTCTGAGATGAGGTATTATGATTACTTGCATTATTTGCATTATTCGGACTGATATCCTCATCTTCATTATCATATTCACAAAGTTTTAGCCGTTGTACGCTCCGGCCTTCATGTCTATGTATCTCTATATATTTGTCGATCTCTGTTGGCTGCGGTATCATGATTACTTGCATTATTTACATTATTCGGACTGTTCGTTCCTCATTTTCCTTGCCATATTTACAACATTTCGGCCTCTATATCACTGAGATGAGGCATTATAATTACTTACATTATTTACATTATTCGAGCTGCTATCCGCATTTTCAATGCCATGTACACAATGTTTCGGCCGTTGTAAGCTCCGGCCTTCTTTATGTGATTGGTGATGGTCCAGTGGATAAAGACGTTGGTTAGATCCAATTATTAGACCCAAAGAGCTGTGTGTTCAATACCAGGCCACAGCAGAGGCATGGCACGTGGAACTAGAACAATCCACCTCGGTGGAGGAAATAAATGGTCTGGTTCGAAATCCCAATAACCTGAAGAAGGCTGGAGCATACAACGGCCAAAACATTGTGGATATGGCATTGAAGAGGGGATAACAATCCTAATAATGTAAATAATGCAAGGTATCAGCTATACATTTTATATGAAAATGAGCAAGATTGCATTTATCTGTTGCTTGTAACTACACAGCATTTCGCTTTTGTTCATCACCACTTGTCTTGGTAAAATCACATGACGAATCACGTCGACAAGGACTAAATAATATTTTTCTATTGTTTATTTTATTCAATTTTTCTTCTCTACAGATATATTCTAAGAACTTTCGCACATTGTCGATGTAGAATTTTTTTGGGCACACTACATCTCTTTAAAAATACATTAAAATGAAATATTCTTCTATTTTTTTCAAAGTAAAAGATAAAATTAACTAGAGTATATTTGTTTTTATTTCTCAGTCTTTCTCCAGGCTCCTTTTATTGCTAAACTTCAAATTTAGATCCGTCTGTTAACAATATATTTTTTCTAAATTATGAATGTTTTGTATGAGAAACATTATATTTTGTTTTTACAATTTATCCCTCAGTAGTAGCTTGCATTTTTTTCAGATCAAGTGTGTCATGAAAAAGAAGTCTGTCATCTGATTTTGCAAAGATATGCTCTGCCATCTTGTCTAACGAAAATTGAATAAAAAACAACCTTTCAACAAGACAACTATAAAAAAACACTGTTCAAAATTATGTCAAAATTATATCGAGTCAAAAAAGCAACAAAATTTTATAAATTAAGGCTGGTCTGCCTCAATCTCCTGACATTTCTCCGAAGAGAATACCCAACGCGTGAGCGTGAGCTTTTTCAGTGCTTAAAAATAAAACATTAAGCAAAACAAAATAAAAAAATGAATATTATTTTAATCGATTCCTTTGGCCTATTTCAAAATTATAGTTTTCAGGTATGCCACAGGCAAATATTTAGGGCCCGCGCTTATTTTTATAAAAAATAAACCCCTTAAAATGAGATATATTTATATTTTTTAAAAGTAAAAGATAAAATTTCAATACCGACATTGTATTTACTTTTATTTCTCAGTCTTTCTCCAGGTTCCTAAAGTTCAAAGTAGGATTGGTAAAAGGAGAATGTGAGAAACAGTTCCAGACAAAGACAGAAATGGTGAATTTACGGTTCCAACAATTAAAGATGGTGCTGGCTCTGTTATGATGTGGGGGTGTTTTTGATGGAAAGAGACATGGAAATTTGATTCAGGTCAAGGGAATCATGAAAATGTTTTAAAAGACATGCTATATCATTTGATTTACGCACAATTGGGAAAAAAATCACCTTTCAACGTGACAACGATCCAAAACACTTTTCTAAATTATGTCTAACTTACCTCGAGTCGAAATAAAGGAACACAATTTTGAAAATTATGATTAGTCTGACTCAAATTCTATCGTCTTCCTCATAGAATTAGTATGGTATGAATTTGATAAAAATGACGTCTGAAAGAGTGACGGTGAGCTTTTTAAGTGGTTGAAGATTGCTTGGGAAAGTCGGACGTCTACTTTTTGCCAAAAACTGCTGGAAAGCGTGCCAATAATTTGCAAAGTAGTAATTAAGTTTTATTTTTCAGCCTTTCTCTAGATTCCGCTTACAACTAAGAATTTCAAATTTGGTTTTATCCGTCCAGAATACATTTGACTAGATTATTTTGTATGAGAATCATTATATTTTGTTTTCCCGATTAACCTCTCAGTGGGCCTTTTCAGATTACGTTAAAAGAGATGAGATTTGATTCAGTTCAAGGGGTTCCTGTAAATAGAACAATATCATTCAATTTCTCGAAGACATAACTGGAAAAAATCCCCTTTCAATAAGACAACGATCAAAAACTCTCTTTTCAATTGAATTAGTATGGAATGAAGTTAGGAATATCAGATAGAATCCCCGACATGCGTGAGCGTCTTTTTCCAGGGATTGAAGAATAAAATGAAAGTCTGCCAAGAATTTGTAATGTAGTAATTTAGGCAGATGGCGGTTTTATTGACGAAGAGAAAATATGATGCTGTTGTATGGTATTTCTTATAATGAAGTGCTTATTTTTGTCAAAATAAAAGCACCGTAGTTAGTGAAATTTTATCATTTACTTAAAAATACAAAAAATATTTCGTTTTAAGGTGTTTTTTAAGCAATGCAGGGTATCCCCAAATTTTTTCCGTAGGGCAGATTTTATAGTTTATTTCAAATATCCATGTCTAAACATCCGGCTATATTGAAAAATATAACCGATTATTTCCTTTAATCTACGGCCTGATGATAGCTAATTATTCTCTCTGTAAAATTATTGCACACGCCTACGATAAACCGATATTTACTTCCTGTGCTTTGAGCGAGAAGAAGGCTAAACTCTCAACAATAATTTCCCCACTGATTACCAGAAATTTCTTTCTGCTTCTACTTTGCTTCAAATTCACACATTATCGTTCAATTCCGCTTTACATTGAGTTTGCGACAATATTTTGTTTCAGCCATGAAGCGCACGTCACTGTCTTCCCCCAAATCAAAGCATGCCGACGTCTCATCAAAGCAATGGTCAAAAATTAGAGATTATATTTCTCTGCTAATGACGCAGCAGCTTATTGTTCTGATGAAGAAAAAAAAATCTGTCGTCTGATTGCTCACTAATAAGATATGCTTTATCATATCCGCCATTGTCAAAAAAGAAAAAAGAAAAAAGAAAGAAACAAAACACTCATTCAGCCAATCATTAGTAACGAAAACAGTGACGTCACGCAAGAATGTTCATCATAATGGTGTGGGTCGTATGGCAATTAGCAGACAGGAACTGATCGGAAATTGAAGGATGTTGATTGTTCTATCTTACCGGAAGTGCGTTTGAAAGTAAAATAACCGTCTATATTTTTTTAGATGAAGCATTGTAATTATTTACACGATTTACATTATTCGGACTGTTGTCCTCATCTTTATTGCCATATTCACGGAGTTTCGGCCGTTGTACGCTCCAGCCTTCTTCAGGATCTGTCTATATTTCTGAGATGAGGTATTGTAATTATTTACATTATTTACATAGTTCGGACTGTTGTCATCCTCTTCGTCACCATATTCACGATGTTTCGGCCGTTGTACCCTCTGGCCTTCTTCAGGATCCGTCTATATTTCTGAGATGAGGTATTTTAATTATTTACACTATTTACATTGCTCGCACGGTTGTTTTCATCTTTATTACCGTATTCACAACGTTTCGGCCGTTGTACACTCCGGTCTTCTTCATGATCAGCTTATACGTTGTACTCTGAGGCCTTCTTCGGGTTTTGTTTATATTTCTGAGATGAGGTATTGTCATTATTTACACTATTTAAAATAATCAGGCATAAGTTACAGTACCTCCTCTCAGAAATATAGACAGATCCTGGAAAAGGCCTGAAAATATAACGTTCCAAAATGTAAATTGGGTCTCTTGGAAAATTTTATCCTAAATAAGATACCTTAGAAGCCTAATGCAAAGCTAAACTAACGCATCGTATATAATATATAAAACGGAAGCTGCGGCCAGTGACCGACAGTCACCCAAACAAATTCAGTCAGTTCAATGCCGTACGTGATCAGGTCTCTTTTGATTCATGACTGACTATAGTTTCCCACAGTAAGTTACCGTTTCTTTCTGCGGTAGACTGGTTTCCAACCAAGGCTATAGATAAAAGATGTATTCACGTCTTTTTGCGCGTAATTCAATGTAACGGACCCGACAGTCTGTTTCGTGCTTAAAAGCAATCATCAGGCTATATATATATATATATATGATGGATTCTCCCGTTGGTTTCGACGTATGAGGATCTGACAGCTTATTGATTCAGTTCTGAAAGTCTGTGCGATAATCTTAAGTGGCATTTAAAACCCGCTAGTGATTTACAAAGGAGGCCACATATGGAGGCAATTGTGAGGATTGTGAGATGAGATCACTGTTAGATTGGCTGACCTTTTAGATCTTTCTCTCGATTCTTGAAGATGATTATATATATATATATATATATATATATATATATATATATATAAGTGATAGAAATTAGGAGTATTTGAGCTAATTATAATTAAGTAATTCATCGAGTCTAGAAGAAACCTCAACAGAATGCAGAAAGCACTGGACGGCCGTTTCGTCCGATATATATATATATATATATATATATATATATATTAATGAAAGAAAGATTATTTATTTTCGGAAAGGAAATTTCTGCTGGGTAGGAATGAAAACTATAATCCCACCCAATATATATATATATCCGGTGCAATGAGAACGAAAATAAAATATAAATTCTAACGTTCACAGCATTAATTCAAAAGAGGACTCAATACCGATAGTAGAGCAATAATTATTTATAATAATTTTATTATAATTTTTTCATATAGACGAAAACAGTTTACTCACTACAAGATGCAACTTCGTTTCGGTGCATTTCAATTGCACCTCGACTGGTGAGAAACAATTTTAGTTTTCACCAGTCGAGGTGCAATTGAAATGCACCGAAACGATGTTGCTTATTTGTAGTGAGTAAACTATTTTTGTCTATATGAAAAAATATGCAATATATATATATATATATATATATATATATATATATAGTAAAGTTAACAAATCCGTAAGTATATAATCTAAGTAGGATCCTAGTAGCAGAAAACTGATACACAAAAGAGCTCAAAGTATTTATTAATACAGAGCCATATAATTAATAAAGAATAATATCCCAAAAATCATCTCCAAAGTGCAAGAGAAGAAACCCTTAGCATAGAACTTATGGTTACATCTAACCACTTCAACTGTGAGTTGATGAGACTTTGTTTTCGGAATGAGAATTTTTCTTCGAATTTAGAACACACACACAGACACACACACACACACACACACACACACACACACACACACATATATATATATATATATATATATATATATATATATATATATATATATATATATATATATATATATATACATAGTACATGTAACAAATCTGTTGGTGGATCCTAGTAATATAAAATAATATTCAAAATGATTCGCAAAAAGAGCTCAATGTATCTATTATTACAGAGCAAATAACTAATAAACCATACAAACCAAAATCACCTCATATGGGGAATAGCCTATTTCGGTAGACGAAGATATCGGTTGTCTGTCTTATCAACCCAGGTGTGGACTGAGTTAGTGTCAGAAATAGAGATTTCACTGTGAAAGCTAAAAAAAAAACAAAAAAAAAACAGTCCGAATACAGAATTAATCATTCAGTCGAAAGGAAGCAGGCAAGCTCAGGCGGTGGAAGGTATTTGTCTTAAAGAGAAAATGTTTTATAATCTTATGACATTAAATTAAATTATTATAATTATAAATTATATGAAGAATAAAATTAAAAGAGGAATAAAAAAAGCGTTCAAAATAACTTTAAAATATATAGTTAAAATGATGTAAATGATTAATGGGAAGAACACTATTTCCATTATTCGGACTATTGTCCTCATCTTTGTCGCCATATTTATTACAACATTTCGGCCGTTGTACGCTCCGGCCTTCAGGTGGTTGGAATGTCGAACTGAACCCTTTATTTCGCTCACTAGGGTAGACTGTTCTAGTTTTACGTGCCATGTTTAAAGAATGCCAGTTATCAGTTATCTCCTGTTAATTCCCCTCTCCAAGTTCTCCACTGCCTTAGCCGGGTATTGAACTCACACTCTTTTGTCCTCAAGAAAATATGGAGAAGTGGATAAAGGCGTTGGTTAGATCCAGTGACAGGACCCAAAGAGAGTTAGTTCAATACCTGGTTAAATCTGTGGGAAACTTGGAGAGGGGAATTAACTGGAGATAATTATAAGATGGTTTATTGACCGAAACGTCCGCGTCGACATATTAACATTAAAACAGCATTATTGCATATAAGGATTTTTGCTTGTTTTTCCGTATATTTTTCTTCATACTGTCGGATCTATATCCATATATTTGCTTACATACTGTCTACTGGAAATACAAACCTGAATTCATTTTATAAAATGGAAGACTTCAAGCTTATCCGAAAATACAAGAATCTATTGATCTCCGCACATTCCTATAAGAACAGAAAGGATTTCTTAACTAACTGTTTATATGAGAAAATCGTTCCATCGGGCTTATTTCATATTCTGAAATCATCTTCACATATTTCCCTGACTACATCAAACTCTACTTGGATTTAATAGCACCAGCAAACAACATATTACATCCGATGCTTGCATCTACCAAATCTCATGCAAAAACTGTGACTTAAAATATGTGGGCTCGACAAGCGTACATATAAATTTTAGATCAAATGGAATTTCTTTCATTTTTCATTTTTCTTTCAAAATATTCAAATTTAGGAATACGTTTTCACAGCGTCGCCCATGTGACGACAACGTGACGACAACGTGACCATGTTTAAAACGGAACGCTGATCGTATAAAACTTTCAGTTATCTGTTTGGATATTTGTGTCTATCGTCTTTGTCATGTTAAATTTGATAATGTTAATTATATTTTATATTTTATCTTTTATTGAATATGTCCTGAAGATGGTTTATTGACCGAAACGTCCGACGTCGACATATTAACATTAAAACAGCATTGTTATTTTTGTTTGTTTTTTCCGTATACTTTTCTTCATACTGTCGGATCTATATCCATATATTTACTTACATATATATATATATATATATATATATATATATATATGTGTGTGTGTGTGTGTGTGTGTGTGTGTGTTTGTGTGTTTGTGTGTGTATTTAGGCAGCATGTTTTAATTCAAATAGCTTTGGTTGAATAATTTAGACATATTCTTTTCGTTGTGATCCTTCCAAACTGACGGATTAATTTCAATAAATCAGCATCTGTCTAAATGATTTATATATGAGCTAACGTGCTCAATATCAAAGATATAGCGTGTTGTACATATAAAAGTGGACATTAACGTCAACACGCATCAGGCATCATGATTGCGTTTAGCATGAAACAGTCTGTCGACTCTGAGTGTTGACTTCAATGTCCACTCACTTTTTGTATATTGACAGGCTCCAGATAAGTAAATTACGTCACGGTGATCTTTTTGTCATAGCCGATGCCCAACTGACCCAATTGGTAGTCGACAAAATCAAAAACAGTCACCGCGCATGCGCGAAATTAAAAATGTAAAATGGCGACAAATTATTCATCACACGTTGTATATATCTGACCTAAGGTTATATTTTTAATTTTTTTTAATCATTTTTTACTACCGTTGTCCTTTATTCGCCTGAGATTATTCTAATATACTAATATCTTTTTCATTGAAATGCGCAAGATGTCGTCGTTTTTTGTTTGTCAGGATATTTTCTTCTTTTAGTTGCAGCTATCTGAAGTGGGAGGAAATGTTTTGCTTGTTTTTTTTTCAGCTATTGTTAATTGTATTTTTCTATAACCGTCTGTTTTTTTATTTTTTATTTTCTGATTGTCTGGAATGTTGATTTTATATTTGCGCTTTCTTTTGCAGTTCTCCATTTTCGACCGTGCGATGAAATCCAATGTTCCCCAGAAACCATTTCTTTCTTGTTTCTTTTTTTCTTAATATTGCCGGTTCCATTTTGTTCAATGTTTTTATTTAAACAAGTTGCAAGAATCTTCCTCTTCACTCAGCAACCGTTTTGCATCTTAATTTATAAATGAAATATTTTGGCATACAAATGTTTAACGTCTTAAAAGTGTTTCATTCGACCATACATATGGCCTCTACGCATATGAGTTCGGGTAAAGAATAAAGTGTCATAAATTCTTGGTTCATTGGCAGAGGCAAGGAATAAGCGAAGATGCGCCAATAGTTATTACTTCATATGTCTGCCATGTTTAATATAAGAATGGTGTAGCTCGTCTGTTAAACATTTCAAAATGGTTCGACACTGTTTAAATACCTGTCTTGAATATGTATGTCGTTGGTATGGAGGAAAAATGTATCCATTTGCAACCCCGCTAGAGTAGTCAGTATACCTGAATGACCTTGACTTTCCGATGACCTTGCATTAATTTCTCAATGTATTAGGGATGCATAATCCTTGCTGCAATCACTCGAGCAAGCAGCGAACCAGGTTAAGTCTCTATTGCAACGTGAATAAGTCTGAATATATCACAATCTCCTCTGAAGCATCCGGTTTGAAGTCACTCATTAATACATCCATGAAAAGAGTTAAGGACTTCAAATATCTTGGATCTCACATGATAGCTGGCCACTCGCTGATACACATCTCTACAGATAGGTAGAGAGATAACGGTTATCCCTAGACTTGAACAGGTTAAGATTGTAGTATGTATCAAAATTATAAGAATGTATCAAGAATGCAGAATCCTTGCTGAAATCACTCGAGCGAGCAGCGAAACAAGTAGGTGTCTATTGCAACGTGAGTAAGACTGAATATATCACAACATCCTCTGAAGCATCCAGGTTGAGATCACTCAATAATACATCCATCAAAAGAGTTAAAGACTTCAAATATCTTGGATCTCACATAATAGCTGACCACTCGCTGATACCCGTCTATGCAGATAGGTAGAGAGAAAACGGTTATCCCTAGACTTGAACAGGTTAAGATTGTAGTATGTATCAAAATTATAAGTAGAATGCAGAATCCTTCCTGCAATCACTCGAGCAATCAGCGAACCAGGTTAGGTGTCTATAGCAACGTGAATAAGACTGAATACATTACAACCCCCCTATTTGCTTAATAATACAATCATAAAAAGAGGTAAGGACTTCAGATATCTCGGATCTCACATAACAGATTCCCAAAAAGACTTCAACATCCGCAAAGCACTTGTATGCGTGTAACAAACTTCACAAGATTAGGCGTTCGAAACTTCCACTCAAGTTAAAAGTCCAAACCTTTCGAATATTGATTGAACCGGTTCTACTGTATGGATCAAAAACTTGGACATTATCTGCCCGAAAGATAACTGGATGGAAAATATAGAAATTAACTTAGAAAAATCCAGAAAATCATTTGAAGATCCCATGCAATGTTTAATACAATTGACGGAGAACTGAGATCAATCTCTCTTAAGCTGAATCTAAAACGATTAGTTTGCCTGCCGCTGCCACCGAGTGGGCAGGGAGATAGTCCCATCCTACCTTCTCTGTCATCTTTCTAGAAGTGTCTTCTCCCCAAAATTGACTTTTTCCAGACAACCTACATCGGGATTCAGGGTTGGACATTAGGAGTCTGGGGACAGTAATATAGGACCGAAAAGTCAGGAAAGAGATTCTCAATGGAGTTCCCACAAGCAAGAGGGAGTTCAAAGAGTCATGATGATGATGATGAAGAAATATGAATCAAAGAGAGAGAGAGAGATACAGACAGAAATAAAGAAAAAGAAAGAGATATAAAGAAATAAAGGAGAGAGAGAAAGTAAGAGATATGAATTTGCCGTCCACTGCCAACGAGTGGACAGTGAAATCGCCTCATATTTATGCCTATGTCGGCCTTCTAGAAGTTTCTTCTCGCGAAAATTGACTTTTCCATACAGCTGAGCTCAGGACACAGGGTTGGATATTGCGGATCTAGGGACAGCTATACAGGACCGAACTGGAAATTGTCAGATTAGATGCTTAACGGTTTTTCAGGAAAATTGGTTTATCAAGCCCGGCGTATATTATTGGTCTTTGTCGTGTTGATGATGGTTTCCGATAGCTAAGATATTGAAAGGAGTACAAACCAAATGAAGTGTATCATTGTATACAATTGTTGCACTGAATGCTGAAGAGTCTCAATACAGATGAGGAAGAGAGTGGAAGCTAGAGAAATAAATAAAAGTGTACTGAAATGTTATGTAATATCAGTCGCACAATATGGCAGTGAATAATGGACATTCTCCTCACAGATGAAAAAGAGATTTAAGCAACAGAAACAAAGAAAAGTGTACTGAAATGATATGGTATATCAGTCATCCTACATGGAAGGGAAGACTAAACAATCTCCTCCCAGATGGAGAAGACACTTGAAAAAGAAAAGTGTACTAAACAGTTATGTAATTCCTCTTATATGGCAGTGAATGCTGGACAGTCTCCTCACAGATGAAAAAGAGATTTGATTCATATCATTTCAGTACACTTTTCTTTGTTTCTGTTGCTTAAATCTATTTTTCATCTGTGAGGAGATTGTCCATTTTCTTCAGTAAATGTTAGACAATCTCCTCTCTGATGAAGAAGATATTTGAAGCAAGAGAAAGAAAGAAAAGAGTACTGAACTGTTATGTAATATCAGTCCTCCTATATGGCAGTGAATGCTGGACAATCTCCTCACAGATGAAGAAGTGACTAGAAGCAAGAGAAACAAAGAAAAGAGTATTGAACTGTTGTGTAATATCAGTCTTCCTATATGGCAATGAATGCTGGACAATCTCCTCACAGATGAAGAAGAGATTTGTAGCAAGGGAAACAAAGAAGAGAATACTGAATTGTTATGAAATATTAGTTCTCCTATATGGCAATGAATGCTGGACAATCTCTCCACAGATGAAGAAGAGACTTGAAGCAAGAGAAACAATGAAAATATTATTGAACTGTTATGTAATATCAGTCCTCCTATATGGCAGTAAATACTGTACAAATTCCTCATAGATGAAGAAGAGATTTGAAGCACTAGAAACAAAGAAATGAGTGCTGGACAATCTCTTAACAGATGAAGATTATACTTGAAGCAAGAGAACAAAGAAAATTGTACTGAACTGTTATGTAATATCAGTCCTCCTATATGGCAGTGAATGCTGGATAATCTCCTCACAGATGAAGAAGAGACTTGAAGCAAGAGAAACAATGAAAAGTGTACTGAACTGTTATGTAATATCAGTCCTCCTATATGTCAGTGAATGTTGGACAATCTCCTCACAGATGAAGAAGAAACTTGAAGCAAGAGAAACAATGAAAAGTGTACTGAACTGTTATGTAATATCAGTCCTCCTATATGGCAGTGAATGTTGGACAATCTCCTCACAGATGAAGAAGAGCCTTGAAGCCAGAGAAACAAAGAGAAGAGTACTGAACTGTTATGTAATATCAGTCCTCTTATATGGCAGTGAATGTTGGATAATCTCCTCACAGATGAAGAAGAGACTTGAAGCAAGAGAAACAAAGAAAAGTGTACTGAACTGTTATGTAATATCATTCCTCCTATATGGCAGTGAATGCTGGACAATATCCTCACAGATGAAGAGACTTGAAGCCAGAGAAACAAAGAAAAGAGTACTGAAATGTTATGTAATATCAGTCCTCTTATATGCCCGTGAATGTTGGACAATCTCCTCACAGATGACGAAGTGCCTTGAAGCAAGAGAAACAAAGAAAAGAGTATTGAAATGTTATGTAATATCATTCCTCCTATATGGCAGTGAATGCTGGACAATCTCCTCACAGATGAAGAAGAGACTTGAAGCAAGAGAAACAAAGAAAAGTGTACTGAACTGTTACGTAATATCAGTCCTCCTATATTGCAGTGAATGTTGGACAATCTCCTCACAGATGAAGAAGAGACTTGAAGCAAGAGAAACAAAGAAAAGAGTACTGAACTGTTATGTAATATCAGTCCTCCTATATGACAGTGAATACTGGACAATCTCCTCACAGATGAAGAAGAGACTTGAAGCAAGAGAAACAAAGAAAAGTCTACTGAACTGTTATGTAATATCACTCCTCCTATATGGCAGTGAATGCTGAACAATCTCCTCACAGATGAAGAAGAGACTTGAAGCAAGAGAAACAAAGAAAAGAGTACTGAAATGTTATGTAATATCAGTCCTCCTATATGGCAGAGAATGCTGGACAATATCCTCACAGATCAAGAAGAGACTTGAAGCAAGAGAAACAAAGAAAAGTGTACTGAACTGTTATGTAATATCAGTCCTCCTATATGGCAGTGAATGCTGGACAATCTCCTCACAGATGAAGAAGAGACTTGAAGCAAGAGAAACAAAGAAAAGAGTACTGAAATGTTATGTAATATCAGTCCTCCTATATGGCAGAGAATGCTGGACAATATCCTCACAGATCAAGAAGAGACTTGAAGCAAGAGAAACAAAGAAAAGTGTACTGAACTGTTATGTAATATCAGTCCTCCTATATGGCAGTGAATGCTGAACAATCTCCTCACAGATGAAGAAGAGACTTGAAGCAAGAGAAACAAAGAAAAGAGTACTGAAATGTTATGTAATATCAGTCCTCCTATATGGCAGAGAATGCTGGACAATATCCTCACAGATCAAGAAGAGACTTGAAGCAAGAGAAACAAAGAAAAGTGTACTGAACTGTTATGTAATATCAGTCCTCCTATATGGCAGTGAATGCTGGACAATCTCCTCACAGATGAAGAAGAGACTTGAAGCAAGAGAAACAAAGAAAAGAGTACTGAAATGTTATGTAATATCAGTCCTCCTATATGGCAGAGAATGCTGGACAATATCCTCACAGATCAAGAAGAGACTTGAAGCAAGAGAAACAAAGAAAAGTGTACTGAACTGTTATGTAATATCAGTCCTCCTATATGGCAGTGAATGCTGGACAATCTCCTCACAGATGAAGAAGAGACTTGAAGCAAGAGAAACAAAGAAAAGAGTACTGAAATGTTATGTAATATCAGTCCTCCTATATGGCAGAGAATGCTGGACAATATCCTCACAGATCAAGAAGAGACTTGAAGCAAGAGAAACAAAGAAAAGTGTACTGTACTGTTATGCAATATCAGTCCTCCTATATGGCAGTGAATGCTGGACAATCTCCTCAAAGAGGAAGAAGAGTCTTGAAGTGTATAATATTAAAGAAACATGTGATCAACTACTAATTTTTCCAAAATCATTGAAAATAACAGATTTTTATTTTCTAGGGCTATAATGAGGAAAAAAGAGTTGAAAAATTATTCTCAGAGGACAGGTTGAAGTTTAGAAAAAACTGCATAAATAAGATTAAGTTTCTTCTTCTTCTTCTTCTTCTTCTTCTTCTTCTTCTTCTTCTTCTTCTTCTTCTTCTTCTTCTTCTTATTCTTCTTCTTCTTCTTCTTGTCTTCTTCTACTTCTCCCCCCAAATCTGTGATAGGCGGTTACAAGAGGAGGAGGACAACAACACTCAGAAAACAGTTTGCCTGGCCTTATGTGAAGGGGTTATCAGAGAAAATACAAAGGATCTGCGGTCCATATAACATCAGGACAACCTTCAAAAGCGTGACAACACTTCACAGATTTCTCTCTAGAGTGAGACCTCCCCATAGAGGAGAACATGACTAAAGACTGTGTGTACGCTATCCCGTGCAGCTGCGGATAGGAATATAAAGGAGAGACAGGCCGCCCCCTCAAGGTAAGGCTTCAAGAACACCAGAAAGCTGTAACGCGAGGGGAAGTAGAAAAATCAGGCGTGGCTGACCACATATGGAGAGAGAAGGGAGATCACCGTCCCCTGTGGGATCATGTTGAGATCATAGACAAGGAACACCAGTGGAAAATTCGTAAACTTAAGGAATCAGCACATATGCTAGGCCACAAAAATCTCCTGAGCCGACCAAGCATAGAAATAAATACAATATGGGAACCAGTAATAAGGAGTGCCAGAGAAAAGCAATGATAACAAAGTTGCAATATAAGCTCTGGTAAAAACATGTATGATAACAGCAAAATTGCAATATGAGCACTGGTAAAAATGGTTGCTGAAAATATTAGGTTTATAATACCCAGAAATTCATACCCAGATGTCAAGGACACATGGCACAGTGGATAAAGTCG